>APFE030576349.1:53420-159691 GCA_000404065.3 Pinus taeda | reverse complement strand
ACAATCTCCCAATCCTGAAATACTAAAAAACTGATAAGTCTGCTGCATTTTGAATGAAATCTAAAATTCTACTTTCTCCATATGAAATCCAATGAGGCCGAAACCACTCTCAAACATCCTGAGTCATTTCATGGTAATGTTAAAAATTTAAGTAAAAGGATGAAAATGAAGATTAAGGAGAATGTCACTTTTACTTTAAGAATTTAACATTACCATGAATAGCATATCAATACTAGGGCCTAGAATGCTCAAACCCTCCTTGGCAGCAACCACATAGCTCTCCCCTTCCTTCTCCAGCAATCATAAATGAAAATGATATGAAAAAAAACCAAAATCAGATTTTTATAGGCCATGCAAAATTTTTTTACAGTCACCGGGCGATATTTTCGATCGTCGCGCGATATTTCGGAAATCGCGTGATATTTTCAAAAGTCGAAAATATTGTGATATTTTGTCGGCGATATATCGGCTCGCCGAAAATATCGCGATATTTCCGAATATCGCCGATATCTCGGTGATATTATCAACACTGGAATAAACGCAAGAAGAAATGCTAGCACACACACATATAAAATAACACAGTTATTTTTGGACAAAAGTCCCCAGAAAAACCCAACTTGGGAAAACCAGTGCAACAGCTAAGGGTTTTATTACCAAGCAATAGTGAAATAATTTGAGTACAACTTGATGCCAAATACTGGCAATCCTACTGAGAAATACAGGCAAAAATCTGGAGAGATTTCTCACCCCATAGGCAATCTCTCGTCACAAATTGCCTTCGGAATTTTAGCCCTCTGAGCCTCTGTGTTGTTCTGCATAGCTGGCTTGACGTCTAGCCTCAGACTGGACTCTGATGAAGTCCTTTTGCCTTCTGTTGACCATAAAGACGCTTCTCCAGTACTCTGGGACTCCTTCTTAGTCTCTGGAATTGAAAATGTCAATCTCTCCCAACAAATCGACTTTGCCTCTAGAGGCTACTATGCTGCCCCAACGTCAACCTCTCTGTGGCTCTCTTGCCTCTCTGCAAATACACTCACCGGATCTGGAAACCTTCCTTCGACTTCACTGTCTCTGCCCTTCTCTCACTAGCTCTCTCCCCGACAACTGACTGTTGCTACTTTGGAAATCGATCTGCTCATAAAATCGAACTGCTCAGGTGTTTTCCCATCACCACATCAACCTCCTCTTATAATCCTCTGTTGGAGCACTAATGACCAAGATAAAAACTTAATCAATGGCTAGGATCATCTCTGGATCGATCGGTGTGAGTTTCTAGATCATCCACACCTTGACTTAATTAATTCTGATTAATTAACCATATTCCCTAAGTTTAGACTTAGGAAATATTTAAAAATTGATTAATAATCTAATTAAGTCATTTCTAGGCAGAATTTCCAGAAAGGATTTCTGGGTTTTGGAGATCTCATGTATTCTAGCCTCTCCACAAAATTTCAAGGCTAGAACACATCCGATGCTACAAAACTAACAATGATGTTATGATGTTATGGGGTGAATGTAATATGGAAATGTTGAAAAAGTTTTAAATTGCAATTATCTACAACAGAGAACAATATAACCCTAAAAATTAACATGGTATCAGAGATGGGCTAAAGAAAAGTCATTAAGATCACACCCGTGAAGACACCTATGATGGATCAAGTAAAGTGAAAAATATGAAGATGGCAGAGACCTAAAAGAATGCTAGGGTTCAAAGGAAACCCTAGGGAAGCCTTTGTTCTTGCAAACAAAAGCTAGGGTTTGGGAGAAACCCTAGGAGTGGCCTTGATATGGAAAGGCCTAGTATGCTTCACAATTTTTCATGATGTGATTAGTAAGAAGCCATTCAGTTATTCAAGTAGTTGTGATAGATTCAAAGAAACTCTAGATGGACTTGTCTCCTACCTAATAGGAGATGATATGATACAAATCTAGTGATCATCTTGTACATTAATAAGTTGGGCTTGGTTGCTGATGAAAGAGATCAAGAATACAGGTGATGCTCAAGAGGTTGCATTTCTTCTGAAGATGTCATTGTGTTAATTTTAGGCAACAATGGTATGTTCTGTGCTTTAGAGCAATTTTAATTCACTTTGTTTATTAGCCCAATATCAATATCCAGATTAGTAGTCACATCAACATGATAGTAAAATGTAGATAGAACATAAACATAAACAGTAGAAGACAAGCCAAGACAAGAGGACACAAGATGTGGCACCAATGTGGGGAAACCATTGGTCAATTTTTCTTATATTCTTCAATAGTTCAACAAAGAGAGAGAGAGAGTACAATTTACAAATCTGATAATTTATCAAAGCAACAAAAGAGCCCTAACTAGAAAAGTCAATGTTGGTCAACTGGGCAGATTTGACCCTCAATAAATTGGTCAACTTTAGTCAACTTCGGCCTCCAAACAACAAGATGAATTAGCCCTCAAAACAACCTAAAATCAGCCCAATCAAATCTGTTCAAACAGCCAACCTGCGATCAATGCTGGTCAAAGTCCACGTTTGGCCTCGATTTTTGTGCCCAGAAATGCAGCCTGCCAAAACAGAGATAGCCCTCACAAAAATGCAGTCAAAGGGGGTCAATGCATGCTGGTCAACGCTTGATCAGACTGTCCAGAAATTCGGTCTCTTGGAATTTCGCTCTCCTGAAATTTCAGACGTGTGGAGAGATAGAGAGGCCTAGAAATATGTACCCAATCAATGAGGAGAGAGAGAGAAGTGTGTCCAAATGAGGCTAAGGCATCATGTATTTATAGCAAACGTTGATGATGAATAGACGTGGCTGTTGGGCTTGTGAGCCTACATAAGTTTGTTGGCCGACTTTGACAATTTGTCCATAATCAAAATAAATTCATAACTTCATTTGCACATGTTGAAATTAGATGATCATTAGATCAATCCTACATCTCTCGGAGAGAGGAATCCAAGAAAAATATCCGCTGTCATAAAAAAGATGACCCATGTGGAGTTTGGCCCTAGTTGCCAATTTTAACACATTGACATATGGTTGATGGACAAGATGACTTGTGGAGGTAGGATCAAGAGGGAGCTAATTGCTTCCTATAATCCTCATTAAAGATAACTACTTTCAAAGCTCATGTTACTTCTTTATGACGACGCTCTTGTTTAGATTTATTATTTTAGACTGTAATATTCCTACTAGAAATATCAAGTGATAACAGCTATAAAATGTTCACATGCAACCAAAAACCAAAAACCATAAACACACAGAAATATGAGCACATCCATGTTTTACTCCGAAGAAGCTGTGCCATTATATTAAGTGCAATGGTAGGAGTACAATGGGTATGAACAAGTGCACCTGGGCTTGCCAAAGGCAGGCAAGACAAACCCCCGGGTGAGAACACAGGGTGCCCAAATGCTGGAAAGTGACTCCTCCTCTATGCTCTGTGCTGCCCTGGAAATCTACACTGCTGGTTGGAAAGAAGTCCCTTTTTGAGGCCCTTAGACTAAGAAAATTCTGCCAAATTAATCTTGGCCTCTCCTCAATAAACCCAGAAAGACCCAAAAAGGGTTGGGCCTAATTCCAACCTTCCAAATTTGCCTCAATTTCCACTAACTCTACTTGTTGGTGGATATTTCGGCCCATCTAGAAATGTCACCCCTCAGCCCTTGCAAATTGATGCTAAATGCTAGCAAAGCTTCCTCCTAGCTGCCCCCACAAATACCATCTCCAATCAGCCCCAAATGTTCATTCACCCAACTCCCACTTGTAGCCCATAATTCCCCTCTGTGCAGCGCCTGGAATGGTGAGAATTCTACAGCCAAAATCTCCATAAAAGTATGCCCCATCAGCAACTAAAATCTTCAGCAAACAGTAGCCCAATGCTCTCTTGGAGTACCCAACAAAACGCTGCCCAAAACTCAGTTCTCCCAGGCAATGCGTACTCCCTTTGTTGCGCCAAGTCTATTGTTAAAATCCCATGAATTGCCCAACAATTAGTGGAACTCCCCCAAGTAGCCTAGAACTCCTCCTTGGGATGGCACTCAAAGTACACCGAAGGAAGGTTGAGATCCTTGCATGAAAGTCTCCTGTGTTGAACAACACTTGTAGACTTGGCTCAATAGCTCAAGCGTGCTAGTTGAGTGTAAAATATCAAAGGTTTAAAAGCCCTAAAATGATGCATCTTCCTCCTATTTATCCTTGACCTCCTCCTTTACCACGTGGGCCCCATGCATCGACCCCACCTTGCCTTTCTCCCTCCAAAAGTGTGAGTTTGCTCAAGGGGTACATATTCCTCTTTGGGGTGGCCCCCACCATCCACTATCATTTCGATTTCCCTCTTCTTCTATGTTGGGACCCTCCATAGCAATGTCTAATCAAGTGGGGTCCTCCTTACCCACTTCTCCTAAGTTAAGCACCCAAAACATCAAAATTGACATGCCTTGGACAAAATTGCAAAGCTGGTGTAATCGTTGGGTGAAATTAATTAGAGGGGACATCACATAGACTAATGTTTATTCTTCCTGCATGAATAGTTGAATTCTTCTAACTTCTTGGATAAGGATATGATCCATCTTGAGGATCATCAAGATGCAGAGTAATGTAGGAAGAGTTAGCTCCAAGAGGAAGCTTTTTTAAGAAAATGAAGGAGCCACTCTCATATCTAGAGAAGAAAGAAAGTCTCACCTCACCATCAGGAACACTTTCATTATGTCTATTACTTTGCTACTATTGCTCTTGCTCTTGTTTTGGGATCAATAGTTACATCTGATGAATGTTAGGACCTGTTGTTGCCCAAACTATACAGGCAAGATGCGACAACGCTTAGGGCGGTGGATGTCACTCTAATGATTAATCCATGCCCTCTCCGTTCTAGCTGTCTCCCTACAACAAGCTATGGAGGTAGCCCCTACGAAACATGAAGATGGAAGACTTATTGGAAACCAAGTAGTCCAGGAGACACAACTGAATGGCCTAGCAACTTGGGTGAATTAGCAAGTTGAACAATTTGATTATATTATTATGGAAGACCAATGCCTTAAATGGAGTCAATTACTTTCTTAAGACAAATTAATTACCAAGGCACTAGATGAACAATTGTTGCTTAAGGATGCTTCACTATCCTAAATGAGATGTGAGTCCTACAATCTAGGTGAGGTGCAAGATCTTGGTTAATTTTAGTTAGATGCCTACTCTAAATGTATCCTTCCCCTTAACTATTTTGAAGCTAGTCTCTGAGTAGGTTGTGAGAGAGAAGCCAAGGGGAAGCAAGCAAAGGCTTGGTTAATAATATCTCCCCTTAGGTTCTAACCACCCGATGCCTCCGACGCTACAGAGACTCTGGCTTTGATGACTGCAAAGTCACCATGTTAACCACTAAAGAGTTTTTAGACTCCTCAAGCTAGATGAGAAAGGTGGGCCTATATTTTTATCGATGAAGCTTATGCTTGGAAGTTAATTAATTAATGCAAAAGGCTAATCCTAAAATGCAAGTGCAAAGAGTGAGTGCTCTTAAGGTGAGATCATTTGATTACTTAAGTACCCAATTTACAATGATCTTTAACAACGAAATACTTAAACAACAAACAACATCAACCACAAGAGGAAAAGTGCTCAAACTTAATGGTGCCAAAAACCGTGACAAGTAATATCAATAGCCAATTACTTAAAAGAAGTGGAGCAGAAGAAAAGAAGTCCAAGAAAAGAGGAAGTAAGAGATCTCTACTATGCTGAGATAGTCTCCCTCACAAAAGGTCTTGCCATAGCTCCTAAATCTTTTATAAAATATGGCTATAATAAATAATAAGATGCATCATGGCATCATGAAAGCATTAGAAACAAGAGCTCGTAACATCACCATAGGGAATCATGAAGGACAAACAAAACAAAATCCATGGCAATCAAATATGAAGGATATAGCTCTTGGGAACCTCATTGCAAACTTAAGGAAAGGAAGAAGTCATCTACGACAAGGCTCATCATACATCAAGTCAAAAAAGAAACATCTATTGGATAGGGATATACAAGATCCTCAAGATTCTCTGATGGAATCCTCATCGGAGGGTTCACCAATTTGGAGAAGAAGCAAGTGTTTCATCAGGAATGTGGAGTGCATGGGATGATGGTATGATGACATAAGAGATGTAGTAGATAAAGGGGTTGAAGATCTTTTCAATCAAGGAAGCTGCTGAAAGAAGCCTAGATGACCTAAAGATAAATGAGGTATGTATGCTTGTATTTAATATTAGAATGTCATGTTGTATGGTTGCAGGTAACATGGATCACTACTTCTATCTTGAGAAGCATAATCAAGGGAAAAGGATCTCCTCCCTTGAAAGGATGCAGGAAGGCATAAGTCACACTAGATGAAATCAACATAATATGTCCTCATATGAAGTATGAGGTGGTTGACTACAATTAAGGAACTCCGATTGGAAGCTCCTGTGAATGAAATGTGTGAAGAAAGGAAGGAAGAGATCGTGAGATATGCAACCATGATAAAGGAAATCAACATCCAAAAGACCAAGAAGATTTGACTATGAAATCTCCTAGAAAGATATGAAGACTCTGATGGAAGTCTGAAAAAATGGAGTCCCTTGACAATGGATATCTTTGGGAGATGTGTCAACATGTATGCAATATGCTGATACCTACAGGGAGATGTCATGATGAAAGACCATCACAAAGTTAATTTTGATTTAAGTGTTCATTCATATTTTTTTAACAAATATCTGGATGGGCTTATGCATGATTGCCAAAGGGAAGAACTGTGGATGACTTCCAAAAGGACCATAGAAGGATGTAAGATCCTTCCGAAAATATGGCATGAATAAAGCAACATGACATGAAGCAAGGCCAGATGAAGATTGATGGATCACTTTTTGATGAAAGGAATGATGACATGACTGACTCGTGGATGCAAGTGATGGATGGTCTGTGCCCTATGTAGAAGCCACAAAAGATGAAGACTCCTGGACAAAGAAAATTCATGACATTGAAGGAAGGAGCTCCTCAAGCAACTGGTCGAGGAACTGCTATAGGTCCCTAATTAAGAGGGAGCCTGAAAGCAAGTTTCTTACTTGGAAGAAACTTGGAAATTCTTAAGCCAAGAGGGAGCTTAGGTACATTCCTTCCATAGGAATGAGTACATTCCGTCATTGGAATTGATATGTCCTTCCTAATTGAGAAGGAGAGATAGACACATCATTCTGGTCTTCACTTGGGAAGACAGAATGGAGGATTGGGTAATCATTTGGCATCTGATACTCTTTGAGGATGAGATCGGGCATCCAAGATAAGAGTAGTCGTAGACTGATATTCTTTGAGGACTGACTATCCAAGATAAGAATAGTCCAAAGAAGGTCATACTTTGTGAACACCCGGGTGGAGTATGTACCTTGAGAGACGATGATTTTGGTGTCTATGAATCATTGGTCTCGCCAACATTGTGCTCTGATCATGTGGATTGAACTATTAGTCAAGGCCTTGCTATGTGGCAATGCTGGTTGATATGATGCTAGACAGATGGGTTACCAATCCGATTTATCTTATGAGCAATTCTTTAGATTGAGAATGACCAAGTACCATTATGAATACCTCCCTAGTTAAGAAGGAGTGTTGAAAAGTGTAACTAGGTTCGGTCTTCATAATGACATGTAATTGTGACTTTTGTAAATGATGCAATTAAGAAAATAAAATTATTTTTGTAAGCCTTGCTTCACGGGTTTCATGAGCAAGTGACTTTATTTTAGATGGCTCCCATTGGGAGCCTTAGGATTGGTCATTAAAAGTCAAAGAGTCTATGTCATGTATGAAGAACCCTTCTTGGATACATAACAATGTATATGAGTCTATAAAGTGTCTAGATAGCCCTCCAACGACAAGCTCTAATCCACCTCTTGATGTCGGCCTTAATATGCATGAGAATCTCATGTCAGTTCAACTTATTTGGAGACACTTCTATTCGTAAGTACATGTCGGCTCAATAGGTCAGATATACCACTATAAATAAGAACCTCGGCCCAGTTCACAAACACACAAAATTCATATATCTTCTCTGAGTTTTTCAGTAATAAAGAATAGTGAACATAAGTCAGATTCTCTGCGTTTTTTGGATGGTAGCCACCAAAGACAATTTAGATATTTTTCATGAAGAGAACAGTGATGAATTTAGATGTCTAGCACAATCACCCAACAACTCAGATCTTTGTTTTGGTGTATGGTTACAATCAAGTGAATTCGGGTATCATTATAGTGAAAAAGGAATTTGGATCCTTCTATAGACTAAGCACAGTGAAAAAGAAGATTGCAGAGATGCGAAGATCAGTTAGATGCCATGAAAAGCCACAATTCAGTGATTAGATGGTACCCAAATTTAAGGTCTTGGTGCCACCTAAAGGAAGAGACAACAAAGACATCTTCTAGGCTAACCATAGTAAGGAAGTTTGGATCAGAGATACAAAGACAAGTTCAAGGGTCTCCCTATCATAGATACCGTCTTGAAGATATAACAGTGTGGTACACCATAGTTTCTTGATGATGACAGTAAGAAGGTCTCACGAGAAGAGATCTAGATGAGATCTCAGTGATGTCAAGAGGAAGAGGACTCAAGAGAAGATAAGACAGTCAAGAGGACTTGTGGCTTGGTCTTGGAGTGGCTAATAGGTCAAGGGTCTTGGTCTTGGTATTCGTCAATTGGAATCTCTATAAGAAGAATTTGTGTGGGTTTTCCCCTCAAGATGGAGAGGTTTTGGCCTTGGCTCATAGCCTACATGCTGCGTCTCTTGTCTATTTTGTTTATGGATTGGTTACTGTTTGATGAAGAAGAACATTAATAATCTAACATGAAGAAGATCCTAATCTAAACAAGTAAAAAGCATTCACAAGAAGTCACTAATAGAAGAGAAATCACCTAATGCTAATGCCCTAGATTTCTCAACAAAATGTTGTGATGGACTATTTGATGACATGTTGGATTTGATATGAAGATTGTCAGAAACCCAGGAAGGTCGAAGCTCATTATGATGTGATGCAAATAGGAGCCGACAAGCTACAATGGATCTCCATAAGATGAACAAGTAGCCGCTGCATTGATGAAGTTCCTTTTCATGGAAAAGGATGAGCATTATTAAGACAAGCTCAGGCTTGTGGATATCTCCTCCCTGGTTGAGAGGGAGTGAGGGTGGACACTGTGTTCTCCATGTGTCACATACTATGACTAGGACTAACTGTCGTAAGCCTAGTACATGAACATTGGTAGGGAGAATGTTGGATTGGATAATCATTATGGACATACATTCTTGGGTCATGCATTGTGGTTGACTATGATTAACATCCTAAGTTGGATACATAGACTTGTCAAAGAATGGTCTGGAGGATGTACTTCTCCTTGGATTAGGAAATGGTCCTGTGAGGTCATACCTTGGGAACACTCGGACGGGGTATGTGCCTTGAGAGGCGATGGTGTCCAAATTTATGCCTCCCAACATTATGGTCCGATCCAGTGGAGAGATAAAGCATACTTGTTAAGGCCTTGGTATTTTGACAATGCTGGTTATGATGATGTAAATCATCATTGATGCTTATCAATCCAGATCCTTTTTTATATGTATATTTCAACTTGAGATTGTCTTGTTGAGTCATTATGAGCACCTCCTTAGTTATGAGGGAGTGTTAAAGTTGTAACTAGTGTCGATCTTCATAATGTAATCATTAATGTATTTATTATATTCATTATTATTTCTTTTTTGGTCAAACCATGTTCTTCATGCTTATATAGTCAAGAGAGTAAATTTTTTTTATTATGAGTCAAAAAGAAAATGTATTTGAGTCTAATCCCATTTGGACTTTTGTAAGAAAAGAAATTTGATTTTTATGTTGAGTCAAAGAGTCCACAAAATGTCAAGTTGGCCTGGGCCTCCAAGGGCCACCTATTTAACCTCCTGGACAACTATATATAAGAGGACAGTTTGATCTACTTGGGACATCAATTCAATCACACAGAAAGATAAACATTTGAACCATGCAAATAAGAAAAAGGAGCAGAAGTCAAGGGAGAGAGAAAGTCTAGAAGAATATCCAATTTTTTTGATGTGGGCAACTCGCATGTGAGGACAAAACTTTGTTTTTCTGTGCTATTGCAGGCCCAAAATTTTAGGGAGTTGAATAGTTTGACCATCGCTAACTTTGACTTTGGAGGCGATTTGATGGAGGGTTGGAATTGACATTTTGGTATCAGTTTTAGATGTTGGTCTTGGTCTTGGAAATCTCATTTTGATCTGATTCTATAAGAGAAGGATTGTTGGGTTTTCCCCCTTGTGGGGTTTTGCCCTGGCTTGGAGCCTAATTTTTGCGTCTCTTGTCTCTTTAATTTCGTGGAAGTTTGAATGTTTTTTATAATTGCTTGATGAAGAAGGCATAATAAATAATAAAGAAGAAATCCTAACATTCACAAGTAATTATCAAGTAGAGAAATCAAGCCTAATTCCACTACATATCGTTTCTCAACAAACGGGATCCCGCTACCAAAATTGGGGTCTCCCAAGGGAACAAAACTAAAGTCAAAATCCTTCCTTCTTCTAAGTGACGCAATAATCCATGCCCAAGATGTCCAAGGAAAACAAGCATAAGCATGTGATAGCATAATGAAAAACATTCTTTTATGATTGGATTGCCCACCTTCAAACGTATGCTCTTGACAAATGGGCGAGGGGACATATGACTAGTTCAGGGCCCAGGGAGCGGAGATCCAATGGCACAATACATTGGCTACATCATTGGCTGTCAGGGGTTGTTGGCTGCTATCTGAAGAGATGTCTAAGAGAAAAATTCTCCTATGCGGTCACCGTCTTTTGAGGGGTAACAAATCCCACAATGTATAGGCGGCTGGTAGGTTCCTTGATGTATCTGGTAAACACTAGGCTAGATATATATTTTGCTGTGAACACACTTTTCCAGTTCATGGTGGAGCCAGGATAGGTTCATTGGGTGGCAACGAAGCATGTGCTTAGATACCGAGTTACAATAGATTTTGATGTGTTAGAGTTGAAGGAGTGGAGTTGTAGGGGTACACAAATTCTGATTGGATAGGGAGTGTAGTGGACAAAAAGTCCACATCTGGATGTTGTTTCATCTTGGGATCAACCATGATCTCACGTTTTAGCAGGAAGCCACAGTCAATGGCACTCAATTTAGTAGAGGCAGAGTACATGGCAACAAGTATGGTGAGTTGTGAGGAAGTGTGGCTTTGCAAAATGCTTTAAAGATTATTTGATCCATAGATGGGGCTAATGGTGATACACTGTGATAATTAGAGTTACATTAAGCTCTCTGAGAATCCCATGTTTCATGATTGGTCCAAGCATAACAAGATCATATATCACTTCATTATAGACAGGGTCCAGAGGGGTGCTGTGAGATTGCAATACATTTCTACAGAGGAGCAGGTGGCAGATGTTCTCACTAAGCCTATAGTGAAGGGAAAGTTTGTGAAGTATTGAGATAAGCTGGGGGTAGAGGAGAATCCCTTCCTTGCTAGGAGGTGGTGTTGGTCTGAGTGGTAGCATCAAAAGGTCTTATGCATCGGCT
Organism: Pinus taeda; assembly: GCA_000404065.3. NCBI lineage: Eukaryota > Viridiplantae > Streptophyta > Pinopsida > Pinales > Pinaceae > Pinus > Pinus taeda. Next base: position 148,135 of record APFE030576349.1, on the reverse strand, counting down.
TGCTGTCTTCGCATGTAGAGAACATTATTTGCCTCTTCTAGTGATTTATGTCTTCTTTCCTAAGTCTAACTAAAGTAAATTTATTATTGTACAATAATTAAAGTAAATTTATTATTGTGGACTATTGAGTTGTTTTCTAAGGATAAATAATTTAATTATTTAAGTGATTTAGAAATAATCTCTACCATTGATCTCCAAGATGGTTCTAGAAGGGATGGGGGGGTAAGGGATTTGGACTCAATGAAGATTAAAAATGGAGCCTAGCGAGGAGGTGAAGACAACAAGACGAAGAGAATAGTTGTGTGATTGAGTCATCATTCAAAGAGAGCGATTTTCTTTGCAGTGTGAGTGGCTCAGTGGATCAGTGCGAGTGGGTTCGTGCGAATCCAGGGAGGCCGAGTAGGAGGAGATTGCAGAGCCGAGTTACTGGAATGCTGGGGTTTTTCCAGTGTGCATTAGTGGCAGGACGTAGATCTAGTTGCTGGAGGGATCATATCGAGTTGTTGGAGGCCAAGTTCTTCATGCCGATTTCATCTGAAGGCAGATTTCCTTGAGGCCGATTTACCTAGGCTGAATTCATCCTGAGGGAGCCAAGTTGCAGGTTCCAGAGTTGTATTTTTCCTTGTGTCTTTCTGGGTCAAAAAAGCCAGATTTTCGAGATAATGAAATGACGCAGAATTGTTTGTGGGTTAATTAATTTTGCAATGTGTGACTGATTTCTCTAGTTTATTTCCGCTGCATATTTTTAATTCTAGAAGTTAAAAATACCAGTGATTTTATTTTTCGGCGAATCAGTGTTTATGTGGGTAAATAAATAAACTGCTGGGGATAAATTAATTTGCCATGAGAAGTAGAACATAAATCTGACTGGTATTAGAAATTTAACTGTTGATAAACCTATGGATAAATTTTTGCCTTTTTAATACGAGGAAATAGCATGTTCCAGTGTCATTTGTCTTACTTTCTTGGATCTTACCCTTTCTCTCTGCTTAATCTAACTCTGTACCTGTTGCCTTGGATTTCACTGACCTTAACTATTGCTTGTCATAGGAAACAATCCCACTGTAATCATTATTGAGAACTTGAAACCTGTTTTTGCTTGGCACCCTTGGTTATCTGCATTTGAATGATTTCTAGAACAGTATATTCAGAATTAGTATCTATGGATAATGGAACTCTGATCTATGGAAATGGTATTCTTACCTCTTTAGTATATTCTAAAATAGTCGTGCACTTCTGTACTTTCAATTCTCCACTGTCTGGTGTCAATACTAATTTTTTTCCTTCTGTTTTTATGATGTTGGTCTGTCCATTTTGATGTTTATGGATTATAAGAAACATTTTAGACTGTTCAATCACTAACTCTGTTATACTACAACTATTAGTTATAAATTATGTCAAAAATGTATGTTGCGCAGTGGTGGAATCAATTACCTGCTTCTGACCAGTGATAAATTAATGCTTAGCCCATTTGAAGTTAGGGTGCCAAATTTTATGATTTATATTTGTATCTTTTATCACAGATGAATGTGATCATGACTATAATCTGAAGGGACTGGTTGCTTTGAGATGAGTACTTTCAGTTGAAAATTAATTGTATTCTCTGTGATAAATGACTTGTCCATGGATATTTTATGCAATAACAGGGTCATTTTAGTTATAGAGTGTCGGTTGTTATATTAATAAAGGTTAAGGCTGGTTAGCAAACTATTATGGTTTTCCTGTGGAATGTATGGCATAGTCTTTTTAATGTGAAAGTTAATCTTGCAACAAAGAAAGGCATGGTATTGTCTTGATTTGAACATTGATGGATTATTTCTTTCATTTGTCGTATAATGTTTTCCCACTAACGGAACTCTTTTTATTCAGTACATTATTGATGGAAAAGGAAAAGTACTCTCAAGGACAACCTGACAAAACTGTTGATGCCTGGGAACTTGTACGTTACCTTTTTAGTATTCCCGATTTGTGTTATTTAACTCTCTTTTGTAGTACTTGATTCTGAGTTTGTTTACTCAATTGAAGTTTCTCTGCTTTGGAGTTGTTGAATTTTTAACACAATTTGTTGCCTAGTTCACATGTACCTTATTTTATATTGTTTCTTTAGGTGCTGTGCTTAATGGTTAATATTTGTATTTACATTAACTATCATGGAGCAATATGTCACAGGAACATTACAGCGCCATTCTTTTAGGCCACCTCAAACTTTCACAATTTACTCTTTTTTCTTTTGGGTAGGCTTGAAAGGCCAGTTCCAACTACAATGTTCTAGTGAATTTTATATGAGTATTGATTAGCCCATCATGTGGTAAATATATTACTGCATTTTGCACCTAAACTATCTTTCTATAAGTTTGAGACCATAGCTTGAAAATATTTTATGCTTGACTACATTATCTCCAGGAAGAAGCTACAGATGTTGGGAATGGAGGCCAATGAAAGTGGGATAAGTGAATTATGCTAAGTTTTGTTTTGTCCACTGCACTTGTGTGCTGGAATGTTCATGGTTAAACTTGAATGTTTAAAAAATGCTCTGAAATGGAACCAAACCTGACTGCTTTGGTTGGTTTGAACTAGAACTAGCAATTACTGGTTCAGCCAGGTTATAAAATCGGCCAATTCATTAAGAAAGTGGTAAGATTGGATGGTTCATCCGGTTCTTTTCTGAATTGGACTGAGCCCACCTGCAACAAAAAAAGGGAAAAGTAAATAGCCAAAAAACTCTAAACCCCCCAATCCCCCTTGTTACCAATCTGATTAGTAGGGTTGCTAAGGTCCTGGCAATCTGTCAAATGGGCACACACAGGGTAGGTGCCCACTGTCACCTCACTCTAAGCTCCCGCTATTTAGGCCCAACAACCTCCTAAATGGCCATGGGAGGAGTCCCTCAGATAACCCCAAATGATCCCAAGCACACCTAGTGCCTTATATGGGGTCACTTGATCTTTGAATTGTAGGTGTTAATCTCCTAGCATTGTCTAGCTATAAAAAATTGTCATTGTGCAGAAGAAAACTAATAGGGGCTTTTGGTAGTTCCAAAATACAAGAGATATAGTGTAACCATTGGTTTTCTTGTAGAAATTTTAGGTTTCTCTGTAGCCCTCCTTTGTTTCAACGGTTTGGTATTTAGTTTAATGCCCACAACCCCACATGTTAGCTGATATGTATAACTTTAATGCAAATTTCAAAGTAACATTACAGGACTACTCTACTCTTTCATTTTTTCAGCTGATAAGAAAACTAGACACAAGCATACACAAGTTTTCATTTTGACACACTTATTTTTGGTCAAACTTGGCCCTAGAAAAAAACCCACAAGGGGAAAACTAGTACGAAGGAAATTTATTTTACTTTCTCAGGAAATTAATTACATTATTTAAAAGACACATTCAAGGGCACTTATATCCCCCTTGAAATTCACAATGTTGCATGACTCATACTCGTATAAGACTTGTCACGGCATTGACCCGTCGACTTGTATAAGACTTTGGAACAACCCTTATATGACTCGTATAAGACTCGTCAAAATACAAAAAACTTAAAATATGGTAAATTTTAAGCACAAAAAAGAAACTAATGACAATTCCAATCCTTATAAGTTATAAAAACCACAATATATGCAATAATTCATAACATCATCTCATATCTATAAAAGTACAACATAACATATTCGATTTTTGTAAGCAAAACATTTAGATACCGAATAAGAAAAGGACTCGTGATTCCATAATTAAAATAAAAAATGTCAGCGAGTTCAAAATTCAAATACATGTCATAAATGATAAATGATTAGACACTGACTCTGTGCAAGAAAAGGCAACATGTTTTAGTGTTGTTATATACGATGCCAGGTCTCCACAAATGTTGAGGAAATAAGTGTCTGCAAAATATCCATTAATGAGGTGTCTTTTTTGGCCTTGAAGTGGAATTCTCCTCATGGCCTCAATGCCAGCCTTTGTCTGAATCAAATAGCTGAGAGGTTCTCTGTTTCAATAACATAGAGAGTTGGCACTAGTGGGCAACTTTCCATGATGGGTTGGCATAGTTCAATCTCTTAAGATTATAATTTGATGTCGTTTATGGTTTAGGCATGGGGCCTCATCTGCAACGCATATCTCTATGGCATGCAGGATAAAATGATGAAACTCTAGGATATTTACCATAGTAAGAATAAATGACTATTTTAAATGATTATAAGTTTTTTCAAAATTAATATTAAAGCTTTTTCATGTTCATAAGCTTTTTAAAATTATGACCCATTCCATTCTTTCTTCCAAAACTAAGTACATAAAAAAAATAAAAATAAAAATAAAAAATCTGAAGAGATTGTGCTTTTGAGGCTCGACGGATCCTATACGGGCCTGATACGGGTTTTATAGGCTACCTGTGGGTCCTATACGAGTAGACGAGTTTAATGATAAACCCACCGAGTAAGGGTCTTAACCATGAGTTCTATGCGGGTGACCCGGCCCGTTTTAGGACCCGTGCAGACCCGCGGATACTCACGGGTCTAATGCGGGTCATGCTTCAATGGAAATTCGTGCCCAGCTCTAGAACTTCGAGCCACTGTCCAAAATTTCTCTCACAGTTAGCAATCCCTACCTCTAACTATGTGCTTTTATAAGACCTCTCTTTGAATTCTGTCACTGAACCAACAATTATTAACCCAGAAATTTGTGTCCATTGTTTGCCTTGAAACTCGGGCCAGTCAACGATGCATTAAATGCCTTGGGAATAACATTGTTGTTAGACATATTTTTTGTTAGTTTTTGTAGCATCGGATGTGTTCTAGTGATGAAATTTGGTGGAGAGGCTAGAATACATGAGATCTCCAAAACCTATAAATTGTTTCTAGAAATTCCACCTAGAGATGACTTAATTAGATTATTAACCAGTTTTTAAATATTTCCTAAGTCTAAACTTAGGTAATATCGTTAATTAATAAAATCAATTAAGTCAAGGTGCGAATCATCTAGAAACTTACACATATCGACTTTCAAGATGATCCTAGCCCTTGATTAAGATTTAATCTTGGCCATTGTAGTCCCAACAGAGGATTATAAGAAGTCAATGGGCACTTAGAGAAGACACTTCTGTAGTTTGATTTTCTTGGCAAATCGATTTCCGGAGAGTAGCTGCAGTTGCCGGAGACAAGAGATCGAAGCAGGGTCAGTGAGGGGCAGACACGGTGATCTGGAGGAAGTTTTCCAGATTCGGAGAGGCGACAACAAGGGGCCGAGTTATTCCCAGTGAGGTAGTGCAGAGGACTACGCAATTGCTTCAGAAGCAATTCGATTTTGCTAGAGAGAAATTCATTTTCTGTTCCAGAGACTAGGAAGAGGGTCCAGAGTGTCGAAGAAGCGATTTCCTTAGTAGACATAGGCATAACGACTTCATCAGACGCTGTTCAGAGGCTAGGTGTCATAGGGTCTGCATAGAGAAGCGCAGAGGCTGACGTAAAGGGTCCAAGAGGACAAGTTTTCTGAAGAGGAGTTGTGTTGGGATTTCTGGTGGAAGAAGGGTAATTCCCTTAACTAATTTTGGCCAGATTTACTTGCTTTTTGGATTTCTAGTTGGGCATCCATAGATTGTACTCAGATTTTGCTGCTGCATAATAAAATAAAACCCTCATCTGCTGCACCAGTTTTCCCGCTTTTGGTTTTTCTAGGGACATTTGTTTAAAAATAACAGTGTTAATTTTATTATGTGTGTGCTAGTATTTTCTCAGTTTTTAGTGCTATTATTTCCGCAATATTTTATTTGTGAAGGTTGTTGTGTGATTTATTTGATATTTTGTCGTAGTAGATAAATTGTTAAAATATTTAACAATTAGAAAAATAAATTCCAGTTGCTGCAATAAGATTCCAGTTTTGGAATTTTCACATGGTATCAGAGCGTGAGTGATCAACTGGGAAGCTCAGAAGCAGAGAAAGAATTTCGTTGCTCAGAGGGAGCAGTAGGCCGAAATTCTTGAGACAACGCGATGCTCAGAAAGGCAGGTCGAATTACTGGGCCAGTAGTTCGATTTTCAATTGAAGGGGTGCAAAAAATTCGATTTTCCCAAGAAAGTGATGCCAACAGTCAGAGGGAGCAACTGCAGCTCATATTTTCGTTGAGCAAATTGTTGGTTGGACGCAGAGGGTTTCGTAGCAACAGAACCAACATCGGGTGGAAGAGAAAAGCACACAGCAGAGGGAAACTTTCTCTTAGGAAACTTCTTGTCTCAAAGGTTCGATTTTCCTTGCAGATTGGGAGTAGTTGTGAGGAGATCCCTTCTCTCCAGAAGGGAGTGCGAGTAGCAGAACAACAACCAAGTAGAAGGAAAGAGGGGATTTTCGACAGTTTTCGAGATGGCCACTGCAAGGCTTAGAGATCAGGATAGGTTGGATGGATCATCCAACTATGTCACTTGGAAGGCCAGGATCTCCTTCCTTTTAGATGAATATGGCCTGAAAGCCTATATTGATAATGTAGTGGCGGTTCTTCAGGATGCAGAACAACTCAAGTAATATAGGAAGGAGATGATGTGGGTGAAGTGTTTGATCTTGGATGGAGTCCGGGACCATATTGTCTCACATATAGCGTCCAAGGGAACGACCAAAGAAATGTTGGATTCTCTTTCCACGCTATACCATGGTACTTCCGAGCAGCGAAAGATGCTCTTGGAGGAGAAGCTGAGATGCATCAGGATGCAGAAGGGGGAAGGCATAGATCCCTTCCTCACTAAGATACAGGAAGTCCAAGACCAACTTTCAGTTGTTGGGGCAGTGCCTCAACCTTCAAAGCTAGTACGATTTGCACTCAACTGTGTCTTAGAGGATTGGCAGGTCTTCGTCCAAAGTATATTAGGCAGAGACACGTTACAAGGATGCAACAGAATGTGGGCTGATTTGCAACAAGAGGAATTGAGACGAGCTCTGTTGAAGAGCTCCATCAATGGCAACAGTAGTCGCTGATAAAAGATGGTGAAGGAGGAGGAGAATGTGGCCCTCCCATCAAAGGGTCCTAGTCAAGGGCAGGGGAAGCAGAGAAAGAAGAAGAAGGGCCTGTTAAAGGTTAAGCACTCCAGATGTGGTGAGCTCGGTCACTACAACACACAATGTCTTTTTAGGAAGAAGGACAAGTCAGAGAAGCAGGACTAGTAGGCAATGTCAACTGAGATCGACAAGTTGTCCTACAAGTTGGAGGAAGACTTCGCGATGATGGCAACTATACCTCCAGGGGTGAGGTGGGGTGACTTGGAGTTGTAGCCCCAAAGAGCTATAAAGATTGGGTAGGGTCTTTGAGGAGTCCACCTCATGGATCATTACCTAGTTACAGGGGCCCACAATTTTCAGTAGCAGGATGGATCAGTGGCAGTTGATGCAGTCTGTACCAGAGTCACAGTTGCGGATTAGTAGCCGTCAGATGCTAAGGAGCATAGTGCAGCGTTGACAACAAAGTAGGTGGCTTATTGCAAAGTTAGCAGTAACGCAAATTCTTCAGTGATACTGCAGATGCTAGTAGTAGTGAGAGACTTGGGAGACAGATGCATCATACTGAACACAGTTGATGCAGTAAGTACTAGAGTGACAGTTGCAGACTAGTAGCAGTCAGATGCTGAGGAGCGCAGTGCAGTGTTGACAATAGAGTAGGTGGCTCAGCAGAGTTAGCAATAACGCAAATTCTTCAGTGATAGTGCAAATGCTAGTAGTAGTGAGAGACTTGGGAGACAGATGCATCATACTGAACACAATTGATTCAGTATTTTGGATGCTTCTTAGTTGTAGTAGTTGCAATTGCAACAACAACAGATGAGAGGGAGTTGCAATGCAGATGCAAAGTTAGCTGTAGTATGGCAGTGTCAGCAACAACATAGATGCAACATCAGAGTTGCGTAGTAGTTTGTGGGCAGCAACAGTCATACATCAACAACATGACAGAGGGGATACAAAGATAGGGTGTTGTGGCAGGATTTGCAACACTAGAGAGAGAACATAGTCCTCGCTAAGAGGAAGTGTTATTTTCTGTAGCATCATATGTGTTCTAGCCACGAAATTTGGTGGAGAGGCTAGAATACATGAGATCTCCAAAAGCAAGAAATCATTTTTGGAAATTCCACCTAGAGATGGCTTAATTAGATTATTAACCAGTTTTTAAATATTTCCCAAGTCTAAATTTAGGGAATATGGTTAATTAATTAGAATTAATTAAGTTAAGGTGCGAATCATCTAGAAACTCACACAGATCAACTTCAAGATGATCCTAGCCCTTGATTAAGATTTAATTTTGGCCGCTAGAGTCCCAAAAGAGGATTATCAGAAGAAGTTGATGGGCACTTGGAGAAGACACTTGTGTAGTTCGATTTTCTTGGTAGATTGATTTCCAGAGAGCAACAACAGTTGCCGAAGAGACAGAGATCAAAACAGGGTCAGTGAGGGGCAAAGATAGTTATCCGAAGGAAGTTTTCTAGATCTAGAGAGGCAGCAACAAGGGGCTGAGTTATTCCCAGTGAGGCAGCGCAATTGCTTTAGAAGCAATTCGATTTTGCTGGAGAGAAATTCGTTTTCAGTTCCAGAGGCCAGGGAAAGGGTCTAGAGTGCCGGAGAAGCGATTTCTTCAGCAGAGACAGGCATAACGACTACATCAAATGTTGTTCAGAGGCTAGACATCATAGGGTTTGCGTAGAGCAGTGCAGAGGTTGACGCAAAGGGTCCAGGAGGATGAGTTTGCTAAAGAAGAGTTTTTTCCGGGATTGCTTGTGGAAGAAGGGTAATTCCCTTAAATAATTTTGGCCAGATTTACTTGCTGTTTGGATTGCCAGTTGGGCATCCGTAGATTGTGCTCAGATTTCACTACTGCATAATAAAATAAAACCCTCATTTGCTGCATCGGTTTTCTCGCATTGGGCTATTCCGGGGACATTTGTCCAAAAATAGTGGTGTCAATTTTATTATGTGTGCTAGTATTTTCTCAGTTTCCAGTGTTATTATTTCCGCAGTATTTTATTTGTGAATGTTGCAGTGTGGTTTATTTGATATTTTCCGTAGTAGATAAATTGTTAAAATAATTAACAATTAGAAAAATAAATTCTAGTTGCTGAATAGGATTCCAGTTTTGGAATTTTCACATTTTTGCCTAGAAAAACGTGTCTGACAGGGCTGCAATCTCCTGGAATTTCAAGCCTCCAACCTTGAAAACCATGTTGAATCTACATCAATTTCAACGCTAGAATATACTGCTCTTCCCTTGATTTCCAGACCAGACTTTTCCTCTAGATCTGCGCTGGAAATGTACTTTGATCCCCTCGTAAATCACGTTGAAGATAAACACTGAAGCTGCTTGAACCTTCCTTGATTTGCATGCTATTGTCCTCTTAGGAATTTCGGACTGTGCTTGGGTTCTCTTTGCTGTAGTTCGGTCTCTCCTTTGGCAAACTTGTTCTCCGGTCCAACTCTCATCTCTTCCTCTTCACAAATGCACGAGAATGAATGAGTTCCCATCCTTTCTCCTCCCTTTCTAGCTTAATTAGTTAGGAGAACCCTAACCCTTTTGATCGAGAGCTGAGATTAGATTTCAGCCCTTTAGATCAATGGTGGAGATCATTCCCTCACTTGACCCCCTTTTCATGTGGTCCCCCTCATTAATGACTCCCTAGTCACTTTATAACTTTATATTTGTATCTTGTACTTTTTCTCCACATAAATTCAACTTAAAAATATAAAGTGACTTTAATATTAGAAAGTACATAGTATTCAGTACTTTACAAAGTGGCTTTATAACATGACTTTAATGTAACACATAAGGTCACTTGCTAAAAGGGTGTTATAAAGTGTTTTACTAGGCAAAAAGGCAAATGCATTAGGAAACACCTCCTTGGTACCCCTTTTCTTCACACTCCCTCTTACCAAGGAAGGTGTTTCTCGCCACTCCCATCCTGTCTAAAGTACTCATGCTTTCCATTTGGCAATGACTTGGTGAGAATATGTGCAACTTGTTCATCAGTGGATATATATTGAAGTTTCACTACTCCTCCCTGTTTAAATTCAGAAAGATAATAGAATTTCTTATCATGGTAATTACTTGTGATATGTCTTTTTTTCTTAGTATTTACTTGTTTAGTTATGTCATCAAGCACTTACACATTAGCAAAACATAGAGAACATAATGCACAAGAGACAAGACACCAGAAATTAGGCTCCAAACCAGGGCAAAACCCGTCAATTGTTTCCTTATAGCTTCTTCATCAAGAAGAGAAATCCAAGTCAAACAAACCAGTGATCCAAGTGCCAAGTCAACCCTCCAACCTTTGTCATAATTTGTCCACAATATGATCAATCAATATGCCACATCACAGAGATATAGGTGTCGTAAAATGCTTGTTTCATTATAGGGAAAGATGTCACAGGCACTAGCATCCTCATAAAGAGAAACTCGCATCATAAGCAGGAACAATACTCACATCACAAAGAGAGTTAGGAACTCATATTATCATAGTAAAACATGTCTCTGGATTTGTCACATGAATCTCAATTAAGTGCCTCAGGACCTGTCACAGAAACTCAGATAAATGTGCCTCAGGATCTACCACAAAAGTTTAGTTATATGTGCCTCAAGATTATTTGCCACAAACCCGAACTTGTCTTTCTTAGGAACTTTCGTATTCTGCCTCAGACATTTGAATTCTTCACCACAAATCATTGCCAAATTCCATGCCAAATGATGGAGGATAGGTGCCAATTTATAGTTGTTTCTTTATGTGAAGGGTCACATCCTTAGGGCAGGCCGACATGAACTTTGGGAGGGCTGACTTGGCAACATGGAGGAACAAATGGCGCTTACAAAATTCAAATTTTCTTCTTTTTATAGGGTGACGAAGAACAAACCCTTTGACCTTTTCTTTTGACCAAAAATGAAGCATGAAGAACATGCTTGATAATAAAAATAATAATAATAATTTTTCTTTTTGTTTCTACAAGAAATATATATTAATACAAATACAATAATTATGAAGACCTAAGCTAGTTACAATTTCAACACTCCCTCTTAATTGGGGAGGTATTTGTAATGACTTAACATGATATCCTCAAGTTGAGAACTTCTATAAGAAAGGATCCAAATTGAGAAGCATCAATGATGATTTAAATCATCATAGCCAACATTGTCAAAACATCAAGGCCTAGGCAAATACACTCTATCTCTCCACTAGATCAGAGCACAATGCAAGGAGGCATAAATTTGGACACCACCGGCTCTCAAGGCACATACCCCACTTGGGTTTTCACCAAGGTATGTCCTCACAGAGCCATTTTCTAATCCACTATCACAATACTTGACACCAGGAAATGTCGGTCCTCAAGACTATTCTTATCTTAGATGAATGTGTTGAGAAATGTAACTAGTAGTGGTCTTCATAATTGTATTTGAGTCATGATGTAATGAATTTGTGAAAAGAAAGAAAAATAAAAATTTATTGAAAAAGAAAATTTATTTTTGGCATGGGTTTGATGCTCTATTATTTTATTTCTAGGTTAAAAGCCTCCATTGAAGGCTTCTAGGGTTGAGTCATGAGTCTATACCCTTATTGGGTATGTTGTATTGAAGAAATAGAATTATATTGATGTCATTTGGTCATCTTCTCCACCTCCATCAAGTCAGTTTGTCGACTGTTCATGTCGGCCTTATAGAGGAGCCTCAATCTACTATTTATACCCATGCATTCGACCCATTTTGGATGTAGAGAAAGAAAGATTCGATTTGTTGTTCGATAGCCAAGAAAAGAATGTGAAAACCCTGTAGAAGAATGGACTGATCATTGCATACATAAAGGAGGCCAAAACAAAGAAGAAGAGAGATCGAAATTCTATCACACGTGTGATGATGTCTGCAATAGGACAACAAAACCAAAGGGCCAAAGATACAGTATGAATTGCAGAGTCAAAGTTGCAGGGTTGAACGAAATTGTAGAGATGAAAGGGAACGACCAAGAGCTCATTTGTGAAGATTTTGACTTTGATCTTGCTGTGGTTGACTAATCTATCTTGGTAGGTTGACTTGATGGATGGAGAGAAGTCTTGGTCTTTGTCAAAAGGTCTTGGTTGTCTCATTTGATTTGGTTCTTGAGGAAGAGAAGAGATTTTTGGGTTTTTCCCTCAAGGAGGGGTTTTGCCTTGGCTGAAAGCCTACATCTTGTGTCATTGATCTTCATGTTTCGTTTTTGATAGTTGCTTGATGATAAGAAGACTTAAAGAAACTAAAGAATATCTATAAGAAAATAACTAAAAGGATCACAAGTAATTATCAAGTTAAGAAAATATTTTTGCTTTTTTGATTTTCCAACATGGTATCAGAGTTAAGGTGAAGAAGTAGGAAAATGCAGCATTGAAGATCAATTGCTCTCATCATAAGGAGAAGAAGAGTCTCATAGTTTGACTTTTAAAATCAGTTGAAGGAACTAGGAAGTATGTCAATGAAAGTTCAAAAAAAAAACATAATCAAGGCCAAGTACCTTGTGAAGTAGATTAAAATTTTGAGCATAAATCTTAGAGAGACCAAATTTAAATTGAAGTGGACTAAGAAGTAGTCCTAACAACCAACAAAAAAATAATCAAGAAGAGGTTTGGGCATAAATTCAAAGTTTTGTGCATGAAGTTTAAAGTCTAAAAGTTCCTCAGAAATCCGAAATTTTGAAGTTATGTTGCAAAGACATTCAAGTCTGCCAACAACGAAGGTACAATGGTACCATAGTAACCCGAAAAATGCATTAAGAAGCATCATACTAGTATCTGAAGTACAACAAAAGAAAACCAAAGCTACATTAAGTAATCTACCTATCCGAAATTGCAAGTCTATCATTCGAAGTTGTAGTGACTCGAAATTGCAGGTGTGTCATGAAAAGTTGTAGGTTTGTCATCCGAATTAGTGGACGAAAATACAATGACCCAAAGTGATCTGAAGTTGTGTGGCATCAAGTTACAGTCTAATGGTCTTGTAGAGGAAGAATTGCAGTGGTATTTCAAAGGCTTGAAAATTGCAATAAGAAATTGGCATCTCTGTTGACTATGGTGTGTGAATACAGTTCTAAGTACGACAAATGATGTGATAGTAGTCTTTGCTATATGGTTTATAAAAAGTTGAAGAACTACAACAACACACCTTAAACAAAAGAAGCAGAAGTCAATCTTGTCTTGAAGGCAAAAATAAAGAAGGTACAACTTTATGCTTGAAGGAAAGTCACTTACAAGATAGGATGAGGTAAGAAGGATATAAGGTACATATAGTTCTAATTAGGGTTTTTGAAATCTCATTTTTGGATCTAGGGTTTGTAACCTTTATAAAATTATTAGCATCTAAGCTCTTGTAAACCCTAGTTAAGAAACCCTTACCCTATTCTAGTTGTTCTCTAGCTTATTAGTCTCTAAGGTTTATAGATAGTCTAGAGAGAAGTTGGAATCCCTAGTAAAGTATAAGATTGAATTTGAAACCCTATAATTAAGATCTTGAAAGATTACTTAGGGTTTGGAGCTTGCTCTCATACTTTCATACTTGTATACTTTTGGTACTTGTCAAGTAAATGTTGCAGGTATAGAAATATTGATCTTATGCAAAGGATTCCTTCAAGAAGAAGCTTCCACCTTCTTACAAAAGATAAGTGTTATCTTTATTGTCCTTTCTCTTGTATTTTTCTTGGAAGGACCAAACTTGTAGGTATGAGGATTATGGCTAGATTCAAATGGTGACTTCAAAGGAAAGACGTGTATTGTAAAAGAAGCCTTGTTACAGAAGATACCCTACAAGGTTTGTGATAGGAACAACTCGAGGTATGCATAAAGACTTGTAGTAAGTCTTCTTCATATAAGAAGGTATGATAATTTTACATTTGCTTTATATTACTAACACTTTCATGTCTAGGCTATTGAATCATCAAGATTCTTATTTAGGATGATTAATCTTTGGATTAAATCAATCCTTACTATACCATCTATCTTTTGTTTGCTTCGGTAAAACCCTAACCTTTAGGGTTCACTATAAAAACCCTAGCCTTTTTATGCTTAGAGTATGTTGATGTTAATGATGAAACCCTAGTATAGTTAGGGTTTGTCGATAAAGTCTAGAACATATGATAAAATCCTACTCTCTTGATGTTTAGGGTTTGGTAATATTATGATAAAACCTAACTTTTAGGGTTTGTTATTGATGTCTAGGATATTTGATGACACCCTAGATTTTTAGGGTTTGATGATTTATGGTTTATGATTTTTAGGGTTTGATGTCTTGTAATAATGAAAGATCCTAGGAATGAAACCCTAGGGTGCATATGCTTCCATTTGATTGAAACCCTAGCTTGGTCGAGCTGTTATCTAACATTAAAGTTTTTATGTTTGTATCTAGGGTTTATGATAAAACCCTAGTAGAGATTGTTATAAGTTTCTACGGTATGATAATGAAACCCTAGATGTAAAATGCTTTTGCTATGATTGGAATGCCAACTTGATTTAGTTGGTGATATCTAAGATATTGTTTTGGTGGAATCTAGGGTTTGTGACAAAACCCTATTAGAGTTTTTGTAAGAAGTCTAGGGTATGAAAGATGCAACCCTTGTATAGGTTTTGGATGTCTAAAGTTTGATTTCTTAGATGTTCCCATTATGATGATATGCTAAACATTGAAAATTTGATTTCATGCTCCTGCACATATATGTTTGTACTTGGTTGTACTTGTTGAAGATTTGCAGGTACATGGTCTTCAAGATGTTGAAGATGTTTACCTACCTCATAATGACTTGATTAGCATGATGGAAAGATGGAGCTGTAAGTATCTTGTTGGCATTAAAATTGATAGATGGCCTTGTTTCCATGTGAATTTAGAAAAAAATGATGTTTTTGAAGAAATGAAATTTTGAAAGGTAAAAATTCTCTGATGAAATAATGATGTAAAAGAAAGATCCCTCGTGACTGGAAGAATAATATAGTTGATGGACTTGTCCCCTAGTTGAGAAGGAACTTGGATAAAAGTAAGTGTATATCTCCCTAGTTGAGAGGGAGCTTGAAGAGAAGTGAATCTCCTCCATAGTTGATGACATGATGAAAAGGCAATGAGGATGTTTGAGATCAGTGAATAGCTAAAAGCACTATTGATGGTTATTCGTGATTGATAAAGTTGACTTGAATTTTTTTGGAAGAAGTGCTGAGGTTGAGTTGGGTGTTGCTGGAGAAGTTAAAGAAGGAAGCTTTTGTGGATATGTGTTTGGATTATGTGATAAATTAAGCAGCATCAAAATATTTGAAGACCCCAAAATTTCGCGCTAGCATATAAGAACATATACATTGAAAGTTTGATACTGGTTGGGGTTGTGAAGCTACTAGATGTTCTAATGGTTGAACAAGTAGCTGATGTGTGAATATCTCCTTGAGAAGTTTGAATATTTGACAAGCATGCTTGGATTGATGATTGAGAGGGAGAGATGAAGTACCATAAAACTGCCTGTATGATGGTACTTGGGAGGGCATCTTGGTTGGCCCGTTGATGATGTTTGGATTTCAGTGAGGGAGGGTATCATTGGTCTTGTGGAGCTCCGACCTTGGATATGATAACTAGATCCCTAAGGGTTGGTGTTAGTGTTGAAGCTTGATGGTACCTATAGTGGTAGATGCCTGGATAACACCTTAGTCCCTGTTAGTATCTCAAATCCCTGCATAAATGAATGACAATAGTGTCATGACACTTGGATCTTTGATGTGTTGGATACCTTGGCAATTAGGGTATCCCTAGCGTTGCGTATACTGTTGTACTCTTTGTACTCTTCTTGAACACATCAAATTGAGGTCAAGCTTGTACCAGTTCAACAATTATGAATACCTCCCTTGTTAAGAGGGAGTATTGAGAAATGTAACTAGTATCAGTCTTCATAATTGCATTTGGGTCTGTGAAAATTCAATCGCTGCAGCAATTGATTTATTTTTCCTACTTATTCCACAATAAGTTATTTATGAAATTACTTCAATAAACATTAAAATAAATACTGCTGTAGATATCACACCGTAATACAGAAACAAACATATGCACAAGAATCAACACATTGACACAGTTATTTTGGACAACAGTCCCCGGAAAAACCCAATGTGGGAAAACCGGTGTAGCAAGGGAGGTTTTTATTATTCAGCAAATTTTTAGTACAACAGGGTGCCAAACTAGCTTACCCACAGAGAGAAAAATTCTTCAGCACTTCTCCCAATCCCAGTGTCAGCCCGACTAACCTTTGCGTGGCTCTCAGACCCTCTGCGTCAGCCCTGGGCCTCTCTGCGTCACCTACACAGGCCCAGTTAATGATTGCACAGTCTCCTGTTGCCTCTGCGTCTGCCTGAACTGCCCTGTGTCTGCCTCTCTTGCCTCGACGCTGATTTCTAGTGGCTTATCCCGTCTCTCTGTTCTGTACTTGCTACCTCCTGACTGCTCACCAGACAACTGGTTCAATTTCTCAGCTAACCCTGCTCCAAAAATTGAACTAACTAGTCTCCCTCAGTGTGCTCTCCAAGTTACCCTCAAGCGTCCTCTTATACTTTTCTCGTTGACAAATCAACGACCGAGATTAAGTCCCTAATCCACGACTAAGGTTAGATCTGGTTTGATCCATGACTTTTGGACCATTCTAACACAATTTTATATTAATTCACATTAATATTTTATTTTCCCTAAGTTTAGACTTAGCCTTTAGGGACTTCATTAAAAATATTAATTATTTTAATATCTCCCAAACTGTTTAGAATCTGCCCAAACCCTTCTGGGTATTGGAGATCTCATGTGCCTTAGCCTCTCCACCAATTTTCGTGGCTAGAGCACATTCGATGCTACCTCAAATCAACACTCCCACTTAGCGAGGACTGTGCTCTAACAATACTCCTCACTGAGCATCACCCTCATCATCCAGCATCGGTCCTTGTGCCGATGCTAGGTTTGCTGCCCATCATCCTCTGCATTGCTGTAGCCTGTATTGATGCCCATGGCTCTGCCACTGCCACTGCTGCATCTGTACGACAACTCCCTTTGCATCTGTGTTGCTGTTGGTCCTTTCTCCCAACAATGCATTCGTACTGCAACTCCCTCTGCATCTGTGCTGCTATCACTCCCATTTCTGCTTCTGAAACGAGTTCTTCACCATCCCCATCTTTTCCCTGAAGTAGTCAAACTTTGTCCTTCCAAGGGCCTTGGTGAGGATGTCCGTCACCTGTTCTCCTGTAGGAGTGTAGCTTAAATGTACAACTCCTCGTTGGACACAGTCTCTGACAAAGTGACACCGAATATCAATATGCTTCGACCTACCATGAAACACTGGATTCTCAGAGAGCTTGATGCAACTTTGATTGTCGCACATGATCCTGGTCGCCTCCATATTCTTTCTGAATAGGTTCACCAACAGTTTTCTAAGCCATATGGCCTCACACGAAGCTGTGCTTGTTGCCATATATTCTGCCTCAGATGAGCTCAGAGCCATAGACTTCTGTTTCCTACTGCACCAGGAGGTCATTCCTGATCTAATGCTGAAACGATACCCAGAGGTACTTTTCCAATCCATTGAACTTCTTGCCCAATTTGCATCAATAAATCCACTCAAACTGATATCCTTACCTTTAGTGTACAAGATCCCATAATCGACTGTTCCCTGTAAATACCTGAGATCGTGTTTGGCTGCTGCCTAGTGTGCCCTTTTTGGTTCCACCATGAACTGACTGAGGGTGTTTACAGTGTAGCAAATGTTTGGGCTGGTATTGACCAGATAAATCAGGGACCCTATGAGTTGCCTGTATAGGGTGGGATCAACATCCTTGCCTTCTGATGCATCAATCTTCTTCCAGTTGGCGATCATTGGCGTAGCCATAGGTCTACAGTCCTCCATCTCGAATCTTTTCAAGATTTCTGTAGCATACCTCCCTTGCCCAAGGAAGATTTCTCCCTTTTGCTGCCAAACTTCCAAACCTAGGAAGTAGTGCATTCGTCCCAAATCCTTCATATTGAATTTTGTGGCTAGATTCTTTTTACAGTCCCCAAAGAGTCTAGATAATCCTGTCAGAAAGAGATCATCCACATATAATACTAAGATTAGCGGCTGGTTCTCTACAACCAGATAGTAGAGATTCAGATTCGCGTCACTCTTGGCAAATTCCATCTTTTGCAAGTAGCCATCTATTCGACCATACCATGCTCTTGGTGCCTGTTTCAGCCCATACAAGGCTTTCTTCAATCTGCATACACGAGACTTCTTCTCATGAGTTCAAAGCGCTCCCATCCCATCTGGGTTGCAAGAGATATCACGGTCCTGATAGATGTATACCTGGCTACCAGGGCGAAGGTCTTCTCATAGTCAATCCCTTTTTTTGAGCATACCCCTTAGCCCCAAACCTGGCCTTGTATTTCTCAACACTGCTGTTTGCAGCGTATTTGATCTTGTAGATCCATCTTGAACCTACCACTGATTTGTCTTGAGGCCTTGGCACCACCTCCCAGAAATCGTTTACCATTATGGAGTTGTATTCTTCTACCATCGCATCTTGCCAAACCTGATGTTGATATCTATCTGGCTGTTTTCGCTTCCTCTTATTGTTTCTTGGCACATCGATGAAGTCCTTTGCATCTCGCAGAATTTGACCAAGTTCCCTGCTAGTTCTTCCTCTGCCAGCAGGTGCTTCTGTTCGCTCCTCCTCCTCATCTTGAGAATCTTCCTGTTTTGAGGAAGAATTCTTGGTTGAAGAGGCTTAACCAACGACTCCTCTTTCGACTGCTCCTCGGAAGGCATCTTGCGAGATCTTCTGAAAGCCCTGTCCTCCATGAACTTTACATCTTGTCGCACTACTACCTTCCTGGTCCTTGGAAGATAGATCCTGTATGCCTTAGCGTTCTCAATATATCCTGCAAGATACCCCTTTTCTGCAGTCTGATCCAATTACTTCCTTTTTTCTTCGGGTATGCAGCAATATGCTAAACTCCCAAATATCCTGAAATGATCAACTTCAGGTGTCTTCCCTGTGAAGACTTTCTCTAGAGTAATCTTGCCCAATGCCCGATGAGGAGTCCTGTTATGAACATAGACTGCTGCGTTGCATGCTTCCGCCCACAGGAATTTTGGCGTATCCTGATCATACATCATGGCCCTAGCTGCTTCTACAATAGTCCTGTTCTTTCTTTTTGCTACCCCATTCTGCTCCGGATTGTAAGGAGCTGTCCACTCTCTTTTGATGCCCTCCTTAGCACAAAAATCAATGAAGTCCTTATCAACATATTCTCCACCATTATCTGAGTGCAAAACTTTTATTTTCTTCCCAATCAAATTCTCCACTATAGCCTTGAACTCCTTGAATCGACAGAAAACCTCATCCTTGGTTTTCAGAAAATAAATCCAAGTTTTCCTTGAGTGGTCATCGATGAAGGAAAGGAAATACTTGACACCACTGAGAGCTTTGATGGACATAGGTCTGCAGATATCTAAGTGTATAAATCCTAGTATAGTCTTGGCCTTGTGTTTGCTCCTAGGAAATGCTGCCTTGGCATACTTTCCTAGAGCACATCCCCTGCATACATCATCTCGTTCCGTATTCAGATCCGAAACCCTTGTTACAGTGCTCCTGAGAATTCTCAGAGCTCCATGGTGGAAGTGACCCATTCTTCTGTACCATAGTTCGTTCAAATCCTTGTCTCCATGACTGCCTATTAGAGCCATTGGTGCTTCTAGTTGTAATCTATACAACCGATTACTTTTAATCCCGATTTACACTTTCCTTTTCCAGCTCAGGTGTTTGACATATACCTTCTCCTTGATGAAGTAGACGTCATAGCCCTTGCCTTGTAGTTGTGACACAGAAAGTAAGTTCATCCCCAATCCTAGTACATGCAACACATTTGTAGCATGGAACCGTTCTCCCAATTTTGTCTGAAAGACTATGGTACCCTTCCCTACTGGAGCACACTTTGCCTTGTTCCCCATGGTCATCTGAAAGTTCATCTTCTCTTCTCGATATTCTGAGAAACACTCCCTGATTCCCATCATATGCCACGAGGCTCCATTGTCTATATACCATACTTCTGATGATGCGGCACTAGTCATACACGCCACTTCTTCTTCTAGCCTGTAAGCTAACATAGGGAAATCAACATCTCTTTCTCTTGTGCAATCTTCTGAAAATCCGTGTGAGTCCCTTGACGTGGATGCCTTTGCATCATGGTCTCGACTCATAACTATTCCTTTCTCTGATTACTCGCTTCGATACCATGTGAAAATTCTATCATTGCAGCAACTGATTTATTTTTCCTACTTATTCCACAATAAGTTGTTTATGAAATTACTTCAATAAACATTAAAATAAATACTGCTGCAGATATCAAACCGTAATACAGAAACAAACATATGCAGGAGAATCCACACATTGACATAGTTATTTTGGACAACAGTCCCCGGAAAAACCCAATGTGGGAAAACTGGTGCAGCAAGGGAAGTTTTTATTATTCAACAATTCTTTAGTACGACAGGGTGCCAAACTGGCTTACCCACAGAGAAAAAATTCTCCAACACTTATCCCAATTCCAGTGTCAGCCCGACTAACCTCTGCGTGGCTCTCAGACCCTCTGCGTCAGCCCTGGGCCTCTCTGTGTCACCTATGCAAGCCCAGTTAATGACTGCGCAGTCTCCTGCTGCCTTTGCGTCTGGCTAAACTGCCCTGTGTCTGCCTCTCCTGCCTCAGTGCTGATCTCTAGTGGCTTATCCCGTCTCTCTGTTCCATACGTGCTGCCTCCTGACTGCTCACCAAACCACTGTTTCAATTTCTCAGCTAACTCCGCTCCAGAAATTGAACTGATTGGTCTCCCTCAGTGTGTTCTCCAAGTGACCCCCAAGTCTCCTCTTATACTTTTCTCGTTGACAAATCAACAACCAAGATTAAGTCTCTAATCAGTGGCTAAGATTAGATCTGGCTTGATGCATGACTTTTGGACCATTGTAACACAGTTTTATATTAATTCACATTAATATTTTATTTTCCCTAAGTTTAGACTTAGGGACTTCATTAAAAATATTAATTATTTTAATATCTCCCAAACTGTTTAGAATCTGCCCAAACCCTTTCTGGGCATTGGAGATCTCATGTGCCTTAGCCTCTCCACCATTTTCTGTGGCTAGAGCACATCCAATGCTACCTCAAATCAATAGAGTCATGATGTAATGTATTTCTCAAAAGAAAGAAAAAGGACAATTTATTGAAAAAGAAAAATTATTTTTAGCATGGGTTGATGCTCTATTATTTTATTTCTAGGTCAAAAACCTCCATTGAAGGCATCTGGGGTTGAGTCATGAGTCTAGACCCTTATTAGGCATGTTATATCAAAGAAATAGAATTATATTGATGTAATTTGGTCATCTTCTCGACCTCCATCAAGTTGGCCTGCCCACTGTTCCTGTCTGCCTTATAGAGGAGCCTCAAACTACTATTTATACCGATGCATTCAACCCAGTTTGGAAATAAAGCAAGAAAGATTCGATCTGCAGTTAGATAGCCAAGAAAACAATGCAAAAAACTTGTAGAATAAGGGACTGATCATTGCATACATAAAGGAAACCAAAACAAAGAAGGAGAGAGATTGGCATTTTGCCACACGCGTGAAGATATCTGCAATAGGACAATGAAACTACAAGGCCAAAGATACAATATGAATTGCAGATCCGAAGTTGTAGGAATGACTGAAATTGCAGAGATGGAAGGAAGGGCTGAGACCTCATTTGTGAAGATTTTGACTTTGATCTTGGTGCAATTGACTAATATATCTTGGCAATCTGACTTGATGTATGGAGAGAAGTCATGGTCTTGGTCAAAAGGTCTTGGTTGTCTCATTTGATTTGGTTCTTGAAGAAGAGAAGAGATTTTGGGGTTTTCCCTTGAGGAGGGGTTTGCCCTGGCTGAGAGCCTACATCTTGATTGATCTTCGTGTTTCATTTTTGATAGTTGCTTGATGATAATAAAATAACTAAAAGGATCATAAGTAATTATCAAGTTAAGAAAATATTTCTTCCTTCTTTATTTTCAAACAGAATGTACTTGACTTATAGTGGTTAGTCTTGGTCACAATACAAATCTTCAAAGAATATTGGTCCCAGATGCTTATCCAATCCACCTTTCTCCCTACTAGTGTTCATGCACTAGGCTTACAATTGTTAGTCTTGGCCATGGTGCATGACACATGGAGAACACGGTTTCCACCCTCACTCCCTCTCAACCAAGGAAGAGACACCCACAAGCCTAAGCTTGTCTTAAAAATACTCCAAAAAGGAATTTCATCAATGCTTCAATTACTTGTTCGTCTTGTGGCGATCCATTGTAGCTTTGCAGCTCCTAACTGCATCACATCATAACGAGCTTCAACTTTCCTAGTTTTCTAACAATCTTCATATCGAATCCAATGTATCATCAAATAGTCCATCACAACATTTTATGGAGCCAAACTTCTTCACAAATGATTGTACCAACTACCATATCTTTTGCCTCTGTAATGCACAAAATTCTACTTCATATTCTTCCAGGAAACCATACCAAATCTCAATCATCAGTGGTAACCTCAAGTTGTAAGATCCTTCATGTCAACTTCTGCTTCAAGCTCCCTCTGAAGTCAATATTACTTCCTTTGGCTCATGAATCCTTCTTCAAAATCTTGGAGTATCTCTTCTAATTGAGGCAATTGTCTTCACTTGATCCTCTCCCTTTTACTAGGAGAACCTTCAAGCTGCTCTCTCTTTTTGCAAACTTCCATCATCATGCTTTGCTATTTTCTTTCCATTCTTTCACTTGTTTGAATAGTTCTCATTATTAACTTGAAAACTTTATTAGGAGGCTATAGAGGAACAAATACAAATAAGCAGAACACAAAGTCAATAACAATAGTAGTAATCAAGGAGAGTACTTATCTTTTAAGGAAGGTCAACTCCTAAATCTTGGACCTTTTCACCAACCTTGTCCTCACATCAACATTATGTCATTTCTGTCATTATCAAGAGATAGGGTTTCTACTAACAACATAAATGATTAGTCCTAGGGTTTCTCATATTTGTACCTTAGCTAGGGTTTACAAAACCTTAGATCCTTTTAAAAATTGTCATAACCTAGATTTGCAATTTCTAATATAAAACCCTAGAAGAGTTATTTGACAATACTTCTATATGGAATTCATTTCATTTCTTAATCACAGAAACCTAGCCTTCATATGCAAGGAAAAGACTTGAATGGTAACATATCAATGGTCTCTAATCTACACAAACCCTTTACTACTTTTTAAGAGAGCATATAATTGTTAGCTTTATGTGATTTTATTGTGACTTAGAGACTAGTGTCATAGGTCATTGGTTGCAAATGAGTAAAGAATATACGTACCTCTTTTAATCTTACTTGTACATCTTTGTAGAGATCTCGTCCTTTGCAACATAGATTATTTGCTTGTACTTTAGTTGCCATATATTGTTTTTCTCCAACAAAGGTACCTCAAATCGTCAACCATCAAACTAGGATGTGAACCATAGATCCTGCTTACAATGCTTTTGCACACACATTGTCTATCTTAGCATAGTTCTTCCATAGTGTTCACCAAAATTACAAAGATGGTTCTTATAGGTTCAGTCCCTTCTATTATATACCATTGACAAGGCGATCTTTTGTATTCTTAAATCTTCAAACTTTTGTCCTGTTAGAAAATTATAGGGAAATATTTTTTTTATCTTTGATAATTACTTGTGATGTTCTCAAATTTTTATTAACTTCTTTATGTCTTCTTTAACTTCTAATCATCAAGCAACTACCAAAACCATAAACATGAAGATCAAGGGCACATGATGTAGGCTCTTAGCTAGGGAAAAACCCCTCTTTGAGGGGAAAACCCAAAAAATCCTCTTCTTCAAGAACCAAGTCAAATGAGACATACAAGAGCTTATGACCAAGACAAAGACTTTCCACCTGTTGTCGCTCAAATTGTATAGGAGAATGCGACAATGCTCAGGGTAAGGGCTGTCACTGTGATCACGACTCTCTCTGTTAAACTATCTCCCTACAACAGGCTAAGGCGGGTCCTTATGGATGACATGATGGGTTTGGGAGATACAACTGAACGACCTAAAAACTTGGTTCAGTAAAATTGGCAAGTTTGATTATTTAGCACAACTTGATTAGATTTAATGATTTTTAACTGTGAGACCAGTGCTCAAGGAGTCAAATTACTTGCACAATATGAATTAAGGTACCAAGTTACTGGATGGACAGTTGTTGCTAGGATGAGGAATTATCCTATATGAGATGCAACACCTAAAACTAAGTGCTAGGATGAGAAACTATCCTATATGAGATGCAACACCTAAAACTAAGTGAGATGCAAGCTCTTGGTTAATTTTAGTTAGAATTCGTATTCTAAATGAGAACCCTCAATATAGATGTCTTGAAGCAAGTCCCACAAGAAGGTTGTAGAAAGAAGCCCACAAGAAGGAGGCTATGGCCTCATTAACGATACCTCCTGTGAGGTTCTGATGACCCAGGTGCCTCCATTCCTACAAAGGATGTCCATAAGAGAACTGCAAGGTCACCTGTTTTAACCTTAGTGCAAGGATCAAGCATCACAAGCTAAGAGAGAGGGGGGTGTTGGAAAATGTAACTAGGTTCAGTCTTCATTATTGTACTTGAAGTCAAAATGTAATATATTTGTCAAAAAGAAAGTGAATTTTATTATTATTATTTTATTTGACTTGTTAAAGCATGGGTTTCATGCTTGGGTCAAATGTATAGGTCAAGCCTACATTGTAGGCTTTAGGTTATTTGTCAAAGTCATTTGTTGTTTGACTCCTCCATCAAGTCATCCCCTTCAACAAAGTAATCTACTCGGCCTCTTCAAAGTTCTCAAGAAAGTCTTCATCAAATCATCCTACCAGTCGGCCTAACTTAAAATGGAGACGCTACCTTTCATGAAGACATGTTGGCTCATTTGTATGGAGGAAGCACTATATATACCAAGCGAAGGTATTTGCATTAGCATCATCTCAGAAGTTCGGATTTTCAGAGATAAAGGTTCGATACAGTAGCTCGCATTCCATCAGAAACAAAAGCTCAGATTTCAGAGAGATTCAGGTGTCTCTGTGGAGAATTTCAGTGACCATAGAACAATTCGAATAAGCATTTCAAAGGCATGTATTTTGGGGTTACTATAAATCTTCGGACAAGGAACAAGGAGGATAGGGTACAAGCATATTCTCGGTACTGTTGCACTCGGTGCTATCACAGTAAAGTATTATCTTAGTTTGGTGCAACTACAATGATGAAGGTTAGATGCCACTATAGTAAGGAAGGTTCAGTGACACTATATTTCGGTGTCATCACAGTAAGAAGATCTAAGTGGTATTGCAGTGATGATGCTATCACAGTGAAAGGAAGGAGGGTGACTTGATGGAGGGAGTCTAGTCTAGTTTGTAAAGGTCTTGGTCGTCTCATCTTGAATCTAATGAAGGAATAATTTGTGACTGGGTTTTCCCCTCGAGGGGGGTTTTGCCCTGGCAAAGTGCCTATATCTTGTGTCATGTTCTTTTGTTGCTTGACATTAATCTTGATGATAAGAAAAGATAATTAAGAGATCTAATACTAATAATGAAAAACATCTCAAGTTAATGTTATAATAAGGAAAATCGTTTTAACTGCCATCTCTATGGATTTTCCAACATGGTACAGAGCTATGGTCAAAGTCAAAGGCAGTTTGAAGACAATTACAATGACAATGCAGGGTTTCGATACATATCAACACAGAAGCTCGCATCTATCTCAGAAGAACAAGTTTAGACATCTCTGAAAGAAGGTGTAGTATATCTCTAAAAGGAAGGTCGGATATCTTAGAAAATTAAGCAAAGATTATCTCATGTTCAATACTACTACTATAACATTGTTTCGGTGCCATAAGGAGAATCAATGTTAAGGGTATGTTTATAGTGATGATAGTTCGGTCTAAGTTAAGGGTATAACTATAGTGATAAGGCTCGATAGAGAAGATCTCGATGCTGTTATAAGTTTAGTATGACTACAGTTTGATGCTTCCACATATTCGGTGACATGAACACAGTCTTAGTGCTTCCACAATAATATGATCTCGTGAAGAAGAATAAAAGAGATATCAAGTTCTAATAAAACAAATGTTTCATTGAGCTCGGACAGGGTGTAAAGATAATCTCTATGCTTCCACAATTCAGATCTTTTCCAGAATAAAGTCCTAGAATCTTTAGTGATGATTCAGTCCTAGCAGTTTTTGATGATACAGTCCTAGCATTTTCAATGATGGCACAAGTCTTAATATTTTCGGTGAAGAGATGACTTCGGTGCTATGATTGGTGCTCCCAAATAGCGAGTAGCCTTTGATAAGAAGGTGTCAGTGTCATTACAATAACAAAGTATTGGTGCTTCCAACAGAAAAAGAGTTCAGTGCTACCACAATAGTAAGTATTCCACAAGATACACTTTCAACAAGTCTAACACGCTATCAAATCAAAGGTACATAAAACACAAGGTACGTATATTCATAAGTTTCTTATTATTCTTATTTATAGCCAGTCTAGGGCAAAGATTGTACTCCCTAGATAACATACTAAAATCTCGTATTAGGATCTTAATCCTTATCTTCTAGGATTTATAAAGTAATCTAGGATGTCAAATAAAATTAGAATGAAAGAAAAAATTTGATTTTTATATAAAGGATTCCATCCTCCATTGTTAGAAAAATATAGATTGAGAGCTGACATCATATTCTAGGCATCATATGTTTTGTCTAGAAGTATTTGTTACAGATACAGAATATCATGACACTTCAAGGAGTCCCTACAAGGTTTGTCAAGGAATAAAGGTATGTCTTAAAATACAAAACATTGATTTCCTTTAAAGAATTTAGGCTTCTGTGATCCATATCAAAATTGAGCAGAATCTTCGGCGAAAATCACGCCAATGAACCACACTGGTTGGTTCGAAACGCGTCGACATAATAATATCTCAATGTGATTTTCACCGAAGATTCTGCTCAAAATTGATTTCCTTGTAATAAATATTTATTCATTTGATAATATGTTGCTAACATCATTAGGTCTAGCTATATTGAATCATAATAATTCTTGCTTTGGGTGATTCATCACTTGATAAATCTACCCCCTCATATTCTTAATTGACTTTAAAGAACCTTGGACTAGTTTTCTGGAAAACCTTAAGCTAAGGGTATGCTGACAATGTGTGAAACCCTAGCCTACTTAGGGTTATTGTGAAATGCTATTTGAAGTTTTGTTGATGATGTCATGTTTGGGATTTCGGTATGATCATAAAATCTTATCTTGTTAGGGTTGAATGATGTTTGTTTGAACTCCCTAACTTTTGAAATTTTTGAATAGTAGGGTTTGCTTTACTATGAAACCCTAGATCTTTAGGGTTTGATTGGGTCTATAAGCAAAACCCTTGTTATGTATTTAGAGTCCTAGGAATGAAACCCTAGGTATGTGTCCATTGGTTGAAAGTTGAAACCCTAGCTTGGTGTAGGTCAGTATATGTCTAACATTTTAATATTTCCTGACATATGATGTGTTTATGATATGCTGATGAATTCCTAGATATATGTGTTGACCTCAGTCTTAATGGTCATGAGTCCTAGGGTTTGGAAATAAGCCCTAGTCAGCGTTTGATGGTCTAGGATGATGTTGTGTGGAAAATCTAGGGTTTAGCAACTAAACCCTACTTGTTAAAATTCTCTAGTATGTATAACCATATGGAATTTACGAATCTATATAGTGATTGCTGAGAATTTGAAGATGGAAATCTAGGGTTTACATCAAACCCTAGTAGATGCTAGTCATGATGTTGATTAAGCTGTGTTTGGTTTTGATTATTGAAGCTCATATATGAAATCTAGGATATGTATGAAATCTTAGTGAAGAGTCTAACATATGAATTCTGAAAGTTGTTAGATTCATTGATTTGATTTGTTTCTAGGGTTTTAACTTGTCGTTGAAAGAATATTGGAACCCTAGATATAATGAGTTTGATATCTTATGAATGTGATTTAGGCAAGAAGTTGAAGTATTGAAGTATAGTCTCTTGCTGATTATGTTTGTAAAGTCTAAATGCTTCTATTGTTATGAGATTTTGATATGACTAACTTCATGCCTCTATAATTTTGGTTGTAGTTGCTATCTAAGTTATGCAGGTACATCATCTTCAAATTGGTGAAGATGATCGTAAGTAAAGTTGATGTGATAAGCATGATATATGAATGACTCTGATAAGAAGGATGGAAGCCATGAAGGATTCTCCGATGATGAAAAGAAGAAGTTGATATCCTTGAGTTAAGAAGGAGCCTGAATAGAAGAAATCTCCCTGAGTTAAGAGGGAGCCTGGAAATCTCCCTGGTTGAGAGGGAGAGCATAGTTTTGATTGGAGAATGAAGGATATGTTGCTACATGTGAAGTAGGAAAGGAAAGAGTATGATTGAGGAATCTTTTGTCAAAGATTCGGTTGATAGTCCTACTATGAAAAGTTGAGAAGCAACATCAAGTTGCTTGGAAAGACCCCGAAAGTTTGTATTTGATTATGTACATGTGAAAGTATATATTGATTGGGGTTGTGTTTGTACAGGTAAATCTTTTGAAGGTTTTGATAGCATGCTGGTTAGTAATCAATTTGATTGGGACAGATTTGTTGTCCTTGATCTACTGGATCAAGGAGAGGCTTTTTGAGTGAAGCATTGCCTGAGAGGACATCTGGTCGACACTTTGTGTTGATGTCTAGGTCCCGAAGTGGGAAAGGTGGTGTTGATTGTAGAGCTCTGTTTTTGGATACACACCTGGATCCCTGGGTTGATAGTTAGCAAGTAAGCCTGATGGTACCTAGAGAGGCTAAAAGCTTGAGTCCATCTTAGTCCCATCTGGATAGATTGCCCTTGTCAGGAATCTAGTCCATGGCATTGTAGCACCTAAATTGTTGAGAGACCTATGGATAGATTGCCCTGGTTAGGAATCTAGTCCATGGCATTGTGGTGCGTAAACTTCTTCATAGATGAGGTGGTTTGAGATCTTCCATGTACCTCTTTGGTTATATGTAAATATGAATACCTCCCTAGTTAAGAGGGAGTGTTGGAAAATGTAACTAGGTTCGGTCTTCATTATTGTACTTGAAGTCAAAATGTAATATAATTTTCAAAAAGAAAGTGAAAAGAATTTTATTATTATTTTATTTGACTTGTTAAAACATGGGTTTCATGCTTAGGTCAAATGTATAGGTCAAGCCTCCATTGTAGGCTTTAGGTTATTTGTCAAAGCCATTTATTGTTTGACTCCTCCATCAAGTCACCCCCTTCAACAAAATAATCTACTTGGCCTCTTCAAATTTCTCAAGAAAGCCTTCATCAAATCAGCCTATCAATCGGCCTACATGTCAACCTAACTTAAAATGGAGACACAACCTTTCATGAAGACATGTCAACGCATTTATATGGAGGAACCACTATATGTACCAAGTTAAGGTATTCACATTAGCATCATCTTAGAAGTTCGGATTTTCAGAGATAAAGGTTCGATACAGTAGGTCACATTCCATAAGGAACAAAAGCTCAAATTTTAGAGAGATTTGGGTATCTCTGTGGAGAATTTCAATGACCATAGAACAAATCGAATAAACATTTCAGAGGCATGTATTTTGGGGTTACTACAAATGTTCAGACAAGGAACAAATAGGATAGGGCACAGGCATACTCTTGGCACTGTTGCAGGAAGGTGCTATCACTCGGTGCTGTCACGGTAAAGTATTATCTCAGTTTGGTGCAACTACAATGATGAAGGTTAGATGCCACTACAGTAAGGAAGGTTTGGTGACACTATATTTCGGTGTCATCACAGTGAGAAGATCTAAGTGATATTGTAGTGATGATGCTATCGCTGTGAAAGGAAGGAGGTGACTTGATGGAGGGAGTCTAGTCTAGTTTGTAAAGGGCTTGGTCGTCTCATCTTGAATCTAATGAAGGAAGAATTTCTGATTGGGTTTTCCCCTCGAGGGGGGTTTTGCTCCAGCAGAGTGCCTATATCTTGTGTCCTGTTCTTTTGTTGTTTGACATTAATCTTGATGATAAGAAAAGATAATTATGAGATATAATACTAATAATGAACATCACAAGTTAATGTCATAATAATGAAAATCATTTTAACTACCATCTCTATGGATTTTACAACAGGGGGTCCTATATTTCTATCAACCAAGCTTATGTTTGGAGGTTACTTTTAAATATGCACTTCCAATCCTAGAATGATATGCAAGAATGTGAGTGATGGCTTTAAGTGAGATTATTAAATGACTTTTAAGTACTCCAAGCTAAATTACTTAGGATTCAATGCTTATGATGCTTAACAAAAGAGCATAAATGAAGTACTTAGAGAGCAATTACAAGATCAATCTCAACTAAAGCAATGTGCCAATAAACCACTTAATCAAAGAACTTCACAATAAACCAATTCAAGATTTAATGAACAAACAATCCCAATGGGACAAGTGCTCTAAATCAATATCTAATGGCAATGCAAAGCAAGGAGCACAAATTCAACAATGCATGGAGACAGAGAGAAATGCCAAAGATGAGATAAGAAAGCCTTAAACACAATTGGTAACTTCCAATAGAGATATTATAAAATGATCTTAACAATTAGCAATCTCAACAATAAGAAATGAATTTTGAAGACAATCTTATGTAACTTCAGCAATTAGGAGCAATATGCTATCTTGAATCTTATTCTCTTTAATAACAATGCTCAAAACAAGATAGGCAATTTCTCTTATTTAGAAAATAATAATGAGATTGGTTTTTAGAGCACAATTAGAGAGCACTTACATGCAATTTTGAGATGCAAATGAAGACAAGAGCAAAACTACGCTAATGATGCAATGCAAGATATGGAAATGCAAGGAGAGATCTTTTCATCACTTAGATCAACACTATGCAAAGGATCCAAAACAAGAGAGACAAGGCCCCTTAAGGCTATAAATGAGTTATTATAAGACTAGAGCCTCCGTAGTTGTTCTTTCACCACTGCTGCAAATATATATCAGACCTTAAAATGTTTATATCAGAGCTCAGAAATTATAACCAGACTTCCAAAATCAATTAGATGGCGCACAAAGACAAGCACATTAGTTGATTAGCTATATTAGATTAATGTGCACTGATTATAAGCTGATGAGAATGTGTTTTAGGGCTTATTCAATGTGATTAGATTAGACTTATGCCACTGTTATGAGAGTGCTTCAGATCTGTGTTGAGATTTGTAGCTTGGGAGGTACTCCAAACCCTAGGCTTGAGGGTTGTGGAGGAGTTGGCACACAAATGTGGCTTGTGGGCATTTAACCCAAGCATGTGGGCTTTGCACCTAAGCTTGTGGGTGTGAATCCATGGGGCTTATTGGACATATGATGGATGGAGATGATAGAGGACGTTAAGACAAATCCAACGCAGCGAAAATCATCAAATTTTGAGTTGTCCTTATGGAGATATTAATTTTTGAAGTTAATGTGTGGGTTTGATCAAGGTCAGCTAGGCATTTAGAGACCTTGTGACAAGTTTGCAAGCCCACACATGTGATTTGATGGAGCCCATGTATTGTGTATAAATATAAGGTGGAGGAGAGTCATTTAACATATTCAAGAAGCATCTTTCATAGTCTACACATCAGGGAAGGCAATGCGAGTGTAGGTACACGCCAATGTAGGAACGCGTGAGTGCAGTGACACACAAGTACAGGAACGCGAGTGCAGGAACACACGAATGCAAAAGCGCGAGTGCAAGCGATGCGAGTGTAGGCGACGCTAGTGCAGTAACGTGAGTGCAAGTAGCATGAGTGCAGGGATCGCGAATGAGGGTTGAGTGTGTAGCAGATTGCACTAGGGTGACACAGAAGCTGCGCAGGGCTAGGTATGTATTGTATTGATGTGTTAAGGTTGAATTGATGCTAATGGATGGTGTCATAGGAGAGGAAAGTTTGGAAGTTTGTTTGTAGCCAAGAGGAAGGGTTTCCTAGGTGGTTGGATGCCCTAACTAGGTGCAGATTCTACAAGGATTGGTCACTCGTGGTCTGTTGGAGGGCAGCGTGAGAGTGGACCAGGTGTGGATAGTGGATTGGGCATTTAAGGTCTGTTGGAGGGCAACGTGATAGTGTCCAAATTGGAGTCCGGTGTGCACCATCTTCATGGACTTAGGTGGTTGCTAGAGTGGCAGTTGTCGAGCTCATGGGCTTGATCAACTAGGAGAAGTTTGTGCAACGCTAGACTTGTGTGTGGAGAAGGACATCTACAACAAAAGTTGGGTAGTCCTCCTAGCCCGTGTTCATTGTGAGAGATGGACATCTTGCAGTGATAGGTGGCAACCCTCCGTGCCCTATGTTAGTCTTCATTAGAGCAACACAGGAAGACTATAGTGGGATGAAGTCCTTGAGTAGCTGAGGAGCAACAGTGGGCAGTTGTGAGTTCACAAACGGAGTTGTGAACAACTCGACATGAGTCTCGATGTTTTGTGCCCTTGATGGACTAAGGCATAACTAGTGAGCAGATTGGATAGTCGAGGTTTAGTGGCCAGATGGACTTGGGTTGTTGATAGAGGCAGTGCTGCAGATCTGGAGCTGAAGGACCGGGAAGGTACAGGGTACGACTGAGAGGAGATGAGAGAGCATGCAACAACCAGATGGTGAGAGTATCTTGTTGAGGGTAGACTGGTCGTCGATGGGCTGACACCAAGCCTCAATTTTGTATTCTTGTATCAGTGGATGTATGAGGGCCATTATCCTTGGTACGAGAGCCCCAGACTGTTGTATTATATCAGTTGGATTAATATAACGAAGTTATGTTATTGTACATAATTTGTGTAAAAAAAGGTTGTGTATATTTTGTGCACTAGTAGATTTATTGCTGTTTATATTTCGCTATGCAAAGTAGCTTCGTTGTGATTCTTGGTTTGGTAGCGTCAATGATTTAAGATTCTATCCTAGACACCAAGGTTGTGGGAAAACAACAATCTAAGCATAAAGCAGTGAGGTAAGAGATGAGGTTAGATAGAAAACCTTTGCCCTTTAGGCATTGCAAGATGGCTTGATGAGCTTGCATAATGCACTAGAGCCCCTTCAAACACCTGCAACACAAATATTAGCTTTAAAAAGTAATGGATCAACCCTCTTGTGAGGACAGCTAGGGCCTCTAGGGCTAGTTGATAGGCTAGAGTGGACTTGAGCCCTTGAAAACTTCTTCAATGAGTGACAAAACATACAAAACCTTTTGTTAGCTTGAAAAATCAATGATTCAATGGCAAATAACCTAGAAATCAATCTTGAAACCCTTGCCAACTTACCATGAGCCTGAAACCACAGAGATTAGTGTCACACCTAAGTGCCAATTGCAAAGATGCGCCCAAAAATTATTGTCACTAGGGGATAGAAGGACGAATAGGCCTGCGACTTGGGTAAAAAGGCCAACTAGGCCTGTGGCTTAGGTAAAAAGGCCCTCTAAGGCCTGTCACCAAGAGGGAAGGCCCTCAAAAGGGTTGATGCTAGCAAGAAAATGCCTTAAAGGCCTGCGACAAGGAGGATGGAGGCCCCTTAGGGGCTGCAACCTACAAGAAAAGGCCTTAAAGACCTGCCGCAAGGGAAGAGAAGCCCTTACAAGGGCTGTAGATTAACAAAAGAAAGCCCTTAGGGGCTACAACCAAGGGGAAAGGGCCTCACATGGCTTGCGGCTAGCCAAAATAGGCCATGACACCCATGCAACAAGAGAAATAAGCTCAAACAAATGATGAAACCCTCCTTCAAGGGCCGCGACTTCCTCTTCTGGTTTGGATGTTGGGAAAAAGTGACTTGGGAGGGCTGGATCCTACCCTTTAAGGCCTAGATCAACCTCCTTCTCTTGAATGAATGGCTCATAAATTGATTTCTTCTTCAAACCCTTGAGCTATCACTTGCACAAATGAAAAATAGAGAAGCCCAAATGCCCAATATATAAAAGGATTCAAATAAAACCCCAAAAACCCCAATATTATAAAAAAAATGAGTTATATTAAACTTACAAGGGTTAGTGGAAAAATAATTTACAAATATTTACAAAATAAAATTTGCTCTTACTAGTATATTAAATTTTGTGGCACAAGTAAATAAATTTGAAAATAATGACGAAATGATTTCATTAAAATTTTGCAAAGCCCTCTTGCATAAGATTTTCGTTAGATCAAGAGTTGGAGCTAAATAAGGGCGTGATCCCTTCATAGTCTGTGAACTTGGAGGCCAAGGGTTGGTGCAACCTATAACTCAATGCACTTCAAATGATAGATTATTAAACAAGAGGGGTTTGATTCATATAATAGATCTATAAGCTTGGACTTGCCAGAGTTCACTAGATTTAAAGCATTTACTCTCACCCAACACCTAAGGCAAGATACTTGTACCAATAGATGTTCCTACTACTAGCAATTGAAATAATAATCAATGCTATAGTTCAAAGCATATCAATAAAACATCCAACACATACTATGGATCAACAACTGAGAGACACCTTGAATTGAACCCCAAAGATTTTTTATTAAGTGCAAAGAGATTCCAGCAGAGCCCTGCTCAGTACATAACTTTCTTATATAGAAAATGAGAGAAGAAAACCCCTCCAAATGGAAAATAATGCTAGTTGGCTTGATCCTCGTCAAAATAATCTCATCCATCGATCTTCAATTGAAATAATTTGATCTCCACCGTCGATTGAATTTTATTTTTTTATTTTGAGGAAAAATTCGAATTTCTCTTAAAACCCCTTTTTTATTCACCCAAAAACTAATATTTTGGACTAATATCCTCAAACAATTCACTTTGACTTAACCACCAAGGTCCAAGGGGTCAATTTCTCTTAAAAAATCCATTTTTCCCTTGGTGGAGGACCTCCAAAATTTAATTCTTTTTTGACCCACGAATTTTGATAATTTTCCACTTTGAGAGAATTTAATTTCTCTCAATTTTTTTTTTGACTTACAAGTAATTAACTTTCTGGCTAATTATTTCTTTTTATTTTTGCCAGAAAAAGTAATTAAAAGACTCAAGAGGGGAACAAATATTTTGCAACCCTTCAAGTATGTCTATGATAAAATAATTAGCCATGATGTCTAAATATCAGTGACCATGTGCTCAATTATTCCTAAACATACTTTTCCATTAAATATTACATTATCAACCCTTAGAAGGGGAAATACACATTGACACAGACCCTCGAGACTTTGCCTAATTATGCAACAAGACACATGATCTAGTATGAAAAATACATAAACTCAATAAACACTAGGACTCACTTAAGACCTCGTCAAAGAGTTCCACCCTAGCTTTGGGGTATATTTGGGAGAAAAACTCTGTCGATTCTCTGTGTTCACAAACACACATAATTTAGGGAGGTTAAAAAACTCCTTAGGATGAAATCCTTTGAGAAGAATCATAGGCTTACCTAGGTGTTATTACATGGCTTAATAGTCATACTAGAATCATTTCAACATAAAGTTGCAGAAATTGTTTGTAAACCCAATTTCTTTGAAATCCTAAGCGCTGAAAGAGAGCATGAAGCGTCGAAACGTTTTAGAGTTTCCAAAACGGGTACGTTTAGAAATGTCACCTCCCAAAAATGGAAATGTCGGTCGAAACGTCAGTTGAAACATCATATATTTTATATATACAAAAAGAAATTTATAAATAAGTGAATAACACATTATCTTGCAAGGAAAAAGGGAATATGAGCCATAGATGACAATTCAGAAGGAAAACCAAGTCTATATTAACTCTGATAAATGATTACATGATGGTCAAGTTTCGATCAAGTTTCGACTGAGCTTTGGAGTTTCGGGTATGGGTACGTCTTGAAATGCCGGGTTCCTAGAAGTTTCGTGCAACATAGGTTTACAATGATGAAAATGATGCTGAATGATGGCCATGATCTTTGAAAAAATTTGTCCATTGCTTGGTACTCTGCTTATTGGAACTATTGACATGTACATGGTCATCACCACCATCCACCAAGTCAATCTCCCATGATGACAAGTCAAACTTTAGTCAAAACATGAATCAACTCTTCAAAAATGAGTCAACAAGGGTCTTGATCCTCTTTGCAATCCTAAAGCTCGATCTACACCTTCGGCCTGGCAATTATCTCAGTCTCCTCGCATGTGAATTTTAGACTTCCTCTCGTTTGTTAGACTTCTTGTATTCTCCGCTAGGCTTCTTGTAATTGGATAGGCACTTCCTTTTGCACTTTGCACTTCCTTCTTCTCTCTAGAATTGCAGATCGAATGATGGATGGAAATGAATCACTCAATAGGGTGAATCCATTGCTATTTATAGTTGTTTGAAGCTCTTCTATTAGCCCGTCATGAAGGGTTTGAGGCCGACTTGAAGGACTTGAGGTCAACTTGGTGGAGGAGGATTACATGACCCATTTACATCAAATTTCCTTCTTTCTTTCTTGACATGCAAAACCCATGAAGGGTCTATTACATGATGACAACGACTAGGACTCATGACACAAACCCTAGAAGCCTTCAATGGAGGCTTTGACCTAGAAACAAAATAAACAAAGCATGAAACCCATGCTTATAAATAATTTTCTTTTACAAATAACTTTTCTTTTTCTTTCTTTTGACAATACATTACATCATGACTCAAATACAATTATGAAGACCGATACTAGTTACATTTCTCAACATGTCCTTCGCATATATTATGGCATAGCGTCCCTCAAGTACAAAAAATGTCCAAAAAATGTATAAGAGGTAAAGACATATGTTGTCACAATGCAGAGCCACAAAGCTTCACTGACGTTGCCATAGAATGGAGTTTTGGATTCTTCTAGAGAGAAATTCATCAACTTAGAAATTTTGTCTGTCATGGGTAATTCATGTGTCTACACAATTCATATCTTTGTCGTAGAGAATTCAGATCATTGTCACACATAGTTCT
Source organism: Pinus taeda (assembly GCA_000404065.3). Classification (NCBI taxonomy): domain Eukaryota; kingdom Viridiplantae; phylum Streptophyta; class Pinopsida; order Pinales; family Pinaceae; genus Pinus; species Pinus taeda. The sequence goes on along the minus strand of APFE030576349.1, from coordinate 111,132 downwards.
GATCACAGAGTGTCACCACAGATTCTTCACAGATTTGTATCTTTTCACAGTATCACTAGAGCTTCAGACTGTTCATAATTGCTACCACACGTTTGGATCTGCTTCAAGATCTGGTTTAGTTTTGGCAAGGCTTCAAAGAGTCTCCAAGACTCTTCATATCTTTACAATAAATACTTCAAAAACTTTCAATGATAGGTACAATATCATCCAAGCTCACTCATCAATCTAGGGCTGCTACACTTGAAGACTCCAAATAGGTTCCAAGGCTTCTCCAATAAGGTTTTCAATATGGTTTTACAAGGAGTGTCTTCAACGGTCCTTGCAAGTTACTTCAAAGATGCTTTCAGGCATGCCTCCACTGCTGTCACTAGGCTGATCCAAATGATGCCTCTAATCTGCTTCAAGTAATGCTTAATTTCCAAGCTTTGTCTTCAATTATAGTCTAATCATTTCACAAAAAGAAAGTCCATAGGTTCAAGAGTATGACCCCACAGGTCAGATGTAGAGGGTCACAGGTAAAATTACAAGATTAAGATTGTAGGCCACAGGGACGAGGAGGAATAGGCCTCATGTCTGAAGCTGAGTTGCCACAGGTCCGAAAGGAAGCTGTCATACTTTTGAGAAAGAGGTGCCACAAGTCCGAAAAGAAAATTCAGGTCCGAAAATGCCACAGAAGATGTACACAGGGTTCAGATCTCTTCTCGCAATATGCCACATGAAACTCGGATGAGTCCTTGTTATCTTGTCTTTTTCTTCTTTAAATCTTGGTTTACCTTGCCCAACTTAGTGCTCCTGCCTTTACCATAGCTCTGATACCATGTTGAAATTCAGAAAGATGATAGAATTTTTTATCATGGTAATTACTTGTGATTGATATGTATTTTTTTTCTTAGTATTTACTTGTTTAGTTATGGCAACAAGCAATTACACATTAGCAAAACCTAGAGAACATAATGCACAAGAGACAAGAGACACCAGAAATTAGGCTCCAAGCCAGGGAAAAACCCACAAGGGGAAAACCCGTCAATCCTTTCCTTATAACTTCTTCATCAACAAGAGAAATCCAAGTCAAACAATCTACTGATCCAAGTGCCAAGTCAACCCTCTAACCTTTATCATATTTTGTCCACAAGATGATCAATCAATTTGCGATGTCACAGAGAGATAGGTGCCATAAAATGCTTGCTTCACTACTGGGAAAGATGTCATAGGAACTAGCATCCTCATAAAGAGAAAGTTACATCATAAGCAGGAACATAACTCACATCACAGAGAGAGATAGGAAGTCGCATTATCATAGTAAAACATGCCTCTCGATTTTCCACATGAATCTCAATTAAGTGCCGCCTCAGGACTTGCCACAAAATCTAGATAAATGTGCCTCAGGATCTGCCACAGAAATTTGGTTATATGTGGCTTCATATTCAGACATCTGAATTCTTCACCATAGATCATTGCCGATTTGCATGCCAAATAATGGAGGATAGGTGCCAATTTAGAGTTGTTTCTTTATGCGAAGGGTCACGTCCTTTGGGCAGGCTGACATGAACTTTGAGAGGGCTGACTTGGCAACATGGAGGAACAAATTGTTGAAGAAAGTGTAACTAGGTTCGGTATTTACAAATGTAATTTTGATCTTTGAACTTATCAAGAAAAGAAATATTATTATTTTTGTAAATTATAAGAATGAGTTTCTTGCTCATTCCATAGGTATAGGTAAGTAAAAGAGTCAAAGAAATGTAAAGAGCATATATGTAAATGTATATTAGTCTAAAAGGCCCTCCAAGACAAGCACAATCCTCCAAGACGAGTACAAAAGAAGTCTGCAAGAAAAGCAAGTTAAAAAGACAGTCATGTCGGCCTAAAATAATTAAATTCACTTATGTTGGCTCAAAGTAATAGTCACAACACTTCATGGATACACATCGGCTTAATACAAGGGACTAACTACTATAAAATTATAAATAGGCGTGAAAAGTATCCACATTACAGGCAAACAGAACCTCGGATATGTCTGAAGTTTTCGGTGGTGATTACAGTAAGTAATCAGTCCTAAGATCTCGCAAAACTCTGAAATCACTGTTCTTCGAATGGGTATTATCAAGATGAATGTACTCGGTCTCCTCCCTGTCCCGGTGATCACAGAAGCAGCGTTACAGCCTTAACATACATATGGAAAGAAGGACGCTCTTTGTCTCAGCCTCCTCACACTCACTGCCTCAGTATTCAGTCATAGTCTCGGCATACATGACAGATCTCAGTCACACTCTGTTTCAGCATGTACATTACTTGATGATAACTGTCTCACAAGTCTTGGTGATGGTATCGGTAGTAGTGCAGCAAGGTGTAACAAAGATGTCACAGCAATGATGACATAATAGAGATAATCTCACAAGGAAGGAGCAGCGATGGTGCAGCAACAATGATTTCATCATTATGGTGAAGTTCTCCATGAAGGTCCAGTAATGATGTTATAGCAATGAAGATCTTGATAGTGCAACAGTGATGGAGCAATAATGATGATCTCAGCAGCGACACAAAGGAGGATTGGTGTCTTGGTCTTGGAGGAGCATATTAGGTCAAGGGTCAAGGTCTTGGTATTCATCAATTGGAATCTCGATAAAAAGAATTTACTGCAGGTTTTCCTCTCCAAGAGGGAGAGGTTTTGGCCCTGGCAGAATGGCAAATATCTTGTGTTCTTGTCTCTTTGTTTTGATAAGCTATTTGATGAACTAACGAAAACACACTCTAATGATGTCAAAGAGAAGATTGTGCTATAAGAAAAATGAAAAACACCTCACAAATAGCTATCGTAATAAGAAGAATCACTCTAACTCCAATTTGCCCTAGATTCTTCAACATGGTATCGGAGCCATGGTTAAGGAAGGGCAGAAAAGAGACATACAAAGATCTTTCTTCGAGGACATCAAAACAAGTTGGAAGGTTTGAAGGAGCAAGTCTACAAGAAGCAAGCCTACAAAATTACATGAAGTATCAATTTCAGTGATTACAGTCATGCACTCAACTCATGTTCAGTTTGATGGAATATATCAGTACCATTCCTGGGATCCTCATCTCTTGATCACTGAATCTTCCCTATGAAATAAATTACAGTCTTGGCATATATGGCAGAATTGATCCAAGGAGTGCCTCTCACAATCCATATTATACCACTGTGTCAATATAGTCACTGCAAGAAGGCAGTTTCGGTGATAAGACCGTCTCTCTATTCAGTGCCTCTCTACACGAAGACATCACTGTCTCGGTACAGTGTCATAAATACTTCACAGTCTCGGTGCTTCCAATGATGAATGGCTTAATGTAACAACAAATGATACTTCACAATAATGCTACATGATCTCAGTACACGGATGCTTTATGTCTCGGGCTCACAGTGATATTCTATACTACTTCATGATTTAGGGATGCCACTACCGCAAGAACAATAATAGTCTCGGATGTCCTCAAGAAGAATTCAATTCGGTGGCATTATAATCTCACTTCGTGGTGTCAAGATCACAAAATACAAATATGTCACACAGTTCAGTTTCTCATACTTACAATATATCTTGGTTTTGCAGATTGCAGTCCTGACGACATCACAGTATGCTGAGTATTGCATACTACCTCGATAAAGTCACATTTTGGAGATAATGTTGCTAAGCAAAACTAGGATAAATCTACTTGGGTTAAAGAAGTGTTAGCTCTATTCTGGGCGAGCAATGCTAAGTGCCATAAAGAGATGATCAGTATCTACACACTGCTGCTTATACTCCTCTGTATATTTATGTGTCAGCAATACAGTACCATATATCAATAACCATAAAGACCTGACAAGGAGTCAAAGTGCCTTAGAAGCTATGATGATGAAGCAGTTTCGAACACCATAATAACATTTAGGCTGGAGCAGTCTTTGTCATGCTTGGTGCTGGACAGTGCAAGGAGTCTTGAGGTTTTCAATAATGCTCTAGCAAAGAATCTCATTCAAAGAAGCATCAAGGTAAGGATCTCCTCTTCATGTGCCAAGTAACTATCTTTCATGGTTATGATCTATCTTTGATTTAAATGACTTTGTTTTACAAATCGATATGCTGGTCCTTGCATAAGGAGGATAGTCTCAGTCCTTACAGATAAGTGAAGTCATTGAAATAGGTCTCCTTTGAATTCATGAGAAGAAACTTTAAAGTTCTCTCACATAGATAATATTGGAGACAAAAGAAGCTGGGAGAAGAAAAGATGGTCCTTAAAGGATAATATCAAATAGAGGAGAAAAATAAAATTCGTGCTACTAGTTAGGATGGAAGAAGCTGAATGGATTCCATGATAAGAGGGAGTAGAATTCTTTAAGTTAGCCTCTCTCTATAAGTCTCTTTCTAGGCTCCTAGATCCTACATAGAATAAAACTACAATATGTTATAGGATGTGGTGTAACATTATGGAAGTATTAGAAACAAGATCTCGTGACATCATCACAAGGGTGACTATGATCACGAGGATAAGTAAGATGCCTCTGTCAACAACTTAGGGTTTCTATGAAAGAAGGCAAGTTGTAAGCAACAACTTTGCAGAACTCAAACATTTGAAGAATGCTCATCATGCAACAAAAGGGAAACATCTGCTGGATAGGGATCTTTAAGATCCTCAGATTCTTTGATGGAATCTTCACTAGAAGATTCACTGATCCAGGGATGAAGCAAGTGTTTAAGTAGAAACTCCAACCTGTGGAGTTCTTGAATAATGATATGATGACGGAAGAGCAGTTCAAGGAGTTGAAGATCTTTCAATCAAGGAAGCTGCTGAAAGAAGCCTGGACAACCTAAAGGTAAAATGAGGTATGTATACTTGTATTTAAGTTTTATAATGTCATGTCATATGGTTGTAGATCAATACTTCTATCTTGAGAAGCATGATCAAAGGAAAAGGATCTCCTCCTCTAAAAGGATGTAGAAAGACATAAGTCGCACTAGATGAAATCAACATAATATGTTCTCATATGAAATATGAGGTGGTTGACTACAATTACATAATTCTGATTAGAAAAATCTAAAAAGACACTTGGGAATGGAATGTGTAAGGAAGGAATAGATCGTGAGATATGCAACCTTGATGAAGACAATCAACATCCAAAAAGATCAAGAAGACTTGACTAGAAAATCTCCCAGAAAGATATGAAGACTCTGATGGAAAAGATGTAGACCCTTGACAATGGATATCTTTGGGAGATGTGTCAACATGAATGCACGATGATGATACCTACAAGAAGATGTCATGATGAAGAGCCATCTCATAAGGTATGATTTAATTTAATATGATGTTTTGATTTCTTGAATACTATCTGGATGAGTTCATGCAGGGCTACTAGAAGAAGACTTGTAAGTACAAGTGCAACTAGCATTCATGCGGTGGATGGAAACTCCTAAAAGAAGCATGGAGAGAAAAGAAGTAGCCATATGAAGAAGGTTCCAGATATGTACCAAGAAGGCCACCTTCCTTGAAGAAAGGAATGACAGGACAAAATAAGAAGGAAAGTGATCGATGGTTGTTTCCCTATAAGGAAGAAGCTCAACTAAATTTCATGACATCAAGGAGAGACATTGATCAAGCAGCTGAAGGACCCATGAAGAAGAAGTTGCTGATGTATAGAAGAATCCTTAGCTAAGAGGGAGCTCTAACAAGTCCCTGATCAAGAGGGAGCTTGGATTGGACCACCCCTGATCAAAAGGAGTGACAATTGTGTTTTTCTATTTCATGTAGCATGCACTAGACCAAGACTAACAATCGTAAGTCTAGGTGAAGGCCATGAAGAGAAATGAAGACACATGATATCCTCCCTAGTTGAGAGGGAGAGATAGACACAACATTCTTGTCTTCACTTTGGAAGAAAGAATGGAGGATTGGGTAATCATCTCGCATCCGATGCTCTTTGAGGATGTGTAGGGCATCCAAGACAAGAGTAGGCAAGAGGATCGATATTCTTTGAGGGTTGGGAACCAAAGATAAGAATAGTTCTAGAAGGTCATACTCAGTGAACACCCGAGTGGGTATTTACTTTGAGAGACAATGATTAAGGTGTCTATTCATTGGTCTCGCCAACATTGTGCTCTGATCTAATGAGGGATAGAGCTGTCAGTCAAGGCCTTGCTGTGGAAACAATGTTGGTTACTATGATGCTATACATATGGGTTACCAATCCGATTCTTCTTATGAGAAATTCTTCAGATTGAGAATGACCAAGTACCATTATAAATACCTCCCTAGTTAAAAGGGAGTGTCGAAGAAAGTGTAAGTAAGTTTGGTATTTACAAATGTAATTTTGATCTTTGTACTTATCAAGAAAAGAAATATTATTATTTTTGTAAATGATAAGAAAGAGTTTCTTGCTCATTCCATAGGTCTAGGAAAGTCAAAGAGTCAAAGAAATGTAAAGAGCATATATGTAAATGTATATTAGTCTAAAAGGCCCTCTAAGACAAGCACAATCCTCCAAGACGAGCACAAAAGAAGTCTGCAAGCAAAGCTTGTTAAAAAGACAGTCATGTCGGCCTAAAAGAATTAAATTCACTTATGTCGGTTCAAAGAAATAGTCACAGCACTTCATGGATACACATCGGCTTAATACAAGGGACTAACTACTATAAATACTAAATAGGCATGAAAAGTATCCACATTACAAGCAGATAGAACCTCGGATATGTTTGAAGTTTTCGGTGGTGATGACAGTAAGTAATCACAGTCCTAAGATCTCGCAAAACTCTGAAATCACTGTTCTTCGAATGGGTATTATCAAGATGAATGTACTCGGTCTCCTCCCTATCTTGGTGATCACAAAAGCAACATTACAATCTTAACTTACATATGGAAAGGACATTCTTTGTCTCAGCCTCCTCACACTCATTGCCCCAGTATTCAGTCATAGTCTCGGCATACATGAAAGATCTCAGTCACACTCTGTTTCAGCATATACATTACTTGATGATCACTGTCTCACAAGTCTCGGTGATGATATCGGTAGTAGTGCAACAAGGTGTAACAAAGATGTCACAACAATGATGACATAATAGAGATAATCTCACAAGGAAGGAGCAACGATGGTGCAACAACACTGATTTAATCGTTATGGTGAAGTTCTCCATGGAGGTCCAATAATGATGTTATAGCAATGAAGATCTTGATAGTGCAACAATGATGGAGCAATAATGATGATCTCAACAACGACACAAAGGAGGATTGGTGTCTTGGTCTTGGAGGAGCATATTAGGTCAAGGGTCAAGGTCTTGGTATTCGTCAATTGGAATCTCTATAAGAAGAATTTAGTGCGGGTTTTCCTCTCCAAGAGGGAGAGGTTTTGGCCCTGGCAGAATGCCAAATATCTTGTATTCTTCTCTTTGTTTTGATAAGCTATTTGATGAATTGACGAAAACTCACTCTAATAATGTCAAAGAGAAGATTGTGCTATAAGAAAAATGAAAAACACCTCACAAATAGCTATCATAATAAGAAGAGTCACTCTAACTCCAATTTGCCCTAGATTCTTCAACACAAATGACGCTTACAAAATTAAAATTTTCTTCTTTTTATAGGGTGATGAAGAACATGCCCTTTGACCTTTTCTTTTGACAAAAAATGAAGCATGAAGAACATCCTTAATAACAACAACAATAATAATAATAATTTTAATTTTCGTTTTTACAAGAAATGCATATTAATACAAGTACAATAATCATGAACATCGAACCTAGTTACAATTCCAACATTCCTTGAACCCAATCCCTGATGAAGTGGTACTTGATCTCTATGTGCTTTGACCGATCATGAAATACTAGATTGTCCGTGAGTTTAATGCAACTTGATTATCACAGTATATAGTAGTAGTTGTTATCAACCTCTGACCAAATAAGCCACATATCATCTTGTGAAGCCAAATACAACTGGCCTAACTAACTGCAATATACTCAGCTTTTGCTAAGCTCAGTGCCATTGATCTCTGCCTGTTGAACCACGACACCACTGCTGAACCCAACATGAAAAAACATCCGAAGTACTCTTCTGGTCACTAGCACTGCTTGCCCAGTCTGAGTCTATACAACATGTCAACTTGACTCCATCTCCTTGAATATAGTCTAGACCATAGTCCACTGTCTAGTAGGTACCACAACACATGTTTCACAGCCACCCAATGCACTCTACTGGGTTCCATCATAAACTGACTTAATGTGTTGACTGTGAAACATATATCTGGTCTAGTGTTGACCAGATACGTCAACAACTTGATCAACTGACGAAACAAAGTGGGGTTCACCAACTCAGAATTTGAAGCATGCAGCCTCTTCCATTTGGTGGTCATTAGAGTAGCCATAGGTGTAGAGTCTATATCTATAACGCTATTTACCCACAACCTTTTTATTTTTATTTTTATATTAATTGCATTTAACACAGGTGAATAACAATTTAAGGAATACAAGAGACTATATACTCTTTTAATGGAATAGAGAGAGACAATCCTATGATACTGTATTACTAGTACTAAGAGAAATTAAATTTTTTTGTCTAACATTCATTTATCCATAAACAATTACCATAAGTGAATCACATAGTAAACCACACACCAACATGCAATACAAATAACACTTTAAATGCAATTCATCCATAATTCAATTATACAATTTAGCGCAATACAATAAATACGTAGTGGAGATTTATGTAACCTGAAGTACCGTTCCCCAAAGGGATGGAGACTCGTCTCAACTTTGTTGATCCTTGTGCTCCCTGGTGGCTGTCCACGTGCACTTGTGAAGGAAGTAGTGTCCCTAGGCGAATGTCGCTGACTCATTGGTTGACCTCCTAGCCTACTCCTTGGGCACTCTTCTCCGCCACAGACCCCCGAGCTGCAATGAGGTTGTAAGATAGTGGAGAAGTGTTAGCCAGTGGAGGAGAGCACTCCTTGCTCAAGAGTACCCCTCTCAAAAGAAAACCTTCACTATACTAAACTCACTATAGTTGTATTCACTATCAAACTTGCATTATTTAGTTCATCCAACAATAGGGAAAAAATGTTCTTTCTCCCATAGCTTGCCCCTTCTTCTATAGGAGGCTTCATAGGTGACACTCGGCACTTCATGCATAATTAATTATTTTTATTAATCCAACATTTTGATTATTCACCCAACCATGTGTCACCCTATCACCAAGGCTCTCCAAAATTGTTTACTTAAATTTTAATTCAATTTTTTTTTTTTCCTCATCCCAACATGATTCCCTATTTCTTCTCCTAGTTGTTTCTTGATCCCTCTTTTCTAATCCTTAATTTGTGTTCATTACTAAAGTCAACTAACAAGTCTCAGATTTGGTCCCTCATCCACCTCCTAATTTAACTTAATTTGCCTCTTAGATGGATATTCTTATGTTGGCTTTTGCCACATGGAAGTTCCCTAAATTTTCTCTAATTTAATTTATTAATCTTTATTTTTCATCACCAACCTCTTTTCTTAATAAGGTTAAACTATTTTAGGATTAATATTTCTAATTATCTCTATGTCCTTCTTCCCCCCTTTGCCTATTAAAACACTTATGCACATCATCTATATAATATTTTCCAACATGGGATGGGTAGAGTTCTCAAGGTACCATCTTTTTATTTGTACCTTTTCACCCTTTACCCTAGGTTTTATTCGTGATTTAATTCCCTTGGTTTTAAAATATCATTTACCACCTTATGTGAATTAGTAGGATTTTCATATCTTGATTATATTTCAGTAGTTTCTTCTTGATGCCAAGGGTGCCAAGTTGGTCGTGTCCTTCAAGGACTTCCTTTTGAAGTTTCAAGTGTGCCATGCCAATCAGTTTTTTCTTAATTCCAAGTGTGCCAAGTTGCTCGTGCCCTTCAAGAACTTCCCTTGAAGTTCCAAAGGTGCTATGCTGCTTGCCCTTCAAGCATTTGGTGACTACGAGGGGAAGATCTAGGTGCAATGATGGAGACCGCTGTCCTCTCCTATTTTGCCCTCTATAATGAGACTAATGGTGCTCGGGATCGAGGAATCTGCCTCGATACGCGCCCCCTAGTAAAGTCCTCGTGGGTGGCGCAATCCGGGTCTACCCCTGTTGTACACATTTTATCAAAGTTTCGAGGAAGCAGATGTACCAATTCTTTCAAAGGATCAAGATCCAACCATTAGTTTTTGAGTCATTGTAAACCCATTTTGCAAATTTTTTTAATGTAAATGATACTAGTAAGACCATGCATGTATGTAACAACCTAGGTAAGCCTATTATTTTGGCAACAAATTTCATCCTAGGAGGTTTTTCGTCTCACTGATTCATTTGTGTTTCTAAACACAGATGATCGGCATAGTTTTTCCCTCTAGCCTCACCTCAAAGCTAGGGTGGAATTTATCGTCAAAGTCTTAGGTGAGTCCTAGTGTTTTACTCGAGTCTTCTGTAAAAGTGATTTCAGAATAATTTAAGCTAATTGGCTAAATTATTTTATTACAAATCACTTGGTCTACTAGATCATATTGTGTCACAAAATCAGGTAATTAATTGAGGGTTTATATCGAACGGGTATTCTCCCTTTGAGGGTTGAATTATGTAAAGTCTTATGTAAATAATATTTTAGTGCATTGTTTCTCATACTTAGACACCATGGCTAAAATATTAGAGGGTGGAAGAATAATTAATTCCCTTAAGTGTCAAGTAATTAATTTTTCTTGCAAAAAATAAAATTGATCCTAAGCCAAAAATTAATTAAGTAGAGTCAAGATTAAATTGCTAGAGAAATTAAATTATCCAAGTGGAAAAATTCGTAGGTCATAAAGAAATTAATTTTTGGAAGTCCTCCACCAACGGAATATTGGAAATTGCAAGAAAAATTAGACCCATGGGCCCTGGTGGTCAGGTTAATGTTATTTTTTTGAGGAAATTAGCTCTAAATAATTATTTTTGAGCTAATAAAAAATGAGTTTAATGAGAAATTCGAAAATTCCTCAAAAAATAATTATTTCAACGACAGAGATTAAAATATCATCAAAGATTTATCAACCGAGATTATTTTGACGGGGATCAAGCTAACTAGCCATTATTTTTTACTTGGAGGATTTATCTATAAATTAGAAGTCATTTGTGTCTCAAGCCATTTGATTTTGGCTAATGTAACTCTAAAAAACTGATGTAAATCACTGTCCCACTGGGAACATTCGAATAATCAAAATAAAGACCTTGGGGTGCAATTCATGGTGTCTCTGATCTATTGATTTGTAGTATGTGTTGTTGATTTTTGGTAGCATCGGATGTGCTCTGGCCATGAAAATTGGTGGAGACGCTAAGGCACATGAGATCCTCAAGACCCAAAAATTGTTTGGGGAAATTCCTCTTGGATGGAGAGATATTAAAATAATTAATATTTTTAATGGGGTCCCTAAGTCTAAACTTAGGAAAATTAAAATATTAATGTGTATTAATATAATATGGGTGAGAAAGTTCTAAATAACAAGGATCAAGCCATATCTAATCTTAGCTGTTGATTAGGGACTTAATCTCAAATGTTGATTCATCACTAGGAAAAGTGTAAGAGGAGGCTTGAGGGTCAGTTGGAGACACACCAAGTTGATCAGTCAATTCGATTTTCTGGGGCAGTGTTTGTTAAAAAATCAAGTTAGTAATCTGTTACAGCGAGGGGCAGTTCGATAGAAGGCTGAGAATACATAGCAGAGAGGTAGTGATAATGTCGATAGACAACGCAGAGGCAGCTTGGGTTGACGCAGAGGTAGCTAGAGCTGACGCAGAGTTGAGGCAGAGGTTTGGAGGGCCAACGCTGGTGACATAGGAGGCCGAGAAACTGACGCAGAGGCTTGTAGAGATGACACTGGGCAGAAAGAGCTGCATTGTGGTGTTTTCGTGGGGCAGACTGAGAGCTGAGAGGCAGACATAGAGCCATAGAGGGTGACGCAGTCCTTGGAGGGTGACACAGTTCCAGAGAGAAGCTTGGAGTAACTTTCACTGCTCAGCTGAGGAATAATCGAAGTCATTATGGGAATCATCATCTGGTTGCTGAGCGACCAGAATATCGGTCTTCGGAGCAATGTACTTCTGCCAAGGAAAATCTCTGAAGGGTGAGCCATTTCTGGCACCCTAGTTGTATTCAGAAAACTGAATAATAATAAAACCCTCATATCTGTTGCATCGGTTTTCCCGCATTGGGTTTTTCCGGGGACGATTGTCCAAAAATAACGGTGTCCCTTGTGTTGTCTTAGTTTATTTCAGTTGCTGATTTGTATATTTGTGAAAGCTACTATTGTGTTTATTTCGATGTTTAAATGATTAAATAACTTGTTAATGTAAAGAACAAGTAGGAGATAGTAAACCAGAAATAGCAGTAGGGATTTTTGATGTGTTAAATTCAGAAATTTTCACATGGTATCAGAGGGATTGCAGATCACAGGAGGACTGAAGACACCAACGGAAGAAATCTGAAAAATTTGCAGTAGAAGTAGCTATCCCGAGAGACAACGCTGTTCCAGATATGAAGCGGCAAGAGAAGAGGTGGCGCAGAGGCTCACACAAAACATGCGTCAGCATTTTGAGCCAAGAGAGGGGACAACACAGAGGCAAAGAGGGGTAGATTAGGCCTACGCAGTGCCTGGTCATCTTTCTCAGCTAAGAAGGATCGACGCTATGGCCAGGAGGAGCAGCTTCAACCCAAGCCGTGATTGCGCAGAGCCTGCAGAGCTTGAAGGGCTCAATTTTCTTCTGTTGTTGGGGCTAAGGGAGCTGTGCAGATTATGATTTGAGGAGCTAGTGGGATGATGTTTCTGTTTGTGCAGAATAGCGTCTAAGGAGACGAAACCAAGCTAGAGGGAAGCACTACCTTGACGGATTTATAGCCAAGAAATCCAGATTCGAGTTGCAGCGGCAAAGGAGGATTGGAGAGGAGTGATTCGACATTTGGCAAAAGGATTTCCAGGAGGGAAGTCGAGACTCAGAGGGAGTCTAGAAGAGGAGTAGAGATGGCAGTGAACGGATGGAGGGATCAGGACCAATTGCACGGGGCTTCTAATTTTGCCATCTGGAAGGCTAGGATCCTGGAAATTCTCGATAAACATTGCATCAAGGACTATGCCTTGAAAACTGTAGCTATCCTAGTTGACCCAACTGCTAATGAGAAGTATGAGGAGGCCAAGGCGAAGGCGAAATGCATGATCCTAGATGAGATCAGAGATCATGTCATACCACATATTGCTGAGTAGAACATAACAAGGGAGATGTGGGAGGCCCTGACCACCTTATACCAGGGCTCTTCCATGTAGCGGAAGGTGTTGCTGGAGACTCAGCTGAGGTCATATCAGATGCAGAAAAGGAGAGGAGATAGATCACTTCCTCCTCAGGTTGCAAGGAATTCATGACCAACTTACTTCTGGGGGGTCTACACAATATCTAGAGTTTATTTTCAGGACTACTCTGAATGTAGTCTTTGAGGACTCAAAGATGTTTGTCCAAAGCATCTTGGGTAGAGCGACTCTCCCTTGTTGGGAGGAGATGTGGGCAACTCTTCGACAGGAAGAGATCAAGAGGTTGACCAAGCGGGGAGTAGTGGTAAGGGAGTTCGAGTCAAGAAAAAAGAGGAGGATGCGGCTCTAGCATCTGCGGGATAGCAGGGGGTTCAAAAAAGGAAGAAGAAGGACATCTCCAAGGTTAAGTGCTTCAACTGTGGGGAGCTGGGATATTATTCATCTCAGTGCCCCAGGAAGAAAGACAAGGGAGAAGCTTACAATTCAAAGGCAGCTCTAGCTAAGGCGGAGAAAGAGGTCGAGACTGATGACGATTGTGGCATGAGTGCTCATGCAACTCTAGAGAAGAGGTGGGGAGACATCGAGCTGTAGTTATGAGGACTGCATGCTGGGGGCAGGATCCTTGAGGTGCCCAAACTCTTGGATCACATACGGCTACGAGAGCCCTTAATGACAGTAGCATGATGACAGGTGTCGGGTGGAGCAAAGTGTGGTGTAGCGGCAAAGTAGGGCTAGAGTGTAGAAGTCTGTAGCAGCGCAGCAGAGGTTGCAACAATGTGAGAGGCACAGAGGTGTTTGTAGCAATGCGGTGGCAACAAAGGGAGCACAGGATAGCAGTTGAGGTAGCTTCAACATAACGAGGCTTCCAGATTGACCGGGATGTCAGTACTTGGGTGAATTTAGTTACTTACTTCTTGTTAACTGAGTTGTAGTATAGCAGTTAGCAGTGGCAGTGCTATGGGCAACATGATGCAACATGTTGAGAGGGAGCTGCAGTACAAATGTGGCAGTGGCAGTGTCATGGGCAACAGTACAGGAAGCAATAGTGTAGAGGATGTGAGGCAACATACCAAGCATCAACACAGGTACCGATGCGGAAGATCAGTGTGATGCTTTTATGGTGAGGCATTACTAGAGCACCTCGCTAAGAGGGAGTGTTGATTTTTGGTATCATTGGATGTGCTCTAGCCATGAAAATTGGTGGAGAGGCTAAGGCGCATGAGATCTCCAAGACCCAGAAATTGTTTGGGGAAATTCCACCTGGATGGAGAAATACTGAAATAATTAATATTTTTAATGGGGTCCCTAGGTCTAAACTTAGGAAAATTAAAATATTAATGTGTATTAATATAATATGGGTGAGAAAGTTCTAAATAACAAGGATCAAGCCAGATCTAATCTTATCCGTTGATTAGGGACTTAATCTCGGCGATTGATTCATCAACATGAAAAGTATAAGATGAGGCTTGAGGGTCAGTTGGAGACACACCAAGTTGATCAGTCAATTCGATTTTCTGGGGCAGGGTTTGCTGAGAAATTGAGTTAGTGAGCTGTTGCAGCGAGGGGCATTTCGACAGAAGGTCGAGAATACATAGGAGAGACGCAGAGATAGTGTCGGAGAGAACGCAGAGGCAGCCTGGGTTGACGTAGAGGCAACCAGAGTTGATGCAGAGCTGAGGCAAAGGTTTGGATGGTCAGCGCTGGTGACGCAGGAGGCCGAGAAACTGATACAGAGCTGACACAGGCAAATGTAGAGGCTTGTAGATAAGATAAGATAAGATAATTTTATTAATGTCCAACAAATGACCATAATAGATCAACGGGATTGTCAGTTACAATGATTACATCATGCCAAGCTGGTGGACCAAACGGTCCCCTTTAACATTTCTTAAAAAGCAGAAATACATCTATAATCTAAGTAAATGTAAATGTAGAAGCTAGAAGCTCTCGACTTTGAAACAAAGCACTGCGATGAAGTAGAGAAGGAGAAGAAGAAGAAAGGGGGAAGGAGTCTCCTGCCCAGTTCCTACTCCTAACATCCGAGGTCGAGAGAAGAAAACTGAGAGAAGCTTGTCAAACTCTGCTGTCCTGTGGGCATACTGGGTTGTCGCTGCTGTCACCTGGAGGTTCTAGGGCGCCTCCTAAGGGTGGATCCAATCCTGGAGCGTTGGTGCAGTCTGGTGGGTCGACCCCCCCGGGACCGCACTAATTTGGTCTCAGTGTCTGTAGGTTGGACAATGGTTCTTTTGGTGCCCCGTGCTGATGGTAGCGCCCTAAAGAAGTTCGTGATCTTCTGCGTGGTGTCCAATCTGGTGGGGGGCTGAAGAAAACGGGCTCGAAATCTGAAGGCCTCCAGGAGATAAAGTTCAAGGCATCTCTGATCAACATATCTGAGGAAGCTGGTCAAAGTCTAAGAAGACCTGAAGAGACAATGGAAATGACCTCGAATCTCGTAGTAAGCAGGGCATCCGAAGATAAGTGTGTCTTTGTCTCTATCTCCTGTAAGTGACAGAGCTGGCAAATTCTATTTGCCCTATCGATGTGGTGATCTGTCTCCACTCGGAGTCTGTGAGACCCAACTCTAAGTTGCCCGAGGGGGATTCTAAGGGCATGCATCCAATGCTGGAACCTGTACTAGGGTCTGATGATGAGCCCATCCCTGATCTCCAGGCAATGCTCCGTGTAGAAGGCCATTTTTGGATGCGACCCATTGGGAGGATTGGTCCATGTGGTCTGAATGTATCGTCTGTAAATATCCTCCTTAATGATTTTATTCAGCTCTTGCTGATTGGGAAGGAGGTGGCTTGGAGCATTCAGAGAGTACTGAAAAGGAGGGGGATGGTCAATTTGGATTCCTGAAGCCTCTAGACGGCGGACGCTCTGTCACGCCGGTGTACCAACATTTGGATCAGCCTGTCTGCATACGGGCGATGTTCTCCGAGGAGTAATATGCTAAATATGGGTATCTGTCACGACCCTTCCTCGTGTTTGCCAGGCCTCGGAGCCTGTGCAGGAGCGACACTACCCTGAATATCACCTCTAGGCGGAAAGGTTGAGCCCCGAACTCTGCTAGAATGATGTGCCGAGGAATTGCCTGCTTGCACCTAATGAAACAACGCAAAAGGAGTGTCTGGACCCGCTCCGTTGAAGCCCAATCTGACTCTAGGAGAGAGGGAACCCAAATCTCTGAGCCCTAAAGCACTGTGGGGCGAATCAAAGTGTCCATGCTGCTCATTTTGGACGAGATGTCCTGGAAATGGTGCCAGAAACATTGCCTCTCCAGAAGGGCTAGGGAGCCATACCCTGGCTAGGGAGCCATACCCTTTGTTGATCCGAGGATGAAGGGCTGGCCGCACACTGAAGCGAGGCCCTGAAAACTGAACTCCCAAATATGTATAGGTGCTGACAATCTCGATCTCTTCTCCTTTAAATAGGAAGAGGAAGTCCGAGGTTTTTGTGACTCCATTGAAGATAATCACTTTGGTTTTACCCAAGTTCACAGTTAGATGCCTCCGGTCACAAAAAGCTGCGAGAGCATCCAGCTGTCTCTGAAGGCCTTCTTGGGAGGAGGCAATAAGGGCAATATCGTTTGCAAAGAGGAGGATGGAAATCAGGACCTGGTGAAGAAGACACCCATCTGTATCCTGGATATGCTCCCGAAGGAATGACTCAAGCTCATCGATATAGATCCCGAATAAAGTAGGGGAAAGGGGGCGTCCTTGCTTGACTCCAATGGTGCTTTGGATGAAATCTGACATTCCACCGACTGTGCGGAGACGACCAAGGATGACCTCATAGAGGCACATGATAGCTGTTAGGAGAGTCAAGGAAATGCCAATCTCTCTTAGCCTTTGGAAAAGATCTTCCCTTGGGACTAATTCAAAGGCCTTCCGGAAGTCTACAAAGCAACAGTACACTTTAGAGGATCGATGCCTAGCTTCCTCAATCACCGCACGAAGAGTAAGGATGTGGTCGATCGTCTTGTGGTCTGGGTGGAATCCTACTTGGCCCTTGGCCCCGAGTTGTCTCTGCTCAAGGAAATGGGAGAGTGTCCTGTGGAGCGCTGTAGCATATAGCTTGGAGAATGTGTGCCCAACCATGATTGTCCTATAGTTGTTGGGGTCGGAAGTAGGCCCTGACTTGTGGATCGGGTAGATAATGTGGTGTGACCAACCATCCGGAAATCCATCCCGAACCACCTGGTTGAAAAGGTCCACCAGATATCCTACTAGTGGGTGAAGTCCATACTTGAAGAATTCTACTTGGAAGCCTTCTTTGTCTGCTGCCCTGCTGCTATTCATTGTCCATATTGCCTCTCTGATATCTTTGTCGGAGAAAAGGTGGCAGGAGGTGGGGGGGGAAAGTAACTTGAATCAGAGGCTGCCTAGGAATGTCATATGGCTGGGAGGTGTGAGAGAACATTGAGGCAGGATCCAGGTCGACTGGGGTAGGTGAGCGCCGGGAAAGGATGGTCCCCCAGAAATCTTTTGGGGAGCGAAGGAGGAGAGTAGAAAGAACTTGTCTCCTATAGGCAATGAAAAGGCGCTTCTTGCGGCGAAGGAGGCGACATTAGGCTGAACAGAGGTCTGGGTATGTTGGTAAGGAGTTCCGGAATGCATGTTGGAGGTCCTGATGCGTAGACTTGCATTCTTGGTCATACCATTTATTCATGGGGCAATTTCCCGGTTTACGGGAGGTGGTGGCGGTACGGATAGAATGGGGGAAGGATTGGAGCGCAGCTTCCCAGATTGTATATGAGAGGCACTGGTAGAGTTGATGCTAAGCAGAAAGAGCTGTGTTGTGGTGTTTTCGTGGGGTAGACTGAGAGCTGAGAGGTAGACGTAGAGCCATAGAGGGTGACGCAGTTCCAGAGAGAAGCTTGGAGTAGCTTTCGCTGTCCAGCTAAGGAACAATTGAAGTCACTATGGGAATCATCATCCGGTTGCTGATCAGCCGGAATATCTGTCTACGGAGCAAGGTACTTTTGCCAAGGAAAATCTCTGAAGGGTGAGCCATTTCTGGTACCCCAGTTGTATTCAAAAAACTGCATAATAATAAATCCCTCATATCTGCTGCACCGGTTTTCCCGCATTGGGTTTTTCCGGGGACAATTGTCCAAAAATAACGGTGTCCCTTGTGTTGTCTCAGTTTATTTCAGTTGCTGATCTGTATATTTTTGAAGGCTGCTATTGTGTTTATTTCAATGTTTAAATGATTAAATAACTTGTTAATGTAAAGAACAAGTAGGAGATAATAAACCAGAAATAGCAGTAGGGATTTCAGATGTGTTAAATTCAGAAATTTTCACATGTGTTGGGTATGGGAATTCCTATATTATGCTTTATAATTGTTAGTAATTGTTATTTCATTGTAGGTGATAGGGACATTCTATTGGTAAGCTGTGGGTATATCTTAGGTGATCCGATTCACTGTGTGTTCTAACGATTTATTTTTCAGAAAATATATAGTGTTTGCAGGTTCCCCAACCCTTGGATTCCAAGTTCATAAACTTTGGACGGAGGCTAACTATGTTTGGATTCTAAATATTTTTATGGTTTTCTAACTTCTCTAAGGCCATGGATTTCACATCTATCTTTTGAAAATACATTTAGCCATTATCAAGGATTTACAAAAAATTAATTTCTCAAAATTTTCTCAAGCTTTGTACACATGTATATTTGGTAAATATATTTGTAAAATAATTTTTTTGTAAATAATTTATTTTCTAACCTTTGTTTTGCAGCTGGGGTTTTGAATTATTTTGAAATTTTGTATATATTGGGGTTTTGGGCTATTGTAAATTCATTTGTGCAGGTGAGATCAAAGGAAAATAGTTGGAATAGAGCTAGATCTAGGCCCTTGAGGGTAAGATCTAGTCTCCAAATTTTTTGCAGAGCCAATTACTGAAGAAATTGAAGATCTGAAGCAATTTTTTTTTTTTCAAGCAATGGTTTGCAATTTTTTTAGGACCTTGAGGCCCAATATTCTTCTCCAGGCCAGCATCAGCTCTTTTCCCCCCTGCCTCACCCTTTTAGGGCCCCACATCATCAATTTTTCGCCTCTTAGAGGCTGGTCGTAAGCCCTAAAGGCCCTGGCCGCCCTCCCATAGCCCCTGCGTCAAGGTTTTTAGGCCATTTTTGGCTTGGCCGTAAGCCTAGAAGGCTTCGGCTTCACTCCTAGACCCTAGACAGTAGCCCCAAGGGCTTGCCATGGGCTTTTCTAGCCGTATTTCCCTCTTGCCCGCCTCCTTTCATCCTTCCTCTGCCCTCCTCAGCCCTTCTGACCTCCTTTTCGACCTCCATTAGCCCTTGCGTTAGCCTCTTTTGGCCTTAGTTTGCCTTTTCTTCATCCTTGGTTGGCCTCTAAAAATTTTCAGATTGAGTATTGGTGGGTTTTGCAAGAAGAAATTGGCTCAAGTTTGGTGTTTTCAGATGCTAAGTCCATTGGAAGAATTTTGATAACTTGGGCAAGCAATCTTCAAAGCCTTGGGCCGAGGGTTTGATCTCTAAACCCTCCAGTTTCCTAACTGTTTGCTACATCTCTTTGAATCATTCATAACAGTGGTAAAATTCATGTTTAAATGCTCTAAAATTCACCTATAAATTGCCTAAGCACACTAAGAAATTTATGGTAAAAATTTACTAGTGTTTTGGTAAGCTGGGCATTGATTATTGGGCGTAGATCTAACTTGTTTACTGACTGAATATCTCTGCATAATCAGTGAAATCAGATCTGATATATTCTGAATACTACATCTTAAGAGGGCTAAAAATCTCATAATCTCACATTGGCAAACTTGTTTTGGCATTTGATGACTTTTGGGCACAAGTTATTGCACTAATAGCTCACTGTTTTCATGATTTTATTATTATTGTCATAAGTGTTTTCAGATCTGATATAGCACTAAATAATTCATCATAAGAAGGTTGGCTAACTTGTGTTTGCACTTGGAAGTCACTTAATATTTCATTGATCATATTGGGTTCTTATATGCTTGTCATTTCTTGGACCTAGAGTGACTTACTTGTTGTTGTTGTCCTAAAAGTTTAATAATTGCTCATTTAAAAGTGATTGGGATATAAGTAACATAAGATCTTTCCTTGCTCATGATTATTCTTGTTTCATGGTTTTATAGCAAATTGGTTTCTAATTGTTTCAAGTGCACTAACACATTTGTTGTTGTGAGTTGATTCATAAGTTCACATCTAATAATAACAGTCACTAAAGCACTCTAATCTGAAATCACTTGGAATTCAAGTTTCTTTGGGCATCTTGATCTAGTTATATTTCTTGGTTGGCTTTAAGCAACATTGACATAAGATCATTGATAATTGTGTTGTAGAATCATCATTGGAATATCTTGAGTAATTGTGATTTGTGTTGAGCATCGTTAAGAGATTATGTCACAACCTTGAGAAGCTTGGATAATTTTATTGTTTAGCATCTTGAGTTTTATTGGTTATCATTCTAAGTAAGAATCTCTTAACATTGGTCATTGGCATATCTTAAATTGTCTCAAGTAATTATCATTGTTAAAATTGGATTCGTGTTCTAAAAATTGCTATCATTTGTTAAGCATGTTGTGGATTGATCTTATTGTTTAGCATTGGCACTTAATAATTTGGCATGTTCTTGGTTATAAGATTGTTTCATAATTCGTCATTAAAAACTCTCGTCATAAGAAGCTAATATTAACTTAAGTACTGTTAAAATTGGCAACTAGGGCCAAATTCCACCTTAGGACAACTCATGATGGAGATGATTATTGCATTGGATTCCTCTTTTCGAGAGGTTCAATTTTGATATAAAGATCATCTCATTTTGACAAGCAGAAATGGAATTTTGAATTTATTCTTTCTCGCCTCAGTGAAATGTAGGCTCATGAAGCCCGATGGATGTGTCTCCTCACCCTCAAAGAAGTGTATACATAGGATTGATCTCTCTCTCATTTGGACATCCTTCATCTCATCATCTCTCTCCTCTCTTGATTGGTTTGTACAGCTTGGGGGCCTTCTCTACTTCACACGTGTGAAAGAGGACGAATTTCAGGACTATTTTTGGAGGCCAAAAATTTCAGAAATGAGGGCAGTGTTGACCAGCGTTGACTTGGATTGTTTGACGATGCGTTGACTTCATTTTTGTGGGCAAATTTTCATTTTCTGAAGGCCTTGGGAGAAGATGATCATACCCGACACTTGTTGAAGATTTTGAAGACGCAGAATTTTCTTTGGAGACTGTCCTCATTGGATCCTCTTCATCATGCCGATTCTGACGGTACGTGGCATGTCATGTGGGTCCTCATGGTTTAAGAGAGATGCTTGTTTGTAGTTGATGCCCCTGACTTGTGGTGAAAAGCCCCAAACAAGTTGATGATGTGGCAGAGTCTCTTTGGCTAGAATAATGCTCAAGCCTTAAATCTTTTTGTTGAGAATCAAATTAAATCATGGCAAAATCCTTGTGGAGGAGATCATATTCATGAGGGGTTCTTTAGGCTCCACAAATTTGAAATTTATTTCAAAACTTAAAATAATATAAAGGGGATTTTTGGCTCCATCTAATTTGAAATTAAAAATTTCAATTTACCTATGTTGCAAGTTGTCTAACCCCAATAGTGACCCTCCTAAAACTATATAAAGGCTTTTGCTTCTCCCTCAAAGGTATGATTTCAAGTGCGAATCTTGTGAAGAAGTTTGGTGATACATCTGTGGCCTAGTGGAGCTCTTGAAATTCTTCTTGAGATGTGCTCCCTAGGGCAGGGATGGATCCCTATGCTACACTTAATTGCCATCTTCCTTGGATTGATGACCTGTTAGATAGCATGAAATGGTTTCTCTAATATAGAGTTAAGAATTTATATCGTTAGGTTCAAATCCATAGTAGAAACATTAAAAAAAAACAATTTTTACAAGTAATTCAAAGTGGTTCCTTTTGGGTTGGAATATGGTTCAAATACTTAGTGAGATTGATTAACAACATATTAAGACATTAAACTCAGGAAGATTATTGTAGTATTTGTAGATGAAGATTGGTACGATTTTCAACAAAAGCAATGAAAATGAAAGGATGTTAGAAGGGATGCACTAGGATTTTGTTACAGGCAATGTGAATGGATTTTGAGTTTCTGTGGTAGTTCTACTTCAATAAGGTTTGATTTTTGATCATAAATCATTGTCTCCAATCCTTCTTGCATCTCCTCAGTCACTCTGTCCCATTGACCTCGTTTGGTCATTTATTGACATTAATAATATTTCTTTCTTTATCTCTTGCTGTTGTATTACCATTCTGGCTAGAGAATGGAGACCTCAAACATTATGGAATTCACATTTTGCTCTAGTTGTTCCATCTGTAAGATTTGCAACTTTTGATTTGATTGTTGTTCAATATAACCTGGTTCACAGATAAGTACCAGTATCGTCCGCAAATACTCTGGGCCACTAGATATCTGGTCTTCAATTCTCTATGCACTCTGGCTTGGACAAGGAGAGACTCATTGTTTCTTCAGTAAATATCCTCATATGTGCTTTTTAGCAATGGGACAACATAGTAGTCAATGGCTATGGTATGTATCTCTCTTTCACTGATTCCAAGTAGTTTTCATGTGATAATCTGTTTGCAATGCTGTTGGTTGGAGTTTGAAGATATTGTTTTCCAGAATATTTGTTGGTGTTTACTTCTATATTCTTTGAATAGTTTGATTTACCTCCCTCATCAAGACTGTGGTTTTAATGTGCAGGTATAGGAAATTATTTGTGATCTTATCTAGTTATGCTTACATCAACACATTAAGAAAAATCAGATTGTAGGCCCAGGTACGCAACACTATTATAATAAAACATTCTTATAACAGAATTTTCAAAGTTGACAGCGTAATAATTGTCTAAAAAAAATCATAATCTCCACTATTTATTGCAACGGCTGCATGCAGGTGAGATCACCAGAACAGTTTAAAGTTAAACACCATTTGGTGTCTTGCATACCACCATGCTGCATGCTATTGAAAGAAACAACTGAGAATGCTAGAGCAATTTTTCTAGCCCTGCCAAACAATTTCTATGGGGAAAATCTCTTGGATCTTCCCTTTCATACGTGGTCTAGTTACTATTCAAAAGATTTACGAGTAATATTTCGTTCTTTCAATGTTGTAAATCTCCATGAAGAAGCTCACCTTCACTTTACATGTTTCATTTCAAGCAGTTGAGTTTATTTGATTGCACAAAGAGAATCCTAAAAAATAATTTCCAATATTTTCATTAATTTCTTAGTCCAGCAGTCTGTTTTTTCTTTATTTTCTATGTTCAAATTGTTAGGGCCAACCATGAATAGATTTTACCCTGTATTCTAGACGTGGAAGTGGTTGGGGCAGTGATGCATGGAATTTGATTCTTTGATGTTGGTATGTGGTGGGTATTTGGCTTTAAAGTGAATCGAAATCAAGTGAGCTATTTACTTTTTTTTGGCCGAGTGTGAGGGGGGGTGTACACAGCCATGGTTAACAAATCCGAGATCTGTGGTATCAAGGTTAATGAATTTCATTTTCTTCATATACCAAAAGTTAAATATTGAAACGAGAAGTGTCCTTTGATGTTAGGTTTTAAAGCTTTCCCTTGTGAATGAATGAGAATTTCATATATATCTCAGTTCTTGATCAAGTTGCAATCTTATGGTCTCATTATTTCAGTTAAAGTAAATTACAAGTGTGCTAGCTTATGTGCATCAATATGACAATGTTTGTAGTGGATTCTTTTGATGGTGCAAGTATGCATTGAAGAGTTGTCCTGACCTTGGTTATAGACATTCCTTATGCTTTTATGGAGGTTACTATGGCTAGAAAGATTTGAAGAGAGCAATGACATAAATCTAAAATGGTAGGAGTCATGATTGGATTGTGGACTGTGTTAATGATTGAAACTGTCCGGTTTGAAATGTGGATTCTGGATGAGTAAAAGGTAATTGGGAAAGGTGGCAATGTTACCTTGCACAATCTGTCTGCACTTTGGGCTAGTGCTTGCTAGCCTCAAGGGGGAATACCTATTCAATTTAGAGACGAAGTGTCAAACTGAGAGACCAAAAATTCTTCCGTACTGCAAGATGTACCTTCTGTTATATAAAAGTCAGAGCTCATATTTGCCTTTAATATATACGAACAGTAACCTAAATGCAGATTTACAAATGAAAATCTGCCTTGGGAACTGTTGAAGAATCTAGGGCAAATGTGGTTAATGAGATTCTTTTCGTCATGATAACTATTTGCGAGGTTCTTTTAACTTTTCCTTATTAATACAATCTTCTCTTATTATTCGAGTGTCTGCTTAGTTCATCGATTGGTTACCAAAAACACAAAAGAGACAAGAACACAAGATGTTGGCTTTCTGCCGGGGCCAAAACCTCTCACTCCTTGAGAGGAAAACCCACACAAAATTCTTCTTATCGAGATTCCAATTGACGAATACCAAGACCATGACCCCTGACCTATTAGGCCACTCCAAGACCAAGACACCAATCCTCTTCTTTGTCATTGCTGAGATCATCATCATCACTACTGCTACACCAAGGTCATTATTATTGCACTGCTGAGGTCATCATAGCTGCACCATCACCGAAATCATTACTGTACATTCGCTGAGATCATCACTGTAATATTGAGATATGTATATGTATATGAGAGCTGTGCCGAGATCCTTTTCTTGATCAAGACTTTGTAACTCTGTCTTCATCAAATTCATGGCTGAGACCGAGATCATGACTGCATCCAGATTGTATGCCGATCCAAAGCATGTCACTGTGAGATCTGTTCATCACAAATATGCCGAGACTGAGTGTGCTACTGTGGGATCATCGAGATCCTTTTCATCATAATTATGTCGAGACTGTAACTGTGCCTAGATAGTATGATATGAAAGAACAACCAGGTTGGCTCAATTAAGGTGACGTATCTATTCAAGTCGGCTTACATACAGGATAGACCATTATATATACCCAACAGGGTCTGCACAAAAGTGAGAGAAGAGAACTCAGATTTTCTCTATGATTCTTCATGGGTACAGTGACAGGGTCTTGGACTATTCAATGATAATTACAGCGAGTAAGACTTCGCAATCTCAAGAAGGTATCTGTTCTTCGTATTGATAACATAAAGAGGATCTCAACTCAGTCTCGGTATAATTGTGATGCATGTATCTAACAGTCACATGTTCTGACACGTCATACAGCCTCGACATGCTCTCTGAGTAAACACACAATCACTGTCTCAATATAATCTCAGTCTCGACATAATTACAGTCTCAGCAAAGAAAGGATCACGATGTCTGAGCTTATGTGTTATGATGAAGTTACTCAACCGTAGTACTCTCTCTCGACATACTAAACAGTCCCAGCATACGTATGATCATAAGGATCTCATTGCATGAAGAAAAACATAGTCATAGACCTGGCATACATATAATGAAGTCGTTCAACAGTGACACTCTATATCAGCAAGCGTTTTGGATGATGGTGATCATGATCTCAGTTATGATCCTGAAGATCATAATCTTAATAAAGATCTCGATAGTGAAGTAGTACTGGCCTTGATGTTGCAGCAGTAATGATGATCTCAGCGATGCAGTAAAGATACTTCAGTGTTGCAGCAGTAATGACGATGTCAACAGTACAAAGAGGATTTGTGTCTTGTTCTTGGAGTGGTCTAGAAAGTAAAGGGTCATGGTCTTGGTATTCGTCAATTGGAATCTCTATAAGAACTTTTATGCGGGTTTTCCTCTCCAAGAGGGAGTGGTTTTGGCCCTGGTAGAATGCCAACTTCTTGTGTTCCTGTCTCTTTGTTTTGGTAGCTATTTGATGAACTAAAGAAGACACACTCGATTAATAATAAGTGAAGATTGGAATAAGAAGAAAATTGAAAAACACCTCACAAATAGTTATCATGCTAAGAAGAATCTCATTAACTACATGTGCCCTAGGTTCTTCAACATGGTATCAAAGCTAAGGTGCTGAAGTCAAAGGAAGGGAAACAAAAAGAGACATACAAGAATCAATTTTCAAGAACGGCATCAAAACAAATTGTAGGGCTCTAACAAAATTGTTGGATCAGTGTACAACAACAGTCTACATCAGCAAGGGTTTTTGTCTATGCAATCAAGGAGACAATCTACAACAGCAAGAACTAATGTCTCCACAATCATCATTGAAAGGCCACCAAGATCCTCATCAAGATGTCTACAAAGCAATGTAACTCAAAGGATCTCAAAATCAAAGATCACATCATCTTGAAACATGTTGAAACCCTAGTAGTGCAACAATCTTGATCTACACTACAAAAGAAGGCAAAACATATTAAAGGAGAAAAAGCATTGTTCATTATCTTCAAGGCTATAAAAGCAAGGATCATTTCCTTGCCCTGGAAGAAAATCATCGAAGTAAAGCAACATATCATCCTCGTTAAAAGGAGCAACCTTTTTCCATTGAAGAAAGTATTTCCATCAAAGAGAAGATCATTCAAGAGGAAAACCGTCTTCTCCAACTAGCATTCATGTGGTGGATGGAAGAAGCATGATGAGAAAGAAGTAGTCATATAACGAAGGTTCCAGATATGAAGGCCACTTTCCATGAAGAAAGGAATGACATGATGAACTAAGGAGGAAAGTGATCGATGGTTGTTGCCCTACAAGGAAGAAGCTCAACTATTTTTCATGACATCAAGGAGAGAAGTTGATCAAGCAGCGGAATGACCCACGAAAAAAGAAGTTGTTGATGTAAAGAAGAGTACCTAGCTAAGAAGGAGCTTTGATAGGTCCCTGATTAAGAGGGAACTTGGATTTGATCACCCCTGATTAAAAAGGAGTGACATTTGTGTTTTTCTATTTCATGTGTCATGCATTAGATTAGGACTAACAACCGTAAGTCTAGGTGAAGGCCATGAAGAGAAATGAAGACACGTGATATCCTGCCTAGTTGAGAGGGAGAGATAGACACAACATTCTTGTCTTCACTTTGGAAGAAAGAATGGAGGATTGGGTAATCATCTCACATCCGATGCTCTTTGAGGATGTGTAGGGCATCCAAGACAAGAGTAGGCAAGAGGACCGATGTTTTTTGAGGGCTGAGAACCCAAGATAAGAATAGTCCTAGAGGGTCATACTCAGTGAATACCCGGGTGGGTATATACCTTGAGAGACAATGATTAAGGTGACTATAATCATTGGTCTCGCCAACATTGTGCTTTGATCTAATGAGAGATAGAGCTGTGAGTCAAGGCCTTGCTGTGGAAACAATGTTGGTGACTATGATGCTATACAGATAGGTTACTAATCCGATTCTTCTTATGAGAAATTCTTCAGATTGAGAATGACCAAGTACCATCATGAATACCTCCCTAGTTAAGAGGGAGTGTTGAAGAAAGTGTAATTAGGTTCGATCTTCATGACATTGTAACTATGATTTTTGTAAAATGTATTTATTATTCCTTGTTGCATGGGTTTCATGAGCAAGAATTTTATTTTATAGATGGCCCCATTGAGAGCCTTAGGAGTCAATGTCATATATGTAATGAATATAAGTCTACCTAGTAACTAGATTAGCCCTCCAAGAACAAGCACAGTCCTCTTGAAAAGAGCAACAAACAAAACAATGTCAAATGTAGTTAAGTTGGCTAGCAAAATGATATGAAGTCAGGTTGGCTCAATTAAGGTGACATATCTATTCAAGTCGGCTTACATACATGACAAACAACTATATATACCCAACAGGGTCTGCGCAAAAGTGAGAGAAGAGAACTCAAATTTTCTCTGTGATTCTTCGTGGGTACAATGACAGGGTCTCGGACTATTCAATGATAATTACACTGAGTAGGAATTCACAATCTCAAGAAGGTATCCGTTCTTCATATAGATAACATAAAGAGGATCTCAACTCAATCTCAGTATAATTGCGAAGCATGTATCTAACAATCACACTTTTTGACACGTCATACAACCTCGACATTCTTTCTGAGTAAACACACAATCACTGTCTCAATATAATCACAGTCTCGACATAATTACAGTCTCAACAAAGAAAGGATCACGATGTCTCAGTGTATGTGTTATGATGAAGTTACTCAACTGTAACACTCTCTCTCGACATATTAAACAATCCCAACATACATATGATCAAAAAGATCTCATTACATGAAGAAAAACATAGTCATAGACCTGGCATACATATAATGAAGTTGTTCAACAATGACACTCTATAGCAACAAGTGTTCTGGATGATGGTGATCATGATCTTAGTTATGATCCTCAAGATCATAGTCTTAGTAAAGATCTCGATAGTGAAGTAGTATTGGCCTTGATGTTGCAACAATAATGAGGATCTCAACGATGCAATAAAGATGACTTCAGTGTTGTAACAGTAATGATGATGTCAACAATAAGAGAGGATTGGTGCCTTGTTCTTGGAGTGGTCTAGAAATTAAAGGGTCATGGTCTTCGTATTCGTCAATTGGAATCTCTATAAGAAGAACTTTTATGAGGGTTTTCCTCTCCAAGAGGGAGTGGTTTTGGCCCTGGTAGAATGCCAACTTCTTGTGTTCCAGTCTCTTTGTTTTGGTAGCTATTTGATGAACTAAAGAAGACACACTATATTAATAATAAGTGAAGATTGGAATAAGAAGAAAATTGAAAAACACCTCACAAATAGTTATCATGCTAAGAAGAATCTCATTAACTACATGTGCCCTAGATTCTTCAACACATGGTAGTGTTAAAAATTTAAGTAGTTGGATGAAATTGAAAGAAAAAGGAGAATGCCATTATTTTAAGAATTTAACATTACCATGAAATGCATAGCAATAATAGGGCCATATGCTTGAATATTAGGCACCTATTATGGGCTAGTGCCCAACTAAGACAACCATTAAAAGAAAAAAAACAAAACATGCCTCACTTGTTGCGTTCTACATGGCTTTACTGTACCAAACTGAACGAAAATAGTTCAAGTCATCGGTTCGAACTAGATTTTGCCTCCAAACAGTCAGACTAGTCTGAGCCGGCCGGTTCGGTTCGGTCCTTATAAGACTGGGTGAAACCCACATACACACAAAAGCTCAAGTCAGTCTGGGCAAGCTCATTAGATCCCTTGAGATTCATATAAATAGACCTCATGTCACATCACTTTGGAGCATCATCACAAGCATCTCTCTTCTCTTGATAGGTTCGAATTGATTTGAAATTGCAAGGGTCCGAACTCACACATGTGAAGAGGAAAGAGACATTTCTGTGTTACGTTGACTTTTCTCTTTAGGGCATCTTTGACCAATGTTGACCTTTGGATATTTTGACTTCATTTGAAGTGGTAGATCTATGTTTTGGAAGGCCGAATTGATTGATCAAGAGGATGAATTTTTCTGTGCACTTTGACCTCATTTGATTGCAGGCCTGAGGCTTCTTTGACCACCAAAGTTGACCTTGACGTTGACTTATTTCTTGAGCAAATTTTCAGACGGTTTTGACTTGGTTTGACCAAGCTAGAGAGGCCACATATTTTGACTATTGACCAAGTAAATTTGGAGGAGGTTTGACCACTGACTTTTGGATTGGTTAGGGTTGCTGCTACTACTGTTGACTTTGACCAGAATTGCATACTTTGATTTTGGATCAGATTTGACTATTG
Source organism: Pinus taeda (assembly GCA_000404065.3). Classification (NCBI taxonomy): domain Eukaryota; kingdom Viridiplantae; phylum Streptophyta; class Pinopsida; order Pinales; family Pinaceae; genus Pinus; species Pinus taeda. The sequence continues at coordinate 81,205 of APFE030576349.1, read as the reverse complement.
GGCTCATCTCTCATTGGATATTGGTTGGTTTATTTTTAGGATAGTCAAAGATTTGACTTTGACTCTTTGTTGATGAATTAGAACATTGTATCTCTCTGTTGAACATTTGATGACAATCTATTAGAAGAAGAATTTTGAGAAGGGTTTTCCCCTTGTGGGGCTTTGTCCCTGGTCTTTGACCAAATACTATGTCTCTATTGTCCTTGGATGTCTTCTATTGTGCATTGGTTTACTATTCTAAGAACAATTGATTATTATCACTGGACGATTGAATCATATTAGATAAATTAATTGCTAACTAAAGAAGAATTAGAATAAGTGATTGTCTTAAGCATAGAAGACTGGAAATTAACATGTTATCAGAGTTGAGGTGAAGACAAGCCCAAGGAGACAAGAGAAAAGCAATCACCTTTGAAGAGATTTGAAGAAGCTAATTTGACTTGGTCAAAATGTCTACCTCATACTTCTAGGAGGCAGAGAAGTTGAATGACTCATCAAATTTCGCTGGTTGGAAGATCATGTGGGAATTGTTGAGAATCCAATAGGGCAATGAATATGTTAATTCACTTAACTTGATAACTGCTTGTGTTACCTTTTACTTGTTAGCTTTATTCTTTAATATACCAAAGTGCAATACATCAAACAACTACCAAAACAGTAAGAACAATGACATAGTATATGGGTTGCAAGACAGGGCCAAAACCCCTCCTCTTGAGATGAAAACCCGAAAATCTCTTCTTTATCTTTTAGATCTTTCAATTGACAAATACCATGACCTAGGCTCAGACAAATATCCTCCAAGATCAAGTCTACCACGACCTCCTGCTGCAATCTCTTCGACCTCCCAGTAGATCCGAATTTCTGCTCCCTAATAACTGTTGCGACTGCTGTTGCTTCTCTAGGAGACTTCGATCTCCCTCTAATAGCCTTCCCCTTGTCTTCGCTTGCCTTGACTTGAATCCTAGGGCTAATAAGATGCCATAAGAGGCCTTCACTTATACCTATGACAAACCCTAGAATCACTCAATGGGTGGTTGACCTATAAAATAAAAGAACTTGAGGATGAAACCCATGCTCTCAATAATAATAATAATTCTTTTTCATTTTATATTTACAAGAATACATTTCATACTTATGAAGGCCGAACCTAGTTACACATTTTTCAACACTCCCTCTTAACTAGGGAGGTATTCATAAGAGGAACATGGTCATTCTCAATTTGAAGAGATCTCATTAGAAGAGTTAGATTGGTAACCCATCTGTCTAGCATCATATTAACCATCATTGTCACATAGCAAGGCTTTGACTAACAACTCTATCTCTCCACAAGATCAGAGCACAATGCTGGTGAGACCAATGATATATATAGACACCATCATCATTGTCTCTCCAAGGTACATACCCCACACGGGTGTTCACAGAGTATGACCTCCCATTGGACTATTCTTATCTTGGGTAGATAATCCTCAAAGAATATTGGCCCACGACTACTCTTGTCTTGAATGTCAGATGGTCACCCAATCCTCTATTATTTCTTCCCAAGTGAAGACAAGAATGTAGTGTCTATCTCTCCCTCTTTATTAGGGAGGACAAATCCACCAAACCAAGCTTGTCCCTTAAGTATACAAGCTTCTTGTTCAAAAGTTATTTCGTCAATATGTCAGCTACCTGTTCATCAGTGGAGATATACCGTAGCTGCAACACACGATTTTGTACTAGCTCTCGAATATAGTGATACTTGTTATTGATGTGTTTTGTCTTTCCATGGAACACTGGATCCTCAGACAAACGAATATAACTAGTGTTATCACAAAGTATCACTGTAGGGTTCATCAGTCCTTCAAACAAGTCGGATAACAACTTCCTTAACCAGACTGCGTCTTTGCTTACTTCACACGTTGCAACATATTTAGCCTCAACACTACTCAAAGCAATGGTGTCTTGCTTTCTGCTCATCCATGACACCATGGAGGATCCTAAACTGAAACATCCTCCCGTAGTGCTTCTTCCATCTTGTTCACTATTTCCCCAGTTAGAATCTGTATAATCAATCAATTAGACATCATTCCTTCTATCATATTTCAAACAGTAGTTGATGGTTCCTTGTAGATATCTCAGAATATGCTTTGCTGCTATCCAATGATCATGCTTTGGCTCCACTTGGAATTGACTGAGTACATTTACTGTAAAACATATGTCTGGTCGAGTATTCACTAAGTACATCAATGAGCCAACAAGTTGTCTATATCTAGAAGGATCCACATGGCTTGATTCATAACTCCTTAGTCTTTTCAAATTTGTGATCATCAGAGTGGTCATAGGTTTACAGTCCATCATGTCGAACTTCTTTAGAATCTCGATCACATACTTTCCTCGACCCAAATAGATTTCCTTCGGTCATTGCCAGACTTCTAGTCCCAAATAGTAATGCATCAACCCTAGATCCTTCATGTCAAATTCTTCTGCCAGTTGCTTCTTACGTTCTTCAATTCGGCCTTCTACACCTGTTAAGAGAAGATCATCTACATACAGAAGAATAATTACAGGTTCATTGTTTACAACCTTAATATAAAGGTTCGAGCCAACATAACTTTTTGTGATGCCTATTCTCTGTAGGTATGCATCCATTCTAGCATACCATGCCCTTGGTGCTTGCTTGAGGCCATATAATGCTTTCTTCAATCTACAAACATATGCCTTCCTATCATTGACTTTGAATCCCAAGAGTTGTTCTATGTAGACTTCTTCATCTATAGTGCCATTCAAAGACTCAGACTTGACATCCATTTGGTGGATGTTCCATCCCATCGATGCTGTCAGAGAGACTAATGATCGAATCATTGTATATCTTGTTGTTGGAGCAAATGTTTCTTCATATTCGACGCCTTAAAGTTGAGAGAATCCTCTAGCCACAAATCTTGCTTTATACTTATCTATACTTCCAATAGTTGCATGCTTGATCTTATAGATCCACTTGGAAGTAACCACAGATTTGTCTTCGGGCCTAGGTACGATCTTCCAGACCCCATTCTTCATTATAGATTGATGCTCTTCATTCATTACATCCTTCCATTCTTGATGTTATACAACCTCTTCAAAGGTGGATGGCTTTGCTTCTATTAATTTTTTTCATGTATGCAGCATACCCAGAATATTTCTTGGGTCTCTTACTTTCTCTAAATGATCCTTGTGCTGCCCCATGACCTTTTGCATCAAGTACTGTGGATTTCAACCAATTAGGTATTTTCCTTGTTTCGAGAATGACCACGGATTGAACAGGTTCACTTGGCCCTTCTTCCTCATGGTGTGATCCTTCTCCTTCCTTGTCAACTTCCTCCTCAAATATCAGAAGTTCTTCATCATCAGAATCTATGGAAAGTTCTTTTGACTTCTTAAATGCTATACTCTCATCAAATATGACATCACGACTAACTTCAATGTGATGCCCATCTTTCATATAGATTCTAGAGGCCTTTGATGAGTTACTATACCCAACAAATATTCCCTACCGGAAGGATCCAACTTCTTTCTTTTGTCCTTTGGTATATGAATGTACACAGGACACCCAAATATTCAGAGATGATCTACAGATGGCTTCTTCCCAGTGAACACTTCTTCCAGAGTCTTATTATCTAGAGATCTGTGAGGACATCGATTTGGAATGTAGACCGTTGTCTTTGTTGCCTCTCCCCACAGAAACTTAGGTAGATCTTGATCGTGTAACATTGCTTTTACACTTTCTTCAGTGGATATGTTCGTTCTTTCTGCGACTCCATTTTGTTCGAGATGGTATGGGACTATCAACTCCCTCTTAATCCTAGACTCCTTAGAGAATGCTATAATCTCTTTGGATGTATATTCTCCTCCATGATTAGATCTTTGTATCTTGATTCTTCTTTCTGTAAGGTTCTCTACTTCAATGTTGAATTCTTGAAATTTTGTAAACACTTCATCCTTGGTTTTCATTAAGTAAACCCAGGTTTTTAATATATGATCATCTATTGTTAAATTATGGTATGTTCTATGCTTAAAAGCAATTTACTTCAAATCTTCTTATTAGCCCAATATCAATGTCTAGTATAGCAATCACATCAACATGATAGTAAAATGCAGAGAGAACATAAATGTAAACAACAATAGACAAGCCAAGACAAGAGACATAAGATGTGGCACCAACCAAGGACAAACTCCAACGTGCGGAAACCCTTTGATTAATTCTTCTATATTCTTCAATAATTCAGTAGAGAGAGAGAGATAGTACAATATCACAAATATGTGGTTTTACAACAACAGTAATAAAACCGTAACCAACAATGACAAGGCTAGTCAAACGGCTCCCAAATATCCTCAAGTCAACCTAGGTGAACTCGGCCTCCAACAACAATAATGAGCAGCCCAAAACAGTCAACAAAATGTGGTCAAACAACAGTCAACACTTCAACAAATATGCAATCAACCCTAACCAGTCAACGCTGGTCAAAACTGTGGTCAAACAGAGGTCAACGTTGGCTGATATGAACTGTGGCTTGCATGGTAGAGGCTCCCCACACTAATCCGCAGTCAAAGGTACCCTCACGCTGGTCAACGCAGTCCTCTTGAACCTTGGTCAACCCAAGTTAATGCTTCTACTCCTTGCTGCGTCCTCCTGCACCCAAGTCAACGCTGTTGCACCTAATTGCGTCCTTCTTCTTCCCACGTGAGAGAGAGCTCCTCCTCCTACGTATACCCAAACAAGTTAGGAGAGAGAAGAGATGTGGAGATGAGATGAGTGTCATAATGCCTCAAGGTCTCCTCTTCTTATATACCACGTTGAGGTTAAGCTGGGGGTGTAAAACATTATTTTGCTTGCTAGTTGACCTTGACAATTTGCCAAGAAATGTAAATAAATTCATATCTCCATGAATACATGTCGGAATCGGATGATCGTTAAATCAATCATACACCTCTCGATGAGAGGAATCCAAGAAAAATATCAGCGACCATAAATGAGGTGACCCACATGGAGTTTGGCCCTAGTTCCAATTTTAACACTCACTCTCAACTAGGGAGAACTCCATCCGCTAATCCATCTGTCTGTCTTTACTATCTTTGCCATCAAATGCACTGCCTTGCATTGCTCGGCTTTGCTCTGCTCTGCTGAATTATGAGGAAGAAGAAAAAATCGAGAATGTATCATACCATCCTCTACTGACTTGAAGTCAGTGCCAAATAAAAGAGTGTCTAATAGCACTCTTACTGACTCGAAGTCATTCCCAATGAAGATAGTGTGTCATAGCACTCTTATTGATCCAAATTCAGTCCCAAATAAAGAGAGTGTCTCATACCACTCTTATTGACCCGAAGTCAGTTCCAAAAATAGAGTGAGCTATATCACCCTTACTGACCCAAAGTCAGTTCCAATTGATCCCAGATCAATGTCATCCTAACATAGGGAGTACAGTAGATACACGATGCGTCCATGGGTACTACTATGGTCCCTATCCTCATTTCCCTACTCATTGGCCAGATGAGAGCTACTTCCCATGAGTCCTAGAGTGCATGGGTGGGATGTCTTGGCAACAAAAGAATGAATCACTCATCCTGCCTACATGTCGCCGCGGGGTATCACAGGGGAAGACTTAATCATTTGCCCCATACATAGTGCACCACTAGGGGAGGGTGAGTCACCCTATGGCTGCTCGTTGCTCCAAGAAGTACCCCAAGCTCCTCGGAGCTCCCAGAGCTCAATGTATGCATCAGACAGGACCCTCATAAGAGGGTCTCTCAACGACTCCTAGTCGTTCTCGGAAAGTCAGGAATTTGACCTTTCCTAGGGGCTTCGTCAGAATGTCGGGCGACCTGCTCATCAGTGCCAATATGATGCAGCCTTATTGCTCCTCGTTGTACCATATCTTGGATAAAGTGGTACCTGATATCGATGTGCTTGGAGCAATCATGAAATACATGTTTCTTTGATAATCGAATCCCACTCTGGTTGTCGCAGAGAATCATGGTAGTATCCAATGTATGTCCAAACAACTCACTAAAGAGCTTCCTCAACCAGACAACCTCATAGGAGGCCATACTCGCAGCAATGTACTCTGCCTTAGCGGTGTTCAAAGCCACCCCCTTCTGCTTTCTACTCATCCAAGATATCGAAGCAGAACCAAAAGAGAAACAACACGCAGAAGTGCTCTTTCGGCCCACCAAACTGCTTGCCCAATCAACATCAGAATATCCATGTAGCCTCACATCTCCGACAGTGTATCTCAACCCATGAGTGATTGTGCCCCAAAGATATCTCAGAAGATTCTTGGCACCAATCCAATGTGAATGATGATGCTCAACCATATATTGGCTCAACGTGTTGACTGCAAAACATATATCCGGACAGGAGTTCACCAAGAACATCAATGCTCCTATGAGTTGACGATATTCAGAAGTATTTCCCAAAACAGGTCCGACAACACTACCACATAACTTCTTGAAGTTAAGCTCCATCGGGGTAGTAACGGGCTTGCAGTCCACCATACAAAATCTCTCTAATATCTTCACCACATATTTTCCTTGAGATAGGAAAATTTCTCCTGGCTTTTGCCAGACCTCCAACCCTAGGAAATAGTGCATTAGTCCTAGGTCCTTCATGTCAAATTCAGAAGCCAACTCCCTCTTACATTTGTGAATGAGAGGATCTGCACCTGTCAGAAATAGGTCGTCAACATATAGCACCAGTATGAGAGGCTTATCATCTTCAACCTTAAAGTAAAGGTTTGGATCGACTTCACTCCTAGTGAATCCTAGCTTCATCAAGTAGCTATCGATCCTCTCATACCAAGCTCGGGGTACTTGCTTCAACCCATAGAGAGCTTTTTTCAACCTGCATACGTGAGATTCCTGATTATGAATCTCAAACCCTCGGGTTGTTCCAAATAGAATTCTTCTTTAATCGAACCATGCAAGAACGCGGTCTTGACATCCATCTGATGTAGGTTCCATCCTTGTGAAGCGGCAAGGGCTATGATCGAGCAGATGGTGGTGTATCAGGAAATAGGTGCAAATATCTCATCATAATCTACACCTTCCTTTTGAGAGAAGCCTCGAGCAACAAAGCGAGCCTAGTACTTTTCAGCACTCCCATCAGCGCCATGCTTGATTTTGTAAAGCCACTTCAAAGGTGACCACAATTTTGTCTTGGGGTTTAGGAACCACATCCTAGACATCATTCTTCATGATGGAATCGTATTTCATTCATGGCATCCTTCCATATTTGATGCTTCATGGCTTCTTCGAATGATGAAGGTTCATTTTGAATGATGGTGCTCATAATGGTCAAGTATCCCTGATACTTGTTCGGCTTCTTACTTTCACGGAAAGTCCCTCTGGGTGCAATATGTGTCTCGACATCTTCAAGAGTCCCCCTAAGCCATGAGGGCCTCTTCCTAGAAAGGAAGGTTCTTGCGAAGGGGGATCAATAGGGTCCACAGGTTCTTCCACATCGGGCATCGTCTCATCTTCCTTCTCATCTAGTTTCCTGGTGTCAACTTCTTTATCTTTCCTTAGAATAGAAAGATTGTCAACCTTACTAAGATCCATATCTTCGTCAAAGGTGACATCATGAATTATCTAGACTTCCCTTTGATCAGCCACATAGATTTTATAGCCCTTAGAATTTTCGCTATAGCCCACGAAGATTCCCTTCTTTCTAGATGCACCCAATTTGCTTCTTTTCTCTTTCGGCACATAAAAATATATGGGACTTCCAAAAATTCTAAAATGAGAGACATCAGGTTTCTTACCAGTGAACATCTCTTCAGGAGTCTTGGAATCCAATGCTTGATGAGGGCATCGGTTTTGAACATATACAACGGTATTCACAACTTTGGCCCATAGAAACTTCGAAAGCCTTTGATCATGGAGCATGGAATGAATGGCTTCAACAATCGTATGATTCTTCCTTTCCACCACACCATTATGCTTAGGAGTGTATGGTGTTGTGGTCTCCCTCTTAATGCTAGCTTCTTTGCAAAAGTCATGAACTCATTGGATTCATACTCGGTCCCGTTATCAATCCTTAAATTCTTGATCCTCTTCTCGGTTTGATTCTTGATCAAGGCTTTGAAGTGACGGAACCAGGAGAACATTTCATCCTTCTTTTTCAAGAAGTATATCCAAGTCTTGCGAGAATAATTAATTTTAAAAGTGAGATAATATAGATATCTTCCCAAAGAGTTCACGAGCATCATACTAGATATGTCGGAGTGAAGCAACTGCAAAATGTCAGAGGTCTTGCTATGGCTAGAGGGGAATGGTCTTGTTTTGAGCTTTCCTTCGGCACATCTCGGACATATACCTTCATGCTCTACTTTGAATTCGGGCATCCCTATCATCATCTGTCTCACATTGGGTAGAGCCTTATAATGAAGGTGGGCAAACCTTTGGTGCCATAGTTCAGAAAGAAGAGATGTGTCACAAGACATGACTCCCAACAAACTTCTTCCAAATTGATATAAAGAGTCAACCTGGAACCCAAGAGTAAAAGTATCTTTAAAATTCTTTTTCCATACACGTACCTTGCCATCGATGAAGGCTACCCTGTAGCCTTTGTCTTCCATTGCCGAAATGGACACCAGGTACATATAGAACTTCTTGTAAATGAATCATGTTACCATGATTCAATTGAAGGGTAACATTCCCTATGCCCTTTACGGGATAGGTGGCATTGTCTCCAAGAATAATCTCCAAGTTTGTCTCCTCTATCAAATTAGAGAGAGCTTCCTTGTATCCGGTGAAGTGACTTGAAGCACCACTATCAATAAGCCAATTACCCAAAGTGTCCAGAGGAGAGGTAGTGGAGAGGGCCGATAAAAGATAATACTCCTTTTGCTTATTGTTAATACCATTTGATTCTTCATACCTGGAGTTCCTTGCTTTCTTGGAGGGGTGACCATTTCCATGATGTCTCACATCCCTTTTTCCTTTGCCATTGAACTTGCCATTCCTTTGATTGTTGTTGTTGAAGTTGCCCCTAGAGTGGTTGTGATCATCATCATGTGATGTGTCCCTTCTATTTGGACACTCCCTCGAATAGTGGCCAAAATTATTGCATACAAAGCACCTGCCCTTCCTTCCACCCTTAGATCCGGGCTTTCCATTGAAATGACCTTTAGACCCTGCATTATTTTTGCTTTTGGCATGAGTGGAGAAAGCCGTGGGGTTGCCTTTGCTTGAAGGCATTTCTTGCTCCACCATCCTTGTCTCTTCTTGAATGCATCTCGACATCAATTCTTCAAATCCCGAAATTCAGTCATTGTTGAGAAGAGTGGTTCTAAATATATACCATTCGGATGGGAGCTCTCCAGGGTAGTGATAGTTAGTTCCTTGTCAGGGATGACTTCTCCAATTCATAGGAGATCATTCTTGATCTCAGTGATCCTTAAGAAGTAGGATTGAATATCTTCGTCCTTCCCCTTCTTAATATCCTTCAACTTATTTTTGAGGAACAAAACTTGATTTGCATCACTAACTTTAAACATGCTTACCAATCTATCATAGATCTCCTTGGAGGTGTTCAACTCAGAAATGTAGGCCACCAGACGCTTGTCAATTGAGTCTCAGATGATCTTCTTCGCTTTGACTTCACCCCTAGTGTATTTGTTCCTTGCAGCAACCAATGCATTTGATGGAGGCTCCGTAATTCTACCCCTCACATGGTCTAAGACTTCTTGCTCTTCCAATGTCAGATCAAGAGACATCTTCCATCGATGATAGTCAGGCTTCTCACAGAGCTTGTCTTCGGCGGGGAAGTGCGATGAGGAACCCATGAAGCTTTTGACTTTTTCCAACTGCCTTTGGTGATTGCTCTTGCTCTTGTTTTGGGCTTTGTCTTCACCTCAGCTCTGATACCATGTTAAATTATGGTACGTTCTATGCTTAAGAGCAATTTACTTCAAATCTTCTTATTAGCCCAATATCAATTTCCAGTATAGTAATCACATCAACATGATAGTAAAATGTAGATAGAACATAAATGTAAAAAACAGAAGACAAGCCAAGACAAGAGACACAAGATGTGGCACCAACGAGGGACAAACCCCAATGCGGGGAAACCCTTTGATCAATTCTTCTATATTCTTCAATAATTTAGCAAAGAGAGAGATAGTACAATATCACAAATCTGTGATTTTACAACAACAATAATAAAACCCTAACCAACAATGACAAGGCTGGTCAAACAACTCCCAAATATCCTCAAGTCAACCTAGGAGAACTCGGTCTCCAACAACAATAATGAGCAGCCCAAAATAGTCAACAAAACGTGGTCAAACAACAGTCAACACTTCAGCAAATCTACAGTGAGCCCTAACTAGTCAACGCTGGTCAAAGCAGTGGTCAAACAGAGGTCAACGTTGGCTGATCTGAACTGTAGCTTGCATAGTAGAGGCTCCCCACACTAATCCATAGTCAAAGGTACCCTCACGTTGGTCAATGCAATCCTCCTGCACCTTGGTCAACACAAGTCAATGATGCTGCTCCTTGCTGCGTCCTCCTGCACCCAAGTCAACACTGCTGCACCTAACTGCGTCCTCCTCCTTCCCACGTGAGAGAGAGCTCCTCCTATGCATACCCAAACAAGCTAGGAGAGAGAAGAGATGTGGAGAGGAGATGAGTGTCATAATGCCTCAAGGTCTCCTCTTCTTATATTGCATGTTAAGGTTAAGTTGGTGGTGTAAAACATTATTTTGCTCGCTGGCTGACCTTGACAATTTGTCAAAAAATGCAAATAAATTCATATCTTCATGAATACATGTCGGAATCAGATGATCGTTAGATCAATCCTACACCTCTCGATGAGAGGAATCCAAGAAAAATATCTGCTGCCATAAATGAGGTGACCGACATGGAGTTTGGCCCTAGTTTCCAATTTTAACATTTATGAATGTGACATAGTATAGATGGCCTCCAAGTGATTTTGGAGTCATAGGTTCACACACATCAAAGTGAATGAGATCCAAGACACTGCTTCCAAATGGTCTCTTGGTATTCTTGCGCAATGCACATCCCTTGCAGACACCTTCATGATCCTCCTTCAAATTCGGTATTCCATCTACTATGGAACTTAAAGTTGGAATAATTTTGAAATGTAGCTGGCCAAACCTTTGATGCCAAAGTTCACGTGGACTAATCTTAGGGTGAACTAGGGCTTGGTTTACAGGAGATATTAATCTGTAAAGCCTTCCTTCTCAGATGCCAATAACTTTAGCTTGATCTATGCTTAAGTCTTTCCCCAAACAACTACTTTTCCATCAATGAAGGCTACTCTATCTCCTTTATCTTCGAAACTTGATATAGAAAGTAAATTTTTGTGTAAACCTGGAACAAATAGAATGTTGTTGACGTGGATGTTGCTTCCATCCTTGAGTTTTATGGAAGTTGATCTAATGCCTTTCATTGGATAGATTTTTTTTTCCAAGTTCCACAGAGTAAGAAAATTTTCCTTTAGATAAGGTCTTCAATTGGTTGGAGTGACCAGTCATGTGCCTTGATGCACAACTATCAATTACCCAGATGTCTTCGTCTTGGAATGTATCAGAGAGAGCCGAGAAGAGACCTTCATCTGTTTCATTGATTGATGCTTTCTTTGAAGAGAATAAGAACCTCCATGCTTCCGTGATATATTTCTTGAGATGGTTTGCAATTTTCTTGATGAACTTCTTCATTGTAGAGGAGATCTTCATGATGCCCTTAGAGAACCAAAGCTCTGATACCAGGTTGAGAATTCAATAGGGCAATGAATATGTTAATTCTCTTAACTTGATAACTTCTCCTGTTGTTACCTTTTACTTATTAGCTTTGTTCTTTATTATTCCAAAGTGCAATACATCAAACAACTACCAAAACAGTAAGAATAGTGACACAGTATATAGGCTGCAAGCTAAGGCCAAAACCCCTCCTCTTGAGGGGAAAACCCGAAAATATCATCTTTATCTTTCATATCTTTCAATTGACGAATACCATGACCTAGATTCAGATAAATGTCCTCCAAGATCAAGTCTATGATGACCTCCCTTGGCAATCTCTTCGACCTCCCAGTAGATCCAAAATTCTACTCCCCAGCAACTGTAATATTCCTAATTAGCTATGGCTAATTGGAATATTTGATTTTGTCCAATTTTTCCCTTCTATAGTTATTTGTAAATAAAAAGTAAGGGGGAACATAACTCACTTTAGAATAAAAAGTTACTTCCTAGGTAGCACAACGTTGTGACTTAAAGGGGAGCCAAGGGGGCCAAAGGGGGACGTAGAAATGGGGCCCACGCAGACACATGGAGGGACTGCGTAGGAGGGAAGGAACACATGGCAAGAAGGGGATCACGCAGGAGAAGGTGGGCCTAGGGATTATGAGAGGCAAAGGCTATAAGATAGAGAGGAACCCCCTCATTTTGGATCATTCAGTTATGTGCATTTGGAGCTAGTCATTCGACTTCTGAGCAGGCTGGTTATTTAGCTAGTCTACAACACTATTTAGTGCATCGAGTGTCTCCGTTCAGAGATCTCACCCTTAGGCCCGGGGGACTTCGAGTGCCTGCTCGGGCAAGGTATTTCCTTTGGTGTTTCAGTTGTAGTTTCATCAGCGTTCCAGCAGTAGTTTTAGCAGCGTTTTGGAGGACTGCACAGCACTGGGAGAGGGACGCAGTTCTTTCTGGCAGCTGTTGGGGATTGGGGTTTGCAGGAGGATTTATGCTGTGTAAGTGAGCAGGGGACCAACCCTTGCCTATTGGAGGATTTTGGCAGAGTTTTCAGGTGGAGTTTCAGGTAGAATTTAGAGGGGTTTTCAGACGCAGTGCAGAACCTTGGAGGAACTGTGCAGATCCCTAGGAGGGTTATTTTTGGGGGTCGGCCATTCCAAGAAAGTTTACTGGGTTTCTCGAGTAGAGCCCGAATCCAGAGTTTCAGCTTTTTTCGAGGAGGGGAGTAGCCCCAAATCATCATTTGTTTCCTAGCAGCAGCAACATCCACACAAAGAGGCCATTCTTGTCATTTTGAGAGTATTTCTTCACTTGCCTTGTGCAAGTCGAGGTGCCATCTGTCTGATCACCTCTTGTACTCATTTTATTGCTCAGTATAATAAAATGGCTTAGCATTTTCTCGCTGCATTTCTTGTATCTGCTTGTATTTCTGGTTTACATTATTATACGCTGTTCCACTGTTATTTTATCACTTCTTGGTTATTATATCATTTGCGCATATTTGGTTGGAGTTTTTGCTGGGGTTTGAGGAATATTCCGGGTTGGTGATATTACAGTGGTATCAGAGCATAGATTTGGCTCAGCCTGTGGAGCTAGCAATCTATGACACAAGGGGAAAAACCTTACATTTGTTACAGAGGTAGGAGGTACAGAGACATTGGACGTAGGTTGGAGAATACCTACGGAGAGGGAGACTGTGTTCTGGTGGTGGACGCAGAACAGAGAGAGCCATTAGTGGACGCAGAACAGATGGCCGACAAGTACGGAAAGAGATTTGCGGATATGCTCCTCAAATCAGTGCAGGTTCTGTCGAAGTAGATTGAGGTGATGGGGCAGAGATTCACGGCAGTAGAGGCCAGACAACGTGAAAGCCCACGAGTTTTTCAGATTGGTGAGGGATCAGGTGCATCCCATCATTTGCCAGAGCATCGTGATACTGCGCAACAGGTGGCCTCACATGCCCCTACACGCTCTACCATGCCCACTTTCTTAGGAGTAGACACGGGGGTCGTAGCCCAGTAGGAGGCAGAGCCCGAACATATGGGCGATTATTTTGCAGAGTACCAGGCCTATGGGTAGGAGTTCAAGGAAGCCCTCTCATTCAGAGATTATGTTTAGCTCCAGCGGGATAGTAGACCCCGTGACCGTCACAGAGGGTACCGGCATTACCATGATGGTGACATCCACTATGTAGCGAGTAGATTCCACTTGCCTACATTTGATGACTCATTAAACAATTTAGCAAAATCTTGGGTGGAGAAGTTGGACATTTATTTCCAGCTTAACCAGATGTCGGAGATAGATGCCATCAAGGTGGCAACATTGCATTTGGATGGTGAGGCCTAGGATTGGTGGTTTCATGGGATGGTTACACTAGGGCACTCCACAGTGACGACATATGCCGAGTTTACCAGGAGACTGATGGAGTGATTTGATCGGAGGGATCCAGAGCAGCATTTTGTTGAGTTGACAAGCGTCAAACAGACAGGGGGCCCAAATACCTACATTGCATATTTTTTTAGGGTCTCTGTGATGGTGCCAGACCTATCCATGACATGAAGGGTGTATATGTATGTTGAGGGGTTAGCAGAGCCACTTCGGGGTTTAGTCCGATCCACTAGACCAACCACATTCCAGGACACTATCAGCAGGACCCGGGACTTACAGGATGTCTTACATAGGACCTGGACACCTTACCCCCAAACATAGCCCTTTCAGTCTAAGGGGAAGGATGTGAGGATTCCACCTCCAAAGGGGAATCCAGGACGAGTACAGATTAAGGACGATGTCAGGAGGGAGTTGAAGAAGAAGCGGTTGTGCTTCACATGTCAGGAGCCGTGGGCACTGGGACATAGATGTGTTGCTGGAAAAGCACATTTTATTGAGGTCTTCTTCGAGAGCAGTGGAGAAGAGGATGACGAGGATGATGTGGAGGTAGGAGATAGCCATGCCATACAGGGACCTCTGCCACCTCCACCACCAGTAGCAGGTGGTGCATCTTTTGCACCTACCGGAGGGGCCCTTGCAGCACTGCGAGGAGTACCCAAGTATCTGACGCTACGCGTACGAGGGATAGTATGTGGCCAGCGGGTATTAGTTTTGGTTGACAGTGGGGCAACCCACAACTTCATTGATGCACAGATGGTTGAGCGGAGAGGTATTCAGACAGAGAGCTTCGAAGGGTTTTCAGTCTTGGTCCCAGGAGATCAGACCATGACGTGTGCTCGTTATGTTCCAGAGCTTTCAGTGACGATGGGCACTTACACATTGACTGACCACTTTTTCGTGGTTGATATCCCGGACACCAAAATGATACTGGGTGTTCAGTGGCTTATCACTCTAGGGAAGGTCACGATAGATTGGAAGACCCTAGAGATGGAGTGGGATGATGAGAAGACAGGGAGGCATGAGAAGATACGGGGGCAGCACACATATCCGCCTTAGACTATGTCAACTCATCGGATGGAGGCAGTCTTCCGGAAGGGAGACATCGAGTGGGCAGTGGAGCTACGAGCATCAGAGGCAGGGACTACAAGGTAGACGGTACATCCAGAGATCTAGTCCATCCTTGATCGATATGCCATAGTGTTTGGAGAGATTCCACTAGGACAGCCACTGGATCAAGGGTTTGAGCACATTATCGAGCTTGAGCAGGGCATCCAGGTAGTGATCACCACCCCCTAGAGGTACCCCAAGGCCTACTGGGATGAGATTGAGCGGGCTATCCAAGAGTTGCTGGCTCTTGGGCACATTCGACCGAGCATGAGTCCTTTTGATTCTTTTGTGGTGTTGGTGAAGAAGAAGGACGGTACATTGAGGATGTGCATTGACTACAGGGCCTTGAACAAGAAGACCCTGAAGAACATGTACCCCATACCCAGGATCGATGAGTTGATGGACGAGTTGAGGGGAGCACGATTCTTCTCAAAGATTGATTTGAGATCTAGGTACCATCAGATTCGCGTGAGGGAGCAAGACATTCCCAAGACCGCCTTCAGGTGTCACTATGGGCACTTTGAGTTCTTGGTGATGCCATTTGGGCTAACCAACGCCCCCG
The DNA here is from genome assembly GCA_000404065.3 of Pinus taeda. NCBI lineage: Eukaryota > Viridiplantae > Streptophyta > Pinopsida > Pinales > Pinaceae > Pinus > Pinus taeda. The sequence goes on along the minus strand of APFE030576349.1, from coordinate 65,422 downwards.
CTACATTTCAGTCCTGCATGAATCACATCTTCCGTAGTCACCTGAGGAAGTTTGTGTTGGTGTTCTCTGATGACATTCTCATTTACAGCAGGACTTGGGAGGAGCATCTCCAGCACATTGAGACGGTATTGCATACCTTATAGGAGCAACAATTCTATGCCAAACTCTCCAAATGTGAGTTTGGGTTGACGGAGATGTTGTATCTGGGACACATCATAGAAGTGGATGGAGTGAGAGTCCATGGGGAGAAGATCAAGGCCATCAGAGAATGGCCGGAGCCAAGAAATGTGACGGAACTTCGAGGATTCATTGGCATTTGTACTTACTACTGGAAGTTCGTCAAAGGTTTCTCACAGCTTGCTGCACCCCTGATAGATTTGACGAGGAAGGGGGCTTTCAATTGGTCAGATACAACACAGCGAGCCTTTGACAGGCTCAAGGAGGTTATGAGTAGCGGCCCAGTGCTTGCGTTGCTAGATTTTTCGCAGCCCTTTGTTTTGGAGTGTGATGCGTCGGGAGAGGGGATCAACGTAGTATTGATGCAGGGAGGTCACCCTATAGCCTTTGAAAGACGGAAGCTCCTTTCGCACAAGAGGTTGTATTCTATATATGACAAGGAGATGCTAGCCATCATGCATGCATTGGCTAAGTATCAACAGTATTTAGTGGGTAACAGGTTTAGGGTGAGGATTGATCACAATAGCCTCAAGTTCTTTTTGGAGAAAAAGTAGCTACAAGAGAGGCATCAGATGTGGATCAACAAGATCCAAGCATACGACTTTGACATTAAGTATGTCAAGGGTAAGAACAACATGGTAGCAGATGCCCTTTCACGTAGACCAGCCACGTTGTCTCTTATGAGCTTGGATACCGATTGGAGGGCTTGACTCTTAGTAGAGTACTCCAAGGATAGGTTTGCATGTGAGGTTCTGGATGGGCAGGTGGCAGATGACAGGTACAGGGTCGTCGATGAGATCATCTATTACAGGGACTGGATTTTCTTGACTGAGGGGTCTCAGCTCAAGAAGAAGATACTCCAGGCATCACATGATTCCCCATTGGCAGGATATCAGGGTTTTACTAAAACCTACAGGGCCATTAGGGAGAGGTTCTCATGGAAGGGCCTCAAGGAGGATGTACTCCAACACATCCGGGAGTGCGATGTTTGCCAGAGGAACAAGGGAGAGATGAGCCATCCCGCAGGATTATTGCAGCCTCTTCCAATTCCAGAGGGGAAATGGGAGGGTATTTCGATGCATTTCATCGCAAGGTTGCCCATGGTATAGGGCAAGGATTGTATCTTTGTCGTCGTTGATTGACTGACGAAGTACGCACATTTCTTTGCCATATCCACACACTATACAGCAGCACAGGTGGCCGAGCTGTTCTTCAGGCTACATGGTCTTCCTAAGACCATCGTCAGTGACAGGGACAACCGTTTCATGGGCGGGTATTGGCAGGAGCTTTTCTGATTGGTGGGGATGGAGTTGACACCGAGTACTAGTTATCACCCACAGACGAATGGGCAGACGAAGATAATTAACAAGTGGCTGGAGGGTTACTTGCGTAACTATGTTAGTGGGCAGCAGCAGCATGGCTGAAGTGGCTGCATCTGGGGGAGTATTGCTACAATACTTCATATCACATGTCCATTGGTATGTCACCATTCTATGCCTTATATGGATATCATCCTTTATCTTTTGTCAACGTGATGTTTGGTGAAAGCAGGGCTCCTAGAGCCAAGATTTGGAGCCAAGAGAGTCAGGATATCCTCCAAGCTCTCAAGGATAACATGGCTACAACGCAGAACCAGCAGAAGCTGTATGCCGACAGGGGTCGGGTGGAGAGGTAGCTCGAGGGAGGGGACATGGTCTACCTACGATTACAACCATACCGATAGTCATCACTGAAGTAGAAAGGGGCTGAGAAGCTCAAGCCCCGCTTTTATGGGCCATACAGGGTGATACGTAGGATTGGACAGGTTGCATATGATTTGGAGCTGCCCCAAGGCAGCAAGATTCATAACATTTTTCATGTATCATGCCTGAAGAAGGCATTGGGGCAGCAGGTGACCGTGACAGATGAGCTACCACCCATGGATGATGAGGGGCATTTGGTATTGCAGCTGGAGGCTATCATTGACACTAGGGAGAGAGCTGCGAAGCAGGACGGTCCGGGAATTCTTAGTGAGGTGGAAGAATTTGCCGGATGAGGATGCCACCTGGGAGAGTGAGAAGATCTTACAACATCCATCACTTCAGTTGCTTGAGGACAAGCAACATTTTGCCAGGGGAGACTGTAATATTCCTAATTAGCTATGGCTAATTGGAATATTCGATTTTGTCCAATTTTTGCCTTCTACAGTTATTTGTAAATAAAAAGTGAGGAAGGGGGAACATAACTCACTTTAGAATAAAAATCCACTTCCTAGGTAGCACAACGTTGTGACTTAAAGGGGAGCCAAGGGGGCCAAAGGGGGATGCAGAAATGGGGCCCACACAGACACATGGAGAGACTGCGCAGGAGGGAAGGAACACATGGCAAGAAGGGGATCACATAGGAGAAGGTGGGCCTAGGGATTGTGAGAAGCAGAGGCTATAAGATAGAGAAGAACCCCCTCATTTTGGATCATTCAGTTATGTGCATTTGGAGCTAGTCGTTTGACTTCTGAGCACGCTGGCTGTTTAGCTAGTCTACATCACTGTTTAGTGCATCAAGTGTCTCCGTTCGGAGATCTCACCCTTAGCTCCGGGGGACTTCGAGTGCCTGCTCAGGTAAGGTATTTCCTTTGGTGTTTCAGCAATAGTTTCATCAACATTCCAGCAGCAGTTTTAGCAGTGTTTTGGAGGACTGCGCAGCACTGGGAGAGGGACGCAGTTCTTTCTGGCAGCTATTGGGGATTGGGGTTTGCAGGGGGATTTATGTTGTGTGAGTGAGCAGAGGACCAACCCTTTCCTATTGGAGGATTTTGGCAGAGTTTTCAGGTGGAGTTTTAGGCAGAATTTAGAGGGGTTTTCAGAGGCAGCGCAGAGCCTTGGAGGAACTGCGCAGATCCCCAGGAGGGTTATTTTTGGGGGTCGGCCATTCCAGGAAATATTTTTGGGTTTTTCTAGGTTTCTCGAGTAGAGCCCGAATCCAGAGTTTCAGCTTTTTTCGAGGAGGGGAGCAACCCCAAATCATCATTTGTTTCCTAGCAGCAGCAACAACACAACAACAATATCCACGCAGAGAGGCCATTCTTGTCATTCTGAGAGTATTTCTTCACTTGCCTTGTGCAAGTCGAGGTGCCATCTGTCTGATCACCTTTTGTACTCATTTTATTGCTCAGTATAATAAAATGGCTTAGCATTTTCTCGCTGCATTTCTTGTATCTGCTTGTATTTCCTGTTTACATTATTATATGTTGTTCCACTGTTATTTTATCACTTCTGGGTTATTATATCATTTGGAGTTTTTGCTGGGGTTTGAGGAATATTCCGGGTTGGGGATATTACAGCAATTGCTGCTGCTTCTCTAGGAGACTTCGATCTCCCTCTAATAGCCTTCCTCTTGTATTTGCTTGACTTGACTTGAGTCCTAGGGCTAGTAAGATGCCCTAAGAGGCCTTCACTTGCCTTCCCTTCTCTTTTGCTTCCAAAATCGAATCACCTGAGATCCCAACGTAGAAACCCTAACTTCGATCTTCCCAGAAGAATGGAATAGCCCCAGAAGCACTTTGACTTCTTCAACTTCCTCTTCTTCGACTTCTTCTTCTTCTTCTTTCACTTCTTCACATAAGAGATGAGTGAGTTAGTATTCCGAATGGAGGACACGTTCGTCTTATATATATGCTTCTTCGAGGTTGGATGTGGCTCTGCATGTAGGTCAACTTGACAACTCATTAGGCTGACTTGATCTTGGAGGTTTTTGACACTTTAAAGACAAAATGATTTTTTCTTTACACTTTACAATGTGCCCATAGGGTCTTCAATATATGACAATGACTCTTATACCTAGAACAAACCCTAGAAGCACTCAATGGGTGCTTGACCTATAAAATAAAAGAACTCGAGCATGAAACCCATGCTCTCAATAATAATAATAATAATTACTTTTTCATTTTATATTTACAAGAATACATTTCATACTTATGAAGACTGAACCTAGTTACACATTTTTCAATAGGAAGTGATCTTAGATGAAAGCAACATCTTCGAATATGTGGAAGGAAACGTTCCCAAGCCTCCAGAAAGTGCTCCTACTGCCGCCAAGGCCAAGTATAAGAAATGCGAGATCAAAGCCAAGAAAATAATTATTGATTCTTTGAGAGATCATTAGCTTACTTACATTTCATAGTTGAAGAAGTCCAATGATATCTATGACAAACTGGTTGGGATGTTTATACTCTCTCCTTGAAAAATCAAATCAAGGACATCAAAATGAACAAGGGAGAGACTGTGCAATCATACTTCATGAGATTATCTCAACTCAGGGATCAATTATTGACTGCTGGAGAATCTACGTGATACAAAGCTAGTACTCGTTGCACTTTAGGTTCTTCCTCCAATTTGGGAGACATTCATTAGTACTATTAGCAACAATGACAAGTTTTTGACATTTGATGAATTGGTTGGCAAGTGCACTCAAGAAGAGACCAAGATGATATCTGGAGGGATGATTCAAAAGCATGAAGAAGGGGATCTCTTTGCATTTGTTGCTCAAGACAAGAAGAGGAAAGGAAGAGGAAGACCATCTAATTCAAGAAATCCTGCCTTAGAATAAAAGAATTGCAATAGATGAGTGATGAGAATTGAATGTTTCAATTGCCACAAACATGGTCACTATGCCCGAGGCTGTCCAGAAAAGAGAGATGCTCCAAGGTCCAACTACAACAACAATTGCCGCTACAACAACAAGAAGTTCAGTGATAGAAGAAGAAGAGATGCTCTTGATGATCGTGAAGAAGTCTGTGATCCTCAAAAGAGATCAAGAAATTCAAGGTATGAAAATAATGCAGTTGCTACTCAATCTAAATATTTTCTTATTTATGCTCTTTCTAGTTCCTCACCCCCATATTCATTTGATAGTTGGTTAGTAAATAGTGGGGCCTCTTGACAATTCACTAGGTATCGTGAAGTCCTCTCAAACATGGTTGAGAGGGAGACTAATTTGAAGATCACTCTTGGGGACAAATCTACTTATCTAGTAAAGGATTTTGGTTTTGTCACTTTTCATTTGGATTATGGGGAAATTGTACGTCTTCATGATGTTCTTTATGTAATATTCCTTCCTAAATTTTCATAATGTTTGGAAAATAAAAATTTGACAATTTTGATTAATAATAGCTCAAGGCAAATTTTGGTGGAAAACATAGGAGAAATACTTTATTTGCATGCTAGTGGAATATAGGGCCCACATGAAGTACACACTTGGGGAAGAAGGAATTCGAATTCCTTGAGGCAAATCGAATTGGTAGAGGGACCCATAAGGAATGCATGGCCAACAATTATAAAAGGAAGGAATGAGGGAGCAATAGGGGTCTTTTGTCTATTTGAAAATCGAATTTGCCTTAGTTGTTTAGCTAAGACAATATTGTGCTGTTTAACACAAGAGCTTCGCAAGGAGAGAAGCTCAACCTTTCTTCGATGGACTTCGAGTACCACCCAAGGAACACTTTCCTTCACCACTGAGACTGGAAGAAGCATAAGCTATAGGACCCACACATTTCTCGGGTAGCGTATGCAGTATGGGAGTCACCACTGCGTAGAGGGAGAAGTCACTTGCTGTTTGTGGAGCATTGTTGTCGAGAAATTCACCGGAGAAGCTATAGGGGTGTTCTTTCATCATTTTCAGGAGTGTGGAGGGCAGCTACATCTAGGAGGACCAACCTATGTGCATTGCTCACTTCCTCATACGTAGAACTACGTCATCTCCTCCATGACTGCACAGTCACTAGAGTGAGACATTGTGGGGTAGCATCATTCGGGGGAGTTTGGAGCTGGGGTGCTGTGAAATCATTTGGATGGCCATTTGAGGAGGATTGTTGGAGTTGGGAGAGTAGAGATTGACAAGATCTGTCACAGTAACAAAATTCGAAATTGGAGGAGCGCCAAGTTGTGAAGGGTCAAATTTTGAAGGTTGGAACCAAGGGAAACCCTTTTTGGGTTTTGGGCTAGGAACACTCTCCTAATTTTATAGAATTTTCTGGGCACTCTAGAGTGGAAAAATCAGGGGGGGTGAAGTCAGAAAACAATGTAGTTTTGGAGGAGTAGCACAATTTTCTAGAGGAGCTTGCTATTGTAGCTATTGAGCTTTCTTGTATTAATCACTTGGTACTTGTAGCTTGTCTTGTGCAAGCCCAGGTGCATTTTCTCCAACTCATTCGTAACACAACAACTATTGTTAATAAAATCTTGGCCAGTTTGTGGATTTGGAGAAATTTCTGGTTAATGTATATGCATTACTAAAACTTTCTGTGTTGCTATCTTTGCATGTCTTTGTTAACATTGTAAAATTTCCATTAGGAATATTACAATGTATGTCGAGATTGAAGAAAAACCTTGTATCTATATCTGCCTTGGAAGACAAATGGATGAGGGTTGCCTTCAAAAGAGGAAAGGTGCTCACCTGGCCTATGGAATCTCGCATGAGGGATGCATTCACCTTGGGATCTAGAATTGAAGGACTCTATAGAGTCAATGGGAGACTGATGCGAGCATTGGTACATGATAGCAATAATAAAAGTGAGTTATGGCACCAAAGATTTGCCCATCTTCACTTGAAGCCCTGCCTAATGTAAAGAGGACAATTTCTAGAATGCCTGAGGTTCAAGCTAATCATGATGATGTGCAAGTGGAAAGGAATGGAAGGGACCATGCCCTTCTAGTAGGAGCAGAACCAATGACATTCTACAACTTATACATTCTGACTTATATGGAGCCATGCCATTGAAATCACTTGGTGTCTACTTGTACTACATAACCTTTGTGGATAACTTCTCCTGGGAGACATGGATATGCTTCTTGAAGCATAAGGACGAAGAATTTGAGATGTTCTAGAACTTTAAGGCACTAATAGAGAATCAAACAAGGAAGATAATTAAGGTCTTCAAGTCTGATAATGGTGGTGCATTCACTTCAAACGAGTTCGTTGAGTTTTGCCAGAAAGTTGGGATCAAGAAGGAGACCATCGTACCTACAACCCTCAACAAAATGGAGTGGTTGAAAGAAAGAACATGATCATTATGGAAGTTGCCCGAGCCGTGCTGCATGATCAAAAGTCACCTAAAGTTTTTGTGGGGTGAAGTTGCAAACACCGTTGTCTATGTTCAAAACAAGACTCCTCATCAAGCCTTGAGTGACAGGACTCCCGAAGAAGTTTTCACAAGTGTGAAGCCCGATGTTGGACATCTAAGGATATTTGGCTGCCTCGTTTACTTTCATGTACCGAAGGATCAGATGAATACGCTGGAAGCCACTGGAAAGAAATGTATGTTTGTTGGATATTGTGAAAATTCTTAAGCTCTTGGGATATATATGCCTGGTCAAAGGGATATCGAGTTTAGTAGGGATGTGACTTTCGATGAAGATGTTGCCTTTGAAAAAGCAAGGGACATTCCTCCTCCTCCTCCTATTGAGAAGAAGGATGAAGGCATGGACCTACTAGAAGGTCCTTCTGTGCCTGAACTTGAGATAAATGTTCTTGATGATCCCATGGAACCTTTGGACCCCTTGGAGCCTACTCCATGTGATCCCCCTTCTAGGAAGAGACCACTTTGGCTTTGTGGTACATTACAAGATGTTGAAAGACATGTTGTTGCCAAAGGAACCTTTAAAGAAACTAAGAAGCCATGTTGATTCTAGGGTTACGTTGTAGCTATGAGCACCATCATATAGGTTGAGCCTTCCAACTTTGAAGAAGCATTGAGTGAGCAGGTTTGGAAAGATGTGGCCGAAGAATACAAATCGATTATGAAGAATAATTTGTGGGAAGTGGTTTTGAGACCCAAAGGGAAGTCTGTTGTGACTTCTAAATGGATGTAAAAGATCAAGCATGGAGCAGATGGAGGTATTAAGAAACATAAGGGGAGGTTTGTGGCTAGAGGTTTCTCTCAGAAAGAGGGATAAGATTATGATGACATCTTTGCACCAGTTTCCTGCTACACTACTATTAGATCTATTGTTTCCCTTGCTGCTAGTCAAGGATGGACTCTTCACTAGATGGATGTGAAGACTACATTTCTACGTGGCACACTCCAGGGAGAAGTGTATGTTGAGAAACCACAGGGATTTGAGGTATAGGACAGGAAGACTCATGTGTGTTGGCTGAAGAAGACTCTCTATGGATTGAAGCAAGCCCCTAGGGATTGGTTTGCCTGCATTGATAGCTACCTGATGAAACTTGGATTCACGAGAAGCAATGCTGACCCAAAAATCTACTTCAAAGCTGTACAAAGAATGCCCCTTATTTTGGTTTTATATGTTGATGACTTATTTTGGACAGGTAGTGAGCTTTTGATGCTCGAGTGCAAGAGGGAGTTGGCCTCTAAATCTGAAATGAAAGATCTCAGATTGATGCACTATTTCCTTGGCTTAGAGATGTGGCAGAGACTTGGTGAGATTTTCCTTTCACAAGGAAAATATGTTCTGAAACTGCTAGAAATATTTGTTATGGTAGAATGTAAGTCCATGGCCACACTGATGGAGATGAACGTCATGAAGCTACGTGGAGAAGATGTTGGACCTGACTTGATGAATCATTCATAGTATCGACAATGGATTGGGGCACTAATGTTCCTTATGAACACTCGATCAAACATATGTTTTGTAGTTAACACTCAGAGTCAATTTATGACTATTTGCACATTGGCTCACTACTAAGCATGTGTTGAGATATTTACATGGGACGGTTAATCTTGGTCTAAGATATACTACCAGAGATGTAATATTTCATGGTTACACTGATGTTGACCATGCCAAAATGTTGTCAATAAGAAGAGCACATCAGGGTGTTGCTTTAGTTTGGGTTTTACCATGATATCTTAGATGAGCAAGAAGCATAAATCTGTTCCTTTAAGCACGACCGAGGTAGAATACATTGCTGCTAGCATGGTAGTTGCAAAGCAGTATGGTTGAGAAAGCTCTATCGACAACTATTTGAGCAGGTTCTAGATATGACAGTAATATATTACGAGAACAAGAGTGGGATCCGACTGGCAGAGAATCCTGTGTTCCATGGCATGTCCAATCATATTGAGATTATATATCATTACATCAGAGACATGGTGCAGAGAGGCGCTGTTAGACTCCATCACATTTCGATAAATGAGCGGATAGCCGATATCCTTACCAAGGCTTTGCCAAAAGGGAAGTTCTTGGTCTTCAAAGAACAACTTGGACTAATGAATGTGACCCTCCCGGGTAAAGGTCATGGCTGATTGAGGACACTGAGCTATGCTCTTCCCCCTTGTTTGAGCTCACAGGGAGAGGAATTGAGCTGAAAAGATCTTGGGGTTGAGAGATATCTGGACAATAGGATAGGGTGTGATTCTTACCCATTGTGGTAAGTGTATCTCGTTTATTGTCACTATAGGGCATGTGTGTGATCTTTGTCGTTTATGACAAGTGGGTATCTCCCCCTACCATTAAGTCTGGGACTTGATAGAGTATAGCCCAACTGGCATCCTACCCACAAGTTGGGCTTGTTGGGATTGTTCCTTACCATTTGGCCAATGGGTTGAGGTGACTTGAGTGTGTGTGTGATCCTTACCATTTATGGTAAGTGTGTATCTCCCCCAAGCCGATGGATGTAGGTGTTCTACCACTTGATTCTTGAGGGTCATGATGGGAAGATCAATGAACAGTAGGATAGTGTGATCCTTACCTATGATAAGTGTATCTTGCATATTGTCCTTGGATATAGGGTGGTAGCTGGAGCTCCCCTATGATGATTCTTCTTCTTTAGATTCGAGAGTGTTCAACAGATGAGCAAATATGAGATTTGACTTGATGACATTGACAAGACATTTGAGATGGGACTTATGATGCAGTCAAAAATATCAACCTAGCTCAGAGCGAGCGTTAATTTGGTAGTTCAGGGATAAATTCCCTCCATTGGAGCATCTTCCTCATCCAGAGAATCCTCTACTAGCCCTTGGAAGAATTTATTTTGGTCAAGGAAAAATATAATTTTTAAGGTGAAACCCACATACGCACAAAAGTTCAAGTCAGCCTGGGCAAGCTAAGTTGACCCCTTGAGACTCATATAAACATACCTCATGTGACAGTTAGAAAATGTAACTAGTTTTGGTCTTCATAATTGTCATTGTAGTTATGTCATTGTGTATATCTTACGTTACAAGAAAAATATTATTTTCAAGCATGGGTTCCATGCTTCTTTTGATTGGTCATCTAGGTTAAGCATGTTCTTCATGTTTCTAGGGTTTGCCATGTCATAAGGATATTTGTCATGAGTCAAGAGAGTCAATATCATTTGTGTAAGACCCATTTGGGCAAGTTGTAACATGAGAAATGATTTATTTTTGTGTCTAGAAAGTCGAAAATACCTCCAAGATCAAGTCGGCCCTAACTGTGAGAAGTCAACCTAGAAGAGGCTATTCGACCTCATGAAAAGCATATATATATATATATATATATATATATAAAGTAGCTTTGACTTTATTTGACACACATTTGATCTATTCAAGAAACAAGTTCGATCTGTAATAGAATAAGAAGGAAAGACAAGGGCGAGGAGACTGGAAGACAAGGAGAAAAACCCTAGTGAAGGAAAGAGGTTGAAATCTTAACTTTTCTGCTCACATGCGCAAGGATTAGGGTTTTTGTTCTTATGCAAGGAGCTGAGAGTTTGTTGAAGCCTCAGAATTCTGCTACTCCAACATGGGGGATAACCACCTGGTCCAGACCTTGAAAGCAACTCATTCTCCGTTTTGTGTGGTGGCTCCGACTGGGGATGATGGGACCAGTTTCCTAGCGTGGGTTTGAAAATGATGATGGGTGGTTTTCAAGTGATTGAAATAAGAATAATGATAAATAAATGACCTATTCTAACATGCAAATATTTAATTAACTTAATCTAATATAAACCCGGGGTATTCTGTGTGATATGTGTTTTAAAAAGATATCTGTTTGGTACATGGTGATAAAGAACATTCACTTGCTAAGTTGCACGAAACGGAGAAACGGGTATGGGTTTTCGAAACGGGCATGGGTACGAAACGTGATCCCCCCAAATTTTGGAAACGGGGAAACTCGAGTATATATATATATATATATATATATATATTAGGACATTTAAGAAATATGTGCAATCATAAAGCATATATGATACATTCTAATTTATTACATTATGATAAAAGTGTCAATTGTCAATGCATAAACAATAAGTCTCTAAATTTACATCACATTTACTCATGAATGATCAAATAATGAAAATAGAAATATCCAAAATCAGCCATGAGAATTTCTAATTTCTTGTCTCGTGCTTGATTGGGAGTCTCCTCCTACATAGTTGAACGACCTTAGTACTCTTGATTATTGGGAGTCTCCCCTGCATAGAGGGCTTGGTTCTCTTGATTAAATACAAGTTCCATACCCTAGTACATGATAAAATCCAATGGAAACATTGCAATCCCCCCAATCCTGAAAAACAGATAAGTCTGCTGGATTTTGAATGAGATCTAAAATTCTACTTTCTCCATATGAAATCCAATGAGGGCGAAGGCACTCTCAAACATCCTGAGTCATTTCATGGTAATGTTAAAAATTTTAAGTAAAAAGATGAAAATGAAAAATAAAGGAGAATATCACTTTTACTTTAAGAATTTAACATTCCCATGAAGTTCATTTTAATCAATGTGGAAAAAGTCGAAGTCGGGATTAAATCGGCAAGGGTCCAAAAGTTGAAAAAGTCATTAAAGTCGGGAGTTTTTCGAAAAAGTCGGCAAAATTAAAAAAAATACAAAAATATTCATTTTTTAAAAAATCCGGGCTTTTTCAATAAAA
>APFE030576349.1:36792-46920 GCA_000404065.3 Pinus taeda | reverse complement strand
AAGAAAATTTCAGCAAAATAATTTTTTCAGCAAGCAAACTTATCCGTTTTCAGCCCAACGGACCACCTGGAAACTTCTAAGTTTTCAGCAAAAAATCAGTTTTTTCTGCTTGTTCTTGCTGCTGTTCTGCTTATCTTTCTGCTGTTCTGGTTTTGCTGAAGAGCTGCCTGGTATGTGTACCAAACTGCTGCCTCTTTCTCCTTCTTGTCTAGAAATCTCCCTTGCTCCCTTGCTCTCCTTCTCCCAATCTGCTCATGAAAGAATGAATGATCTTTTCCTCCTTTTCCTCCTTTAATATAACTCTAAGTGACTTTTGGGTGATCCAAGTGACTTTTGGGTGATCTCTAAATCCAATGGCTGAAATAGATTTAGATCAATGGCTGAGATTAAATGCACATTTAAATCTCACTTTCTATTTTTTAATTCACCCCACTTTAATAAAGACCCACTTAGTCATTTATTTCCAAAGTCACTTTTCCTTTCTAATTTTACATTGAATTTATTAAAGTCACTTTAAAATTAGACTTTAGTAACTTTATCACTTAAAGTCACTTTTAAATTAGATTTAACTTTATAAAAATTATAAAGTTACTTTAGGAGAAAAATTAAAATCTTTTGGACACTTTTCCCTAGGCCAAAGATCAAAGCCTAATGGAACCACCTGTCCTCCAGTACCAAATTTCAACATTTCTGAGTTTCGTTTCCGTTTTCGTACGGAAACTCCTCCCTTGCCCACGTTTCCTGCAACTTAGTTCACTTGTTAAACAAAGATGATAACATGTAAATATAATTTCTTTGACTAAATAGTTAGTCAAAGAAATGTGAAAATTATATCACATATATTTAATGATCATATACTAAAATAAACGCTTTCAGCTAAGTATCATGCAATAGTGTAATTAACACGTAATAGAAAGAACATATTCCATATATAATTCATGAAACGAAATGTTATCACTAATTTAATAAAACATAACTGATCATACAAGATAAAAGTACCATATGTGTGAGGTTCTGCTCATTTGAATAGTGACATAGATCAACTCCTTTCTTCAATCAAATTATTCTTCAAGCATAAAGAAGTGCATCAACAAAATAAAGTAGATTGATATTCAAAATTGATGACGATGTTCCATATTTTCATCAAGGCATCTACAAACTTACAAAAATGCATTCTTTGCAAATGTTTTTTGATAAAATCGTGGACCCTTCTCTAAATGCATGAGAAGGGTATAAACACTATCTAACTAAAGTTTAAAAAATAGATTATACAAAATATATGAGGAGGTTTCAAACAACCTTCCTCTTAACTAGTAACTAACTCTAAAAATAAAATTAGTTTGATGACTTGAGGCTATGAAAATGTCTTGTTGTCTGCCAACTTTTCCTTAAGGTCGCATATGTCGGACAGTGGTTTTACTTGAGGAGGTGCTCTGAATTGTGTTCTGACCTGTCCAGCAAACATGGCATCTATAAGAGGTGGCAACATCCTTTGCATTGAATTGAGTGAACAATTCTATGTCATAATTTGGCTGTGAAGTTTGACAAGAAATTGCCAATATGCTTCCCAGACGGTCTTTGATAATTTCGTGATTGCCTCTCTTTGGATTTCCATCTTTTCTTTTTAGTTTTTATCCAAGTCTTTCAAATCTGGCAGTGACTTTGGATTACCTTCTTTTATCAAGTTGGTGGTGTGCAAAGTGTGATTGACTGCTTTTATTATATTCTTTGCCACTCTTGCTCTTGCTACTGCCAATTCTGCTTGTTTGATCCACACATCGCAATCTGTGAATAATGTCTTTATGTGTCTGTTCAATCTCTGGGATACTAGCACTTCTTCCTTCTTCAGATTCTTTCCATTCAATGTAGTCAGAGATCTTAGTATTTGAGTCATTAAAATTAGTTCTCTGATCAATTGCCTTATTTGTTAATTGATCACTGGTATTCAAATAAGGGGTGATATGGGACATCTTTTGGCATAATAGATCTTACTGTTTTGACAGAATGGAGATTAGCTGCAATGCCTCTTTGATGAACTCATCAATAGTGGGGACATCTTTATATTTTTCCATAGTCTCTTGTAACTCTTGGATTTGCATATTCTTTGCCAAGATATCTTCTTCGTGGCTTATCCTAAATACTTCCATACTTTGCTGCAATTGGACTATTTGTTATGTGGCTTGCTTGTTCACATTTCTTTTCTCGATTTCCAGTTGTTGCTCAAGCCGTGCTATCCTTTCTTCTCTTTCCCTTAACAAAACAGATACTTCAATGGCTTTATCAATGGTGGCAGTAGCATATGCCCCTGCAAATTGTGTTAGCCTAGTTAAATTTTTAGTTGGATTTGAAGGAATATCCTTGTAGGCTATATCCATTGGTTCATTCCTTGGTGGGATTTCAGGTGTTTCCACTCTCCTTCTCTTCCTTTGTCTTTTTACTATAGCCTTATGCAATGGGTTCTAGAATATATCTAAAGGAGGTATTTCTGTAACTTTTAGGATAATCTCATATGTCGGAAATGTAGGTATAATTTCTGCATTCTGTGAATTTGTCCCTTTCTCGTTCATTGGTTCGGACTCTAAAACTTTATGAGTTTGCTTTGGAGTATGATATCCTATATTCTCTTGGACATCTATTGTTTTGGCAGTGTCTTGGATTTTTTAATTAAACTGGTCCCATTCCTGCTCCATATCACTACTTTCACCTTTGGGACCTGTATTCTGAGTTAGGTTAGTTTTGACCTGTTTCTTAGCTTACCTTTCCCTAGATTCTGCCGTAGCCTTTGCATCTTGTAACTTCCTTGTGTTCTGGGCTGCATTCACCTTAGATTATGTTCGATAATTTGGTCCCTCGCTGTTAATGGTCACACTGGGCATAGGTTTGTCATCAGTTCTTAACAAACCCAATGGGATTGTTTCAAGCCTCTAATTTCTAAATTCTGGAAACCTTTCAAAGTCATCAGGATTCAAATTCACCTTTGCCCAATTGAATGCTTGTTCAAGTGACTCAGCTGATTGTAATAAATCTCGAAGTTCATGATCTTCATGGATAAAGGGTTTGACCTTTAGTGCCGTAGTAACATTTTGTGCTACTTTCTCTAAGTCAAATTGCCTCTTTGACAGAGTAGCTAGCCTGACCCTCTCCATGTTTGTTAATTCTTTGTTTGCATGGTTGAAGTTTGCCAATGAAAAAGAACCACACCATATGGAAAAGGGTGGTCATAGTGATTTTTTTCTATCTTTTAAAGTCTTGATTAAGCCTTTTCCAACAATTTGGTGAGCTATTTCTCTGGTTAACAACTTGTTGGAGACATACAAAGGAAGTACATGTGGTTCTACTATACTGCCATAAACTCTGATATATGTGAACCATTGCTTAGCAAAGTACTTGCCTATTACAAGGTCTGTAGCAGCTTCTTTAGAAAATCTCAGGGCCTTTTCATCAAAAATAATTTGATGTAATGGTAGGATAACACCATGGCATATCTTGTAAAAATGGGGTATAAAATGGGATTCCCACAATTGTTTGTGACTGAGATGGATGGGGTATGAGTCTTGTAAGGTCCATTTCCAACCCATAATTGGAAACTTAGTACATAAGCAGATAGAGTCCATGATATAAGCGCTCATATAAAAATGGAAGAAGGTTTTTTGTGGATGTGGATCTCTTTTGACGATATTCAGAAATGGACATAGTTAAGTTGTCGGATAGGATAGTAGCCCAATTCATTATATGAGAATTGATACATGCATTGATTAGAGGAACCCATTCTATAGAGAATTTGGTATTATTAGACATTCCATACAATCTACATAACATGGAAGCTACATAGTTATGGGGGTTTTCTAAAGAATCTATGGGGTACATACCTGTCTTATCATATTTGAATTTGTTTTCTAGGACTCTCCACCCTTGAATCATCTTAAAGTGTTCTTCATTCTGTTTCGCAAACTTGGCCAGGAATGGTCTATCATATATATCCTGAGGGTCAAGAAGATGATACATTTGTTTCAAATCTTCGGCTTTAAATGATCCCATCAGCTCCATCTTTGAATTCTTGAATTTTCTATCTTCAATATTAACATTCTCCACAACCCATCTAACCATATTTGTGTATGGTAGTATCTTGGCTCTTGCTCCTATTCTGTGAAGAAAAGAGCAAGCAACATCTCTGAATTGAACAGCTGAGGGTTGTATTGAATCTGCTGTTGCCTTGGTAATAGTAACTTCAGGCTACTCATCTTCAAGTCTATTATAGATAACTTCCCATGCCATTGCTCCTTCATCAGCAATGCAAACCGTATTAGCAAATATGGGCAACATATTTGTAACCTCAGATTCTGGAAGACTCCGTTGCTTCTGTTTTTGCATTACTTTCCGTAAAGACATCTCTTTTGAAGCTTCCATGAAATGAAACAGAGATATATCAACATAAGCAATAGAGGGCAATCAAGGTTGAAGAGCTCTTTGAAATGACTTGAATCATGGGAAGATTTGAACGCCATCTCTATGTTAACTAGCCATGACTTGAAAATACTAACTTCTCTCTTCGAGCTACTAAACAATAATTGCTCTGTCAACCCACTTGATATTTCATTAAAAACTCAATAATCTCCCACACTTTATGCCTAATTTGCCAGATCACGACTTTCAAACATTGCAACATAGCGCTATTCGTAGGTAATACGAAATGCGATTGCGAAACATCGTAATATCGCATCTCACAATTTCTAAGGGATAACATAATGACATGCTTTATTAAATTACGACTTCAGAAGTGCGATCACATTTTCTTAGAGTTTTTGCGATCGAAAAATCGGAGTGGAGGCTTTATCGCATATCGTATTTCGGGATTTTCTTTAGGATGTTTATAATTATTACATGAAAACTGTGAAATGCGATTTGCGATGATAAAAGTTTAAGTATGGGTTCCATTCTATAGGTTTAAGGCAAATTTTTAAAGTTAGCGCTTATTTTCAAAATCTAAAATTATAAAAAGGTGCCCATTTATATGTTAAATACTAACTATTCATTCCTATAAATGGGGGGGTTGTCACACAGTACAACAATTGGCGATTCACTTGGGAGAACCATCTATCTCTGATTGGTCTTTTGAAATCTCTAAAACTTTCAAAATTAGAAGGGTTATAAGAATAATTATTAGATGAATTACAAACTAAACAACATTTCTCTGAAATCGTAATCACTCACTCAATTTAATTATTCAACTACTTTATTCTTGTGATGATAAAAATATAAATGTTTGCATGAGTCTATACTAAGATTTAAAGAGATATAGTAGGTGATCCAGGTCTGGTTGTGACAAAGGACCCTTCCAAGACCTTTTACTTTCGTGATGTGTTAAATTGCATTTTTAAAAGAACATAAATGAAGACATCTGCATGATGTAAAGAAGAGGAACATGACAATCATCAACACATGAAAACATAAGCCGCTGATAACGGAGTTTGTCGAGGAGGGACTACGTCTCCGGGCCCCGGTGTCAAGATGGTGTAGGCCGCTGCATTAAGTGTTGTCAATAGTGATGATGTACATAAGAGATGATGTTGTTATCATACAAGGAAAAAGCCCACATGCAGGAGTGGCGACAACATGAGTATCCCATCAACATGACAACAAAGGAATCTTGAACAAAACATGACGAATCATGACAACAAGTACATCACACAGATGATTCCACATCACATCAAGCAGGAATCATGAAAACGAGTAAGAAACAAGATACCACATCAAACATCAAACATGGATCTATGCAGCACAATGCATAACAAAAGAAGTACATGAACACATTGCATATACTTCACATCCTAAGGCCATCTGAAGAAAAGGGTGCCAAGCTGCTGAAGTTGTTCGTACCATCGATCTCACGACATTGAATCTCATGGAAATGGTTGCTCGCACATGAATGTTGACACCTGCACTCCACTTAGAAAAGTGGCCGAAAAATGAAATGAGCAAATGGAAAATTTGAACACACCATTAGATTTGTGGCATTGAATAGTACAAAATCGACTGTCAAATTTTTGAATTCTGAGAAAGTGGAAATCTGGGGCTCAAGGAATCTTTTAGATTCCCCTTAGATTCCTCAAAGGTTCCCTCCTCCGGGTCCTCTGCAAATCGACTGCTCAGATCAGAAAACTGACTGCACCATCGGGTTCGTGTCACTGAGAGGTGTAAGATCAACATAAAATTTGTCCAATTTGGACACTGCAAAAATTTCGCCCTCCTGAGAATTTCGCTGAATCATGGTTCCACTTGCAATAAATTAATTAAAAAAAATTCGTCTCGATTTCTGTGCTTGCTCCTGGTTCCTCCATCCCTGGGCGCACTAGGAAAATGCTGGGCTTATATTAATTTTCTGACAGACTTTACCATGTGGGTTGGTTTGGTGTAGTGGTAAAAAAATAGGAGTTAGTTGAGGAGGGGTTGGGTGGTCAATCCCCACCCCTCCCATTTTAACACATTATAGTTTTCCAAAAACCGCATGTTTCGGGGGTCGGGTCTGCATTGGGCGGCTCGCCCCTTACCTCCACAATTCGTTTCAGCGCGCTTTGGTGTATTGGAGTCATCGTACGGGATGGTTGTTTGTTTGGTGTATTAAAGTTTGTTGGGCCGCCTATGGTGCGAGCCGGCCACATGGCCGGGCGGGTTCGATTCCTGATGGCCTATTTATATGACATACATTTATGTGTTGGGGTGTGGGCTGGCTCCACCGGAGGTGGCCCTCCCACCTCTGTTACATTATGTTTAATATGGTTAACGCATAGGAGGAGGGTGTGGCGAGGTCATGGCTGCCAACCCAACATTTGATATTTGAATGGTGTGATGCGGTTGGACCAGCGGGGGTCATGGCCTGTCGACCTTTAAATAATTCATTTTTGTTATGGAGTTTTGTGGTGGCGGGGGTGTTGGTTGCCACCACAATATATATTTTTTTGATTTTTATTAGAAATAAGGCATGTTTTTTCAATTTTGTCTAAAATAAGGGTTATTAGATAAATTAAAGAGGCCACAATTTCACCCGATTTCGGGAGCTAAGTTTCATGCCCGAGGTCGGTCAAATTGTAGGACACTTAAACCTGACCCATAGTGTAACCTTGACCAGAACTTTGACTGGCTCGTTCTCGCTTATACGAGCTCAGATTGATGAACCGTTTGCACCGTTGTGATTAGGACGACGAGATCTACGCTTTGGTCCTGGTTTGAAAGCATTCTGATCACTTTGATTTTCGAGCTTCCATAAGCCCTCTTTGTCCTATGTGTGTCTCTGGAGCCACCTGGATCAATCCTTCCCACTGAGGAGCTTTTGGTTCTACAAAAGCATGAAAAACAATCTGCAACTCTTCTATACCTTATGTGCATCACGAGTGTCTTGAAAGGTCTTGCTTCCATCTCCTTCACCTTTGTTCTTCAAAGCCTTAAGCGATGAGCCAACACCTGTAACCTCTGCAACCTAAGGTACATTGTTTTGCAAATTACATGCTTGTTTTACATGACCAACTAATGATCCAAACATCCCACACTTGCCATGAGTTTATAACACATACTCGGTGGTCAAGTTTACATTGAAATGCAAACAATACCCCAACTATGAAAACAAGGCTGAAATATCATTGTTGCTTCAAAAAGCGATGGAAAGCACATCATCACTGCAACATATGATTTACAATAATAAGGCCACACACTATTTTCGCTTTGACAAGTGATGGAAACACGACATCACTTTCACAATTTATCATGCAACACAAAATAAGACCAGACATCATTGTTGCTAAACAAGTGATGGAAAACACATCATCACTTTTACATTTTAAAATGCAACAAATGATTTACAAAAGCACGACCATGAAACGCTAACATATTTAGAAACCATTTTTCACTTATCGATGTGAATGGGTCGCCTCCTTGTGGCGATTTTGCTTGTCGAACACTTGTTTCACTTGATTCATGCTCTGACACTTTGTCTCTAAGGTGTCGCTCTGGATGGAGCCTCCAACAAGTGGCTCTTTGATGGCCACTTCTGTCGCAATGACTGCAATAGGTTTTCTTCCTCTAGATTTTCTTGACATGTTTCTTTCCCTGCTGTGGAGAGGGTCTTTCATACCTCATCCTTTTGTGTGTTGCCATTCTTTTCCAACATTTAGAAAATGTATGGTTATGTAATCCACAAAAGGTACATGTCTTTCGATTCCATATTTTACGTTCATCTTTAACAACATGATTATAATTGAAATGAATATTCGAATGTCAAGAGTGGTTATCCCTTTCCTTGTCGTCTTTGGTGTAAGTATGGCGATGAGAGCTTGCCTCAACGCTTTCCCTACAATGGAAACTATCACGGGATGATGGGGATGTGTTCCCATCATTCTCTTTCCTTGACGATTTCAACGATGTCTCAGAAGAATTTGACACCTTCGAGCATGCTCCTTCGGTGTATCCCAAGCCTGCAAAGCGAGGTCTCTACACAACCTCCAATGGTTGATTTATGCCTTGGTTATTAACACCAAGTTCTTTTCCTCCTCTGTCGATTTAGAAAGAATTGATGAGGGCCTCTTATCCTCTATTGTTTGTGGTTCATTGCTGTCTCGGCGTATTCCCCAACATCTTTCCTGACATATTAGGTCCTGCCTGACGGGGTAATTCTTCTACTTTGATGGGGTTGACAATGCCCTGGCCATTAACACCCAAGCCTTTTCCTTCATAGCCCATTTTCTTCAACAGTTTGGAGCCAATTCCCGTGGTATGATTTTCAAAAATAGCGTAATCATCATCAAGAAATATACATGAAATAGGAGAACTACTTTTTACCTCATGTTATCTCAAAATCAGACCGTGGAAGGCTGGAGACCAGGAAGACCTCAAGTAACTATTTCAAACCTACTTTAGGCTGAGGCTTAGCCTCCTCAACCTGAGAGGGCTCTCTCTAAATGGATTAATGATTTTGATTAAAGATAAGATGGCTAACTCTTATAGAACAACTCTGAAAGATATGAATGGTGGAAACACATTTAACAACTATCCATTGGGCTTATGGAGTCAACAACACCTCAATATAACAATGAACTCAACCTTACATGGAAGTCAGGGCATTCAACATTTAAACATTCAGAACATAAACTCATATAGGACCACACAGTTTATAAATGTATACAGGAAGTCAGAGCACATTCAGTGAATTCTGAGTGATTATACATCCATAACACTGCAACAATTAAGAAAAGGACAAACACATATATTCTGAACATAACAAATCCCTCATGAATCCTGAGAAGTAAAGCCAAACATGTATTACTGAAACTGAGTCTTACATAAGCCAAATACAAGCCTTTTCCATAAAATTTCCAACCCTGAGTACATTGCTGCTTCAGTTATATATAGAGCTCTTATTCTAACTTAGATTCCTCCTCAAGCATGAGGGGAATTCGAATTCATCCTACTATGACACCTAATGATACTTAAAACTAACTATTAAATGCAAATGACACCTAACTAGGAGTCCTAGAGACCTAATACAACTAGGAGTGTAACTCCTTATTATAATTACAACAACCATATCTAAACATTTAAAGCATTCTTTGACACCTAACACTCATTGAAATCGAACTTGATGAAGCCTCCCACGTGATCATCTCACTGTTGAAGGCAAACCCTAGAAATTAGGGAACATGTTTCCCTGTTTTTAGGTTTAGGATCCCTAAAAATGGCACGTGTGACAGAGCCTTTATCTCTTCATCCATGACACATTTTTCGAAACTGAAGGAGGTTTTTATAGTCCAGGATGTCTAGAACAAAAACCTCTCTTGGTTTTGTAAAATACTTCTCCACCTGTCCAGAATCGATCCTTGAAGAAGACGTGTAAAACAAGAAATTTTGATCTTGAAAAATTGCACCTACAGCAGTTTCGTAGCGCAAGTTTGGTCCTTCATTTCTCCCAGCTCATGATGTATTTGAGGAAACTGAAGGAGGTTTTTGTGAATCGATCCGTGATGAACAAAAACCTCTCTTGGTTTTTTGAAACACCGTCCCTGCTTCCCAGAATATGCCTTTGAAAAACCAGTGTAAAACAGAGAAATATGCCTGTGAAAAACTTGCACCTACAGCAGTTTT
>APFE030576349.1:16327-36529 GCA_000404065.3 Pinus taeda | reverse complement strand
GTTAGGTGATGTGGAACCAGTGATGGGCAAGAACGGAGTGTTGACCCTATTTGACCATACCAACAAGACTCTTTTATAGATCTTAGACACGAAAACAACCATGGAAAGAATAGACCAAGACTAACATGAATCCTTTGGAATCAAACTGATGTCAAAACACATGGTGAGGCTTTTAGGACATGGAATGAGGCTATGAAACTTTATTTGAATATGGACATGAGACTCTAACCCTATGAATTAGACTCTAAAACATAAAAATGACTTCACCATGACTTGACCATGACTGATACAAGAGTTGAGAAACCATGTAAGTTGTCCAAATTTTTAAGGAAGTTTTACAGTGATAACACCTCACATGGGTCACGCTGCAACTTTTCCAAGGCCTCGTCCTTAGCTTGCAGCTGTCGTAGCGAACCATGTTTCTCTTCTTTCTCTTCATGTAGAAGCATCTTAAATTTAGCGTTATTTGTTTGAAGACTTTGGTTGTTGTGCTTCAGTTCTTCCAGGGCCTCTTCCGTGGCTCACAACTGAAGTTGCAATCAGTTCTTTTTCTTGGTCTCTTTCTATAGAGTTTCATACATTATTTCCACCCTTTTGGAAATTTTGAGCATGGTCTCGTACATCGTTTTTCATCTTCTATCGCTGCATGTTCCATTGTTCATGCTTGCAATTCACATCCACGCAAAGACCACTCTGATACCACTTGATCCAGGTCCGGGTGTGACAAAGGACCCTTCCAAGACCTTCTACTTTTGTCATGTGTTAAATTGCATTTTTAAAAGAACATAAATGAAGACATCTGCATGCTTTAAAGAAGAGGAACATGACAATCATCAACACATGAAAACATAAGTCGTTGATAACGGAGTTCGTCCAGGATGGACTACGTCTCCGGGCCCTGGTGTCAAGATGGTGTAAGCCACTGCATTAAGTGTTCTCAATAGTGATGATGTACATAAGAGATGATGTTGCTATCATACAAGGAAAAAGCCCTCACGCAGGAGTGGCTCCAAGAGATGTTTCGCTACAGGAATTCTCAGTCAAAAGGACTCCTATCAGTATGACATAAACTCATGCATGTTGATCATCTTGCCAACATGACATAAGGGGGAACTCAATGCAAACATACATGGCGACAACATGAGTATCCCATCAACATGACGACAAAGGGATCTCAAACAAAACATGACGAATCATGACAACAAGTACATCATACAGATGATTCTGCATCACATTAAGCAGGAATCATGAAAACAAGTAAGAAATAAGATCCCACATCAAACATCAAATAGGGATCTGTGCAGCACAACGCATAGCAAAAGAAGTACATGAACACACTGCATATACCTCACATCCTGAGGCCATCTAAAGAAAAGGGTGCCAAGCTGCTGAAGTTGTTCGTACCATCGATCTCACGACGTCGAATCTCACAGAAATCGCTGCTCGCACATGAACGCTGACACTTGTGCTCCACTTAGAAAAGTGGCTGAAAAATGAAATGAGGAAATGGAAAATTTGAACACACCATTAGATTTGTGGCATCGAATAGTGCAAAATCGACTGTCAAATTTCTGAATTCTGAGAAAGTAGAAATCTGGGGCTTAAGGAATCTTTTAGATTCCCCCTAGATTCCTTAAAGATTCCCTCCTCCAAGTCCTCTGTAAATCGGTTTTTCAGATCAGGAAACTGACTGCGCCATTGGGTTTGTGTCGCTAAGAGGTGTATGATTGACATAAAATATGTCCAATTTGGACACTACAAAAATTTCACCCTCTTGAGAATTTTGCTCAATCATGGTTCCACCTGCAATAAATTAATTAAAAAAATTCATCTCGATTTCTGTGCCTGCTTTTGGTTCCTCCATGCCTGGTCACACTGGGCAAATGCTGGGTTTATATTAATTTTCTGGTGGACTTTACCATGTGGGTTGGTTTGGTGTAGTGGTAAAAAAATAGGAGTTAGTTGAGGAAGGTCAGGTGGTCAATCCCTGCCCCTCCCATTTTAACACATTATAGTTTTTCAAAAACCACATGTTTCGGGGCTCAGGTCCGCATTGGGCGACCTACCCCTTACCTCTGTAATTCATTTCGGCGTGTTTTGGCATATTGGACTCATCGTACGGGATGGTTGTTTGTTTGGTGTATTAAAGTTTGTTGGGCCGCTCGTGGCGCAGGCCGGTCATGTGGCTGGGTGGGTTCTATTCCCGCCGACCTATCTATACGACATATAGTTGTGTCGGGGTATAGTTGTGACGGGGTGTGGGCCGGGTCCACCAGAGGTGGCCCGTCCACCCCCGTTACATTATGTTTAATATGGTTAACACATAGGAGGAGGGTGTGGCAAGGTCATGGCCGCCAACCCAACATTTGATATTTGAATGGTGTGGTGCGGTTGGGCTGGCAGGGGTCATGGCCCGTCGGCCTTTAAATAATTCATTTTTGTTATGGAGTTTTGGGGGTGGCGCGGGTGGTGGCCCACCACCACATAATATATTTTTTTGATTTTTATTAGAAATAGGGCATGTTTTTTTAATTTTATCTAACATAAGGGTTATTAGACAAATAAAAGAGGCCACAATTTCGCCCACTTTCGGGAGCTAAGTTTCATGCCCTGGGGTTGGTCAAATTGTAGGACACTTAAACCTGGCCCACAATCCAACTTTGACCAGGACTTTGATTGGCTCGTTCTCCCTCATACGTGCTTGGATTGACGAACCTTTGCACCATCACGATTAGGATGACGAGATATACACTCTGGTCCTGGTTCAAAAGCATTCTGATCACTTTGATTTTCGAGCTTCCATAAGCCCTCTTTGTCCTGTGTGTGTTTATGGAGCCACATGGATCAGTAGGTGTCTTCTACATATTAGTTTTTATTGTTTACTCATTTATCATAGATAAAGCCTCTACTACCAGCCGATATTCATAACTTCGGCAGGGCTATTTTTTAACCAACAATGATTCATTATCCTATCCAAAGCAATTTTCAGAATTCAAAATGATATTCATTTGCTTTTTTTTCTCATTTGGATCTTGTTTTTTCCTTTTATGTAATTTTTCTTTTTAAGTTTCTTAAAAGACATTGTCTAGGCTTGGTAACCCAATAATGACAAGGCCATTCACTGATTGTAGTTAAACTGAACAAGTTGGCTCTTGATGAGACCCCTTGCCCTTTGATTGATTAGATCATTGGCTATTACCCTATTTTGATATGCAGTATTGGTAATATCAGTTTAATTATTCCCCTATGATCATGGTAAACAAGCTCGTAATGAGACTTATTATCTTCTAAGTTTTGGATATTTTGAATTACACTCTAAAAAAAGAAAATTTTATCAAATGGGGTGAATCATTGGCTCTTTTTAAGAGTTTTTGGATGATAATAATAGAGTTTTGAGATACTCATCTGTAGAGAGTCCTTACTAGGTTAAAGATTCTTTTCTTGACTGATAACAAAACATCTATACTTTATAAAGATAAGAGCTTGTTCATAGAATAAGTGATTGTAGCAAGGTCAATTTTTTTCAAAGAAACAGGGTTTATTTTGATACTTAAATGCTCTAATTATTTCTTTAACTTTTCCTATTTATAGAAGTGAAAAACCGAAATATTCTCAGAGACTTTATTTTGAGAAGCCAAAAGTAAACACTACTTAACTTTTATTTTTCCTAAGAATCTTAAAGACAACATGATACAAAATTAGAAGAGGTTGTTTTCTAGGAAAAATATTTTTTCAAAGTTTTCCCATTAATGGGCAAAGAATCTATTCTACCTGACAAGTCTTGTAAAAGAATGTTGATGGACCAATTTTCTCAATGATTTGGAATGGTCCAAGCCACAGTCTTTGGAATTTGGTGTGTTTGACCTTTTCCTCAAGTGCTTTGTCCCATTTCAAAACCAGATCACCTACTGCAAAGGTTTTATGATTGACAAAGGTTGTATCAAAAGAGGATTTGACTAACTGTTGATGATGGGAATGGGTGGCTTTCGCTTTTTCTCTTTCTTCTTCAAGCTTAATTATCTGAAATTGTCTTGCTTGAAGAGAAGAGGAAGGATTTTCATTAATAAATTGCACTAGGGTGAGCGATGGGATTGCTAGTTTTTGGGGAGAACTGCTTCTTTTCCATAAACTAAAGCAAAAGGAGAAGAACCGATTGAGGCCTTCTGTGTTATTCTATCTGCCCAAAGAGCAAATGTCAATGCTTTGTGCCAATTCCTATGATTTTTCGAAGGTTGAAAAAAATAGATGAGAAAGAGAGCGTATAAGGCCGATCATAAAATGGAGAGCAGATGTATGAAAATTCACCGATGTTGCCTGAGCACGGAGACCCACCTCATGAAAGAGCTTGAGAAATTTATTGAGCAGACAGGGCACAACATATCCAACCCTTCACTTTTGCGCTTCAATTCCGCAGTGGATTCACACTTCACACTAGGTCGATTCACTGAGTATCGAGTCCGATGCAACTGCGCTATGCAAACCATCCAAAGCGATGAATAATTCCCGATATTTATTGTGCTTAGTGCACACAGAAATTAACTGGAGCAATTATCGCAATTATTGATGTGTCTTCCTCTCAAAGAAATCTCAGTTGCAATCCATTCTTCAAGATAAAAAAATGACAAGCTAACCACTTCTCTCAACCTTGCTCTGAAACCACATGAAGGAAACTAACACATATAAAATAAACTCAATAAAATAAACACTCAGAAATATAGAAACCAGACATGGCGGAAAAGGCCTCGGCTTTACAACATTCCTCACATTCTCATTATTAATCAATCCAATGTACAAAGAATGATAATAGTACAAATAAATACATGAGGAAGTTGGTCTCAAGATAGTACCTCTATCTTGGACAAACTTGGTTGAGATATTTTCTCAACAAAACACTAATCTAGGAGAACTAGTTGGAGGGAATCTCTCATCCTAACTAAAGTCCCTAGTTTGAGGAACTAAGTCCTAATTCTCAAGATTTGATTTTATCATCAGTTGACGACATGGTGAACATCAACGAAACAACTCTTGCTGATATTCAAGTGCATCTTCAACATGCACATGAAATAATTGAGTTTCTTTAACTGGAGCCGCAACTTCAAAGAGATGAGTTGCAACAGAAGAGTGATGTTTCCAAGTCTTTCATTTGTATAGATGAAGATAAAGATGTTGCTTCCAAGTCATTGATCCAACCAACTTCAAGTAGCGAAGTGGTCCCTAATCCAGTTCAAGTTTCTTCCGAACCAATCATCAAGCTATGTGAAGAAATCCAAGTAACAAAAATTGATGAGGCTTAGGATATGTCAAAGATGACGCCAATTTTCATATCCCAGATTATTCAAAGCCCATTAAGTTTGTCAGTGCAGGTTTTCTAGCACAAATCACATTGGCTAGTTCTGAGAAAGTTGAAGACAACTAGAAATACACGCAAACTGAAGTTGCAGTCAAACCAAACTGCCTTCATTGTCAAAGAATCGGTCATCTGGAAGATCAATGTTTTGATCTCCATCCTTGTCACCATTGTGGCAAGTCAAATCATTCATCAGCACAATGCAACAGACAACAACAATCAAGCAGATTGAAGATACACTCCTGCATAACCTTTTCAGCTTCAGGTTTTTCTAGGCATATGAATAATACTGAATCATAATTTTTTCTATATAACACATCATCAATTAATTCATATTGGTTTGATTTCAACCTTAAAGCACACTTTGTTTTGTAATTGAGGTGCATAGGAGCATATCCATTCTTTAAATAAAATTTCAAATCAACATACTGTGATTGTGCATCGTTAAGGCTTACCTGTGATATTTTCACTTCATTACCTTGGTCTTCTTCTGTTGATAAATGGGAAGCTCCAGTTAGCATTCTGCAAAAACCTTGGCCCCTAACAATTTTAGCTGTCAGATTTCTACATTGTACTCTTGAAATGCAGTGACCCAATTTGCTATTTTCTCCCCCACTTCTCTTTGAATCAATCATTGTCGTACTACAGGGTGTGGTACTAATATTTTTGTATGAGTTTTGAGGAGAAAAGGTATGAAATGCTTTAAGGTTTTAAAGACAACGAAAGCTCGTTTCTCAACAACTGAGTAGTTTAGCTCGACGCCCTGTAAATTGGAACCGAAAAAAAGATAGGTGCCTCGATGTTTTGATCGTTTAACTGTATTAAAACAACTGCATATGATGTATCAGAGGAAAATGTGTACAATACAAAAGGTTTGAGAAAGTCTGGAGTTGTTAAAGAATGAACATTGATAATGGCTTTTTTGATTAACTCAAATGACTCTCTTTCATTTTTACCCCATTTGAAGACCTCGTTCTTTCTTATCATTGATTGAAGGGGTAGAAAAATCTGTGAAAAATCGGGAACAAATCTTTTTAGAAAATTAATCTGGCCTAGGAATGATTGCATGGTCTTTTTGTTATGTGGGAGAGGAATCTTTTCAATTTCTTGGCTTCTATCAGGATCAATATAAATTCCTTTCTTGGACACTATGAATCCGAGAAGCTTGACTTTTGCTAAAGAAAAGTATGATTTTTTCGGATTTAGATAAATGCCATATTTCTTGCATCTTTCAAAAATATGCTTTAGGTCATTCAAATGATTGTTTCTGTTCCTAGAGTAGACTGTAATGTCATCTAGGTAAGTAACAACCGATTTATTAATCAAACCTTTAAAAGAAATATCCATGGCGCGCTGAAATGTAGCACCTACATTGATAAGTCCAAAAGGCATCTTCTGTAAGCATATGTCCCCCACTTGGTCCTGAATGTTGTCTTTAGTCTGTCATCTGGATGTACAAGAATTTGATTGTATCCTGAAAATCCAACTAGAAAAGACATTAACTTAGAGTTTGCAACTGATTGCAATATTTGCTCCATGGTAGACAAAGGAAAGTTATCCTTTTGACAAGCTCTATTCAAGTTCCTAAAATCAATACAAATCCTAATATCTCCATTCTTTTTCTTAAGAGGAACCATATTTGATACCCATTTTGAGTGTCTAATGGGAAAGATTAATTTTGCTTTCAGAAGTTTGTTTAATTCAAATTTGATTTGGCTTTCAAGATTTGGATGAATCTTTCTAAGCTTTTGTTGAACTGGTTTCTCATTAGAGGTCATCAACATAGTGTGTTGAATTACAGAACTATCATAGGTCTTGAGATCTGAATAATCCCAGACAAAGAGACCTTTATCTATTTTCAACAATTTGATGAATGATATCATTTCTTCGGATGATAAATCAAGACCTAGGTTGACATTTTGAGGCTTTTCAGATCTGCCTAGGTTTACCACAAGTAGAACTCTGAGTCTTGGAGTTGGTAATCTTTTTAAATCTGTCTTTCAAATCATAGAGATCTTCCATTTTGACTACAGACTTTGGAATTGGATTTTGATCTTGTTTATGGTTGATTTGCAATTCATGTTTGTGTTCATCTATGATTTGTTCCTCATAAGATCCTTCTGATGTAAGGAAATCAATTATATCGTCATCATTATTAAACTCTCTCCAATTTGTTACATTATTAGGGATGGATGGTCTAAAAATTAACTCTATAGAAAATCTATATGGACTAAATTCCTTTGAAGGTATAAGCTTAGCTGCTACATTGGCAAGTAAATCAACACTTGCATTTTGTAATATGGGGGCTGAAGAAATGTTAAAAGCAGTGAAGTGAGAAGTAAGATTTTGGGTTGGGGATTGATAATGTTTGAGATTCCCAGACACACAATGGATTGTGTTTCTTACCTATTTAATAACTATTTCAGGGTCTCCATATACTTGCAAATACTTGACATCAAGGCCAATGGCTTTGTATAGCCCTTGAATTAATGCTTCATATTCTGCAGTATTGTTAGTGCATTGAAATTCAAGCCTACAGGCGGGATGATTAAGATGCATCCAACATTTTCACCATCTTCAGCCTTGGAACCATCAAAATAAAGAGTCCAAAATAATGAATTATCTACAAGTTTATCAACCACATCTATACATTTAGAAGTGTCTGTTTGCAATTTTTTTTTTATATTTGAGATACTATAACATTATACGGAAAGGGAGATCTTTGTGCATTAAAGGATCCCAAGAATGACTCAGCTGAGTAATTTTTGATGATATTATTGGTGAAAGCTACTGGTTCATTTCTCCCCTCAAGATTAGTGACTATGTACTTTATGAATTTCTCACAGTGTACTCTGATTTGATTAGGTTTACCATTGTATGGCAACCACATATGAGACCAATCAGTTGCAAAGTATCCGTGTAACTTTTCAGACCAGTCCCTACTTAAAATTAAACCATAGAATTCAGGGATATCAGCCACTAGAATATCGATTATTTGTGAAACTTTTGGGTTGGAAGAAAGCTTGATTGAAACTGATATCATTTCTCTGAGTACCTCTACTTTTGTCCTGTCCAGTTGAACTATGTGTACAATAGATTTTTGAGGTGTGATATTTAATTTAGTGCACACAGTTCTTGGCATGATTTTTGAAGAGGCTCCTGAATCAATAAGGCAATTATGGACGTTTTTGTTGAAAATCTCATAAGTAAGAAGAAATGCAGGAGTATGAGAGATAGATCTATCACCTATTAGAACTAGGTCTATGGGATTTACTTTGTTTGAAGATGAAGGAGGCTTTCCCATATCTT
Source organism: Pinus taeda (assembly GCA_000404065.3). NCBI lineage: Eukaryota > Viridiplantae > Streptophyta > Pinopsida > Pinales > Pinaceae > Pinus > Pinus taeda. The sequence continues at coordinate 27,873 of APFE030576349.1, read as the reverse complement.
TAATAGCTTGAATAACTACAACCATTGGTAAAGGAGCTACAGGCACTGCTTTTAACTCTCTAAGTAATATTTTTTGTTGTTGTTTGAGTTTAGTCAATTCATGTAATGAAATATTTGCTCTCGTCTTTTTCATATCTTCGACTATATTGTATTCCATTGTATCCGAGATTACTAAAGTTTTAGGAGCAGTTGGAGGATCTAATGGAATATAATCAATTTGAGTAGTCTTAGATTTCTTACTTGCTGTTTTCTCCTTTACAGGAGTAGAAACTTTATGTTTTTGATTTGTTGTTGACGTATCAGTAGAGCTTTTACTTCTTGTAGTTAATGGCATAGCTTCTGCTTTCTCTTCAGTTGGAAAAATAAAATCCGACATTCCATTTAACTCATCTTCTTATTCATTTTCTGCTTCTTCTTCGGTTTTTGCTTCTTCTTTAGTTTTTGGATCAGATTCAGCGTTTGAAATAGTATTTGGTGGCTGGGATGTAGAAGAAGGATTTCTTTTGAATGGGCGAAAAGCTTTCTTGGGAGCAGATGATTCTGTAACCTGTTTCTTGATTTCGACCATTTCATTTGACATGGTCTTTAGCACCTTTTGAAGGCCTTCAAGGTCGAAAGGGTCCTTTGGAGCTTTCTTTTTTGAATCTTCCTTGAATTTCACTTTCTTTGATTTCCTTTCTTCTATCTGTGACCTCTTTTCTGAGGCAATAATTCTCCTTTCTAAGATAACTCTTCTTTCATGTTTTCTACAAGGGTAGCCTTATTAGCTCTATCTACAAAAAATGCGATATTAGAGGGAAGGGAGGATATGTACCACTCTATTTGTACATCTACCATAGGTCTAGAGACAATTGGGATTTTGTTTAGTAACTTGTTGAATCTGGAGTTGAAGTCTTTGATCCTTTCATCTGAACTTGCTTTTAGGTTGGAAAGATCATTGATTAAAGATTCTATGGTTCTATCATCACCAAATTTTGCAAGAAATATTTATTCAAAAGCGTCCTAGGTTCTTATTGAGCTTGTTGGAAGGTGTTAGCGCTTGAAATTTCACCTCAGGCTGAAAAAGGCAAACCTCAAGGCAACATCAAACCATTTAGCCTCGTAGCTAACCCTACGGGGCAGGAGAAGGCTCTCTCCGGTCAATCTCAGTAAAATCTTCAATGGATGAGATGACCAATAGGGTAACACTGATTTTAGGCTAGTAAACTGATCAAAAGGGTTGATTTGGGGTTTTTAGGGTTTTCGGTGGCAAATTGAGGGGATGGCAATTTTGGGTGCGGGGATTAGACACAGTTTCTGCAGGGGGTTCTTTGGGGCGAGGTAGGAGACAATATTGATGCCTTTGATTGAGGTGGATGATTAGGAATGACAGGTGAGGAGTTAAGGAGAGCTAACAATAACTTTGAATTCTCCTTAAACAGTAGAAAACATTGAAATTAAACAAACTTAAAAGCAGAGCATGACAATCATGAATTCTTACTTTAACATTTCGTTTGCTTAATGTGCAGAAGGAAAAGAAAGGAAATGATTCACATAACACACTTACAGGTACATAGAGAAACACACCATCAATTCATGTAACCACAAGAATCCCAAAAAGGACTGCAAAACCCTGGTCTTCCTTAGCCAAAAATTGTAGAGATACAGTGAAATAATACAATGATAGCTTCTCCCTCAAGAGTCCAACCATGAAAATGAACAAGAAAGTACATAATATAGATCATCTAACCTCTTTCCCTGCCTCCATGGGTCGAGCTCACTATCCTAGGAGCTGTTTCAACCACTTCTAAACTTGGCACTAAAAACTAGGCAGTCAAAACAACTTGCCTCTATAAACTAGGAAACCAAATCCATTCATTAAATGTTTGCTATTTCATGCATGAATCTTATAGAAAAGGTAAATAAGTGACATGTCAACATGAAAATACATTAATTACATCAAAGAGGGTGAAAAAAAACCCATCTCAAGTCAAAACTGGTCAAAGCTGGGCGAATTCCTGAGCTGTAGATGAATTTCCTGTGAAAACTGCCCAACGGGTCTCATACCTCTGCCTGACGGGTCGCTTGTCTTTGGGACCACTTTTGGGGTACTTCCAGGTGTCCAAATGAGGCAAAAGTGAGCTTGTTGGAAAGGGCTGGATGTCTACTTTCTAACCCAACTGGAATTTCTGAATTTGGTGGTAATTTGCCCCTCCAAAATTGCAATCTCCCAAGACTGCTTTCTGTGTGTTAAAAAAGTGGCAGAAAGTCATTTTTTGCATGTTTTTTGACTTTCTTGAGGCCCAAAACTTGATGAAATTTCCTAGTAATGGATGAGCAAGTGTAACTTTTCATGAAAAATCTAGAAATGATGAGTTTTTGTAAAATGGAGTTGCCGGGACAAAGGGTCTCACCGGGGTGAGACCCGTTAATGGAGAAAACCTGTAAATTGCCTGAAAAATTCAAAATTTACCCAAAATGCTCAAAATTTCTTGGGATTTGTGCTGTGGCTGAGCTATTTAGTGCTATGCTCCTTCAAGGAAGCCTCGACCAAGATACGGAGGGGATCGGGCCTTCTTCTCCGTTTTAGTGCCTTTGCCAACCGCCTTTGAAGCACCTTCATCTTTGCTTTGCACACGTGCATCCGCGCCCAATAATGATTTTTCATATTCCTCAGCAGTTTGTTATCTTGATTGGCCTTAGCCAATAGCCTTTTCAAATGAGCATTGTCCCAAATAAGCATAGATTCTCGATCTATGGGTCTCAAGTCACCGGGTCTCCTACGAGCCAATTCCCGGTCTTCACGAATCTTCTGTAGCTCATAAAACTTGTGCTCATCCTCCAACTGTTTGTTTCGCTGCTCTAAATAGTTAATTATCCATTTTTCCATCAGAAATTTCGTGTGCATCGACTCATTCTCGGTCCTTTTCTCTCGGATGATATCCTTGAGCTCTGAGCTAGGAGAACCGGCGTCAAGATCTATAATGTCAATATCTGGATCACCTGACAATCCCTCCTCAATCATGGGCTGCTTGCCCCTCTCTGATACATGTGCTGTTGTCAGAAGCGAGGCCCCTTCCATCTGGTGTGGAGATAACACTCGCAATGTTGATGAAGAAGGCGAGACCCCTTCCACCTGGTGTGGAGAAAGTACTCGCTGAGCTGCTGCAAATAAGGCCCTCTGGCCTCTCTGATAAGTAACCAAAGGTGGGGAGCTGACATGGCTAATGATGGGGATATCATGCTGCTGAGATGGTCCTCCCTCCTCGTGAACAACCTCAGGATGTGGCAGGGGTAATGGTGTGAAAAGTTCACGAGAGATGAACTCTTCCCATGAGATGCCTCGCTGAGCCAACTGGTGTAATACTACAAGCTGAATCAAACCATAATGGTAAAGGCTCCTATACTGCTGTGCCGGGCTCTTCCTCTGCATTATGGACACCATCCTCTCAATGTTCTTGCAAAATTTAGCAATTCATGGTTCCTTAGCAGCTTGCTGGTGATTTTGTGTAGATGGTACGTTGATGGGTCGCGTTCACTGCCCAACAGGTCTCACTTGCCTGATGGGTCGCGCCCATACAAAATTTACACTAGCTGAGGTACCTGTTGTGCCTTGCAAAACAACCCCCCATTTCATAAATATCTTTTTTCAAAAAACATTAGAATATGGAATGGGTCCCTCTTAGAAAATAAAATTGATATCAAAGCTTTATTTCATTTAAAGAAACAACATAAGGCGCAAATAAAGTTTTCGCGATAAAGCTATCGCAAGATCGCACATCGCAAAGGTGAACAACCAATGCATCAAATAACATACACCCTTTCCCCGATGCGATAAAGCCATCGACGATATCGCAATCGGCAATCGGTAAATCCCGTATGTATCCCTAATGCACCACATGGTAAAGCCCCGATGCGATAAAGCTATCGGCGATATCGCAATCGGCCCCACTCCTTTTTTGAATACATATGCGCTATGCTTCCTGCCGATGCGATATCGCAATCGGCAATCGGCAATCCTCTTGTACCATCCTTAACGCTCATATGTTTTTTGCCGATGCGATATCGCAATCGGCGATCAGCGATATTCAAACCCATTGTTGAAGCCATTCGTGCCCCCCTTTCCTTGCGATGCGGTAAAGCACAATTTTCAATGAAAAAGCCAGTTAAGTGATTGGAAGGCCCAATTTATTGGTAATTAAGGCATAATCACTCACGCCCGGCCGCCTATACGCCCTCTACTCGCTTTAAGAGATTTACGAATCAAATTTGGGAGTAATGGGCATTTATAAAGGTGGCAGGCCCTATACGGTTACATAATGAATCCCTGCCCTAAGATTTGCCTAAAGATTGTCTCCGCGCCGTTCAACAAAAGCTGGATATATCAACGTTAATCTTTTACATTCGGCTATCATCTCTGAGTTTCTCTATTATCTCTGTGTTACGCCAGATCTTATTCCCTGTTGCAGGATACATTTCTACTAGAGGATTCAAAACATGATGGGGAAAAAGTCCAAGAAGGCTGCCAGTGTTTCAAACTCACCAGCCACAGGACAATCAACGTCAAATAGTAAGAAAGGTTTAATATCCGACACTACATGCGTAGGCCTAGCAAAGACCACTTGGCAAGGGACTTACGACTTAATAGAAGCTGAAAAACCAGCACAAGCAGAGGAAGAAGCTACTGCAGATTCATCTGATAAGTCGGAAAATTCTATTAAAGATTTGGCAGACTCGTTCCTCCATAGAATTGCAGCTAGAGAGCAAATTCTCCTGTATACTGACGTGGTGAAATGGGCAATTGAAGAGATCCCCTTCACTAATAGAACTTTCATCACAAAGGATGGGAGAGTTTTTGGGTCATTCAAGCCTGAAGATCTGAGGCAAATGTATCATTTGCCTATGCCAGAAAAAGTATATAATAGCGCTTTTCTGAAAAAATTTGCAAGTGAACACGCGATCGAATCTGAGCCTATCAAGGAGTGGAGGCAGAATCCAAGTAAACACAAACATGAATCCTCCGGTAAGTACTCAGTCGATTCTCTGTGTTCTCCTTATTGTTATGCCGGCATAATGATGTGTAGATTGTGGGGTTTACATGATTCCGCCGTTTTCACCATTGAAATGGTTCCTCTCATGGACGCGGCAGTAAACAGTGTTATTATGGATTGGGCCACTATTCTATCAGATAAACTGGCATTAGCTGTTATCAATTTCAGGAACAATTCTAGAGTCAGTGAAAGAAAAATTCCCCCTTTTTACTACAGTGCATATATCTTGGACACTTTGTGTTTTAATTCTGAATTCCCTATTCTTGGCTGGAGGTGGACCGTGCAGGACCCCTCACCCATTCACATTTATCATCGTAAGATGTGGAAACCATCTTATAGAAACCACATGTACCAGATTTGCAATGGTTTCATGGTGCCTGTATATTATGCAATTTTTGACAAGCCTATCCCCAAGATATCCTACCTTGCTTCTTTTGATTTACCTGCGGTAGGTAGTTGGTTCGGAGAAGAACATTTCACTTATATTAGGGTTTTCGGAAGTCAAGCAAACCCTCATGTCCTTCCTTTATATGTCCCCGATAAACTGTTAGCAAGGGAGATTGCTTACCAAATAACAGCAGAAAGCACCACTCAGATTCTTAAAAAGGAGAAGAAAAGGGGTTGGCCTACTTTCCCCTTCAGATGTGGGGTTTTCACGCTGAATGATCTAAAACATGCAGAGAAAGAAGCTTCAAAGATTCAAGCCCTAAATTTTGCTACCCTACCCAATAGGCTATTCGATCCAAAGAAAACAGCATATGCTGCTTTGGAGCATGCTAAATTAGCATTATTTAATCACAAAGAAGACATTTTTGATGACATGTTCAAATCAGCTGAATCGATATTTCAGGTCATGCAACTCGCCAAGAGGCAATACAATGATGAAGGATTAATTGAGTTTAATAAACTCAGAGAACAGAGGTTGCAAACTCTGCCTCTGGATTTATTAATAACTGCCCAAGCAGCATCATCAAGTGGCCCTGGCAAACAACAGACTGAGAAGCCTCCTGCTACAATACAGACCAGTAATAAAGAGCAGGAGGAACAACAAAGGAAACATCGAAAAGAGAAGATGAAACAAGAACAACAAGAACGCTTGAGGAAAGAGAAGGAAGATAAACAGCGCCAAGAGCAGGCAGAGAAGAAGCAGAAAGAGAAGGAAAAAGAGCAGGCAGAGAAGAAACAGGCAGAGAAACAACGGGAAGAACAGGAGCAGAGAGAAAGAGAAAAGCAAGAGCAACTGCTTAAAGAATCCCAGTCTAAACAAAGCGCCACCGATATTAATAAAAGTGTTGTCACAAACCCTCAATTGCAAAAGGAATGGCAACATTTCAGCACCATCATCGGTGGAAATAAAGACTCGCAGAGCACTGATACTCCCAAAAGCAGCACTGAACAGGGTAAAACCTTATCTCAGGGTTTAAGCATAACCAGTGCTACACCAAAATCAAAAGATGTGGAGATTATTCCGAAAAGCCCTAGTGAACAAATCATGCTACAGGTAGAAGATATTCCCCCTTTGAATGTCTTCTACAGCCCAAAATATAAAGCCGTAGTAAAACGGTCGAGAAAGAGACAAAGGCCTGATCAACCTTCTATCTTTCCCGAGTCAACCATCATGGGCAATGTAGTATGGAAGCAGAAACAAGACCCCTCCGATGATCTAACCAAACTCTCACAGTATGCTGGAGCCTATTCAGCTGCTACTATAGACAAGGCATCAGAGGTAAGTCTTTTGCTTAAAACTAGAGAGCAAGAAATTTCCACTTTACAAGAAGAGTTGGCAGCAATGAAACAAAAGGTGAAACAAACCGAGGCACAGTTAGAGCAACAACAACAAATGAATGAGCAATTGACTAAACAATGGGAGGAGGAAAAACAGAGCATCAATCAGTCGGCAATCCATAGACAAAATGAGTTGAAAGAGGCTTTGGAACAATTAAAGGAAGCAAATGAGCAATTATTGAAAAATAAGGATGAGCATATCGCCCAGATTACAGCACAACTGGATAATTTCAAAGGAAATTCGCAGGTAATGGAATTCAGAAAAGAAGCAACAATAGTTAACAATGTGCTTATATCGCAAGTTAAAATATTGGCTCAATACCTTGCTCAAGCAGAACCACTTTGTGAGTTAGCCACAATTGTAAGCGATCGAGTAGAAAAGGCAAGAGATGAGTTGAATCAAGCCGATGAAATTATCACAGCACACCTTGAATGGCAAGATTCAAAAGAAGGAAAAGATTCTAATTTGCCAAAAATACTTGAAGTTCATAAAAACATATTATTCACAGAATGGCATACACAGGTAATGAAAGCAGAAAGGGCAGCTTCAAGGAGCACATTGACTTCTAACAATCTGATTGATCTAGTTAATGATACACTTTACTTATCAAACATTGTTACCCAGTGTACACCCGGAAAGGTAATTACAGCTCATACATTGGAACAATCATCTTACCCAGAGTTAGAGAACAGAGGAAAGTTAATCGCCGGGGTTAACAGCCTAAGCATAGAAACATATTGGCATTTCCTCATTAAGCCTTATGAACAACGAGCCGCCATTAAATGTTTGACCGATGCTATTCAGTACATGATCCCTGAAATCCAAGATGCCACATTTGCCGCCCAGCTCAGCTCACGAACAAACAAACCGCCAGAGATTCAGCCGATGCTCGACATTCATCACCTAAGGTCTAAAGATAAACAGCCGACAGAATGAGTCATCATCCAGCTCTTTAGTCCGCCAGGGAAAATAGCAACGAAGAAGTTATTGATATCAGAATAATTAGCATTTTTGTTTCGTAGATATTTTAGATTAGTTTAGTATTTATAGACCCTTTCATGCATTTAGAAAGGGTCGTAAAATTTTGTATAAGACTTAACAGACTGAAGTTTGCACTATTGTGCTTCAGCCTCTATTCTTTTATGAAACTCGACCAGCTGCTTTTATTTAAATGAAGAAAGTTTCTTAATTCAATTGTGCACTACTGTCGTTGATTTGAGGAATGTTGATGCATCTAAGTGAAAGCCATACGTAGCGATTCATATCGGGAGTGACTTGCTATTCAACTGGTATTTTTATCTTTTGTTTAGATTCATTCTGAGTATATTATTTCGCTGTGTATTTATTCTTGCTACTGTTAATTGTATGCATGCATAACGACAGGAAATCTTACTCATACCACTATTGGATGTTTAGATGATATGCCTTACTATTCATCATGTATGCGTTAATAGTATGAATGTTTAAAGTTTTAGTAGTATTATTTTGATCGCTGTGCTTAACTATTTAGGTGCAGCCATTTTAAATGATTTAATATCTATGTCCATATAAATGCAGTCATCTATATAATTGTATTTTTTGGATATAGAACATCAAAAGCTACGCTTTAGATGTTCAAATAGATTCCCGGGATAGTTTTATTGCATTTCTGTCAATAGTTTTAGATATTCATTCACCATTACTGTTATCAACAAAGTATTCATTCATCCCATTCATCTATTGCTGGGAAACTGGTCCCATTATCCCCAGTCGGAGCCACCACACCAAACGGAAAAGGAGCTGCACTAAGGTCCGGACCGGGTGGTTTTCCCCAATGTTGGTGCAACGATTTTCGAGGCATCAACATTTTTGGCACTAGAAGGAGGGCCTTAACTATGAATGGCAAGTAAACCAAAAATCACAAGCCATTCCAAGAGTAATTCTCCCTCCGAATCTCCTATTCATTCTCGATCGCGTGCTGGTTCTCCAACGCGTAATCAAGAAGAACAGGAATTAACAACCACTGCTTACACCCATCAAACCTCAGAACAATTGAGCCTTGAATCCCCTGAAGTCCAGTCTCTAATCCATCAACTTCAGACTTTCTCGATCTCGCCGCAAAAATCTGAGTTGTCACAAAGCAGTACGACTTCGCAGTTCAACCTATCTCATCCACTCACCAGATTGCAAAGTGGAAAACTTGGTATTGAACCCATTCAGTTCCCCTTGCCCGAAAGGAAAAGGGCCAAGAAGCACACCAAGCATTCCGACAGTGAGGAACTTTCATTCACATCCTCCATCTCATCTTCTCATCTGCAAAGTCGACCATCCACTCCCCCACTGCATATTGTAGTCCACCAGGGAACACAAGCTTCAACATCTCAATCAGCTCACCCTTCAGTATCTTCATCATCCCATACATCTAGAACCCCAATAATAGTATCAACTCCTGGTACTATTATAATGGCGGATCCATGGACGAGACCGGGCGCAGTCAATATGCCTGCGCCATTACATCCTTTACCCGATGCACCAGAAAAATGGCTCCCTAAATTCAACCCGGATGATGGAACTCAGGCCGAAGAACATATCAATAATTTTATGCTATCAGTCAACCTGAAAGGGGTAACCCATGAAGATGTTGTCGTCAGACTTTTCCCTTATACCTTACAAGGATCAGCTGGATCATGGTATTTTTCGCTACCCTCTGGATCCATTACTAACTGGGATACATGCCAAGAGCAGTTTCTGACTAAGTATGGAGATGATAGATCTTTAGCAACCTTAATAAATGATCTCTCCAACTTAAGGATAGAATATAGGGAACCCATCAAGGAATTTAATGCTCGGTTTAATAAACTCCTTAATAAAATCCCTACAGCTTCCAAACCAAGCGAACAGATACGAAGCGAATGGTATATCACTGCCTTGCCAGCTAATATAGCTATTTTCGTAGATCGGGCTGGGAAAACTACCTTAGCTGAGAACATGAAAGAATCACTTGATGTTGAGAAGCGCATTAATTCTTTAGAGAAGAAAGCTGCCTTGGAGGATAGAAAAGCCAAGAAAGTTTCGTTTAAAGAAGACTCCAAAAAGAAAAGTTCTAAAGACCCATATGATATGGAGGGACTACAAAAAGTCCTGAAAACGCTGTCCAACGAAATGATTGACATTAAAAAGCAGGTGGCCGAATCAACAAGCAAAAGACCTTTTAGGACTTACAAGAAAATAGAACCCAAACCACCTAATGTCATATCAAATGCTGACTCTGACCAGGAAGAAGAAGAAGAAGAGGCAACCCCGCCATCAGACGAAGAAGAAGAAGTGGCTGAATGTCATGGAATGTGGGACTTATACTCCCCAATCCTGATACAGATAATGAAGAAGAAGCCTTTCCAGTCACCACTAGGAGTAAAGGTGTTCCTGATCCTGTTCAGGTAACTACAAAGAAAAGAAGTGCAGGTGCTACTACAACAAAAGAGAAAAACCCTCCAAAGAAAACACCTGTAGCAGCGTCTCAAAAACAACCCTCAACTCCTCCGTCAACTTCTAAAACATTAGTAGTATCCGATTCCATGGAGTACAATATTGTTGATGACATGAAAAAGACCAAAGCCAACATAACCATGTTTGAGCTTAGCAAACTTAAACATCAGCAAAAGTTACTTCTTAAAGAATTGAACGCTGTCCCTTCTACTCCTCTCCCAAGTTCAAAGGCTGCAAATGACTCAGGCCAGTCTCCTCCAGGTATGGTTGAAGCCACTGATTCCGTCCTAATTGGTGATAGGTCAAGCTCTCACACTCCACCATTTCTCCTAACCTATGAAATGTATAATAGAAACCTGCACAACTGTTTAATTGACTCAGGGGCATCTTCTAATATAATGCCAGCTTCAGTTTGTTCCAAACTGAACATAGAACCCCATAAGTCTGCTATCCATATTGTTCAATTAGACAGAACCAAAGTGCAGGTAGTTGGTGAAATTAATTCTGTAACCATCAGGTTGTCAGCCGATCCAAGAATAGTACAAAGAATCGATATCCTTATAGCTGACATACCTGAGTTTTACGGTCTGATTTTGAGCAGAGACTGGTCCGAAAAATTACATGGGTACATATCCACCGATTGGTCACATATGTGGCTCCCTTATAAAGGCAAGCCAAATCAGATCAAGATAGACCGAGAAAAACATATGACCCATACAGTTACCGATTTCGAACAAGAGAATCACCCTGTAGCTTTCAACAATAATATTTTGGGCAATTATTCATCCGAGTCATTCTTTGGCAACTTTGTTGCCCAACCCTCCCCTTTCTCAATTAATCATTTCACATCGCAGATTGAAAATTTCTCACAAACGTATATGTTTAGATGTTTTAATGATAATGAGAAGGTTGTAAATACTACTGTTAATACACCTTTATTTTGGTCTTTATATTTCGATGGCTCTAAGTCTAATGAAGGCTCAGGAGCAGGTTGCATTTTGGTTAATCCAAATGGAGAAAGAACGATGCTGTCTTGCAGGTTAGAATTCGAATGCACGAATAACACAGCTGAATATGAAGCCCTAGTTCAGGGTTTATATAAGGCAATCGACCTTAAAGTGCAATACTTAAAGGTTTTTGGTGATTCAGAAATCATCATTAAGCAGGTTAGAAACGCAATTCATTGCCTTTCAAACCATCTAAAGCATTACCAATCACTTGTGCAAGACCTCACTTCACATTTTTTAGCATTTAATATTTCTTCT
>APFE030576346.1:31969-49785 GCA_000404065.3 Pinus taeda | reverse complement strand
ATATAGATATATGTATGTATATATATAGATAGATAGATAGTGACTACCATAAGTTCACGTCTAGTTGGCGGTGTGTTTTTGTGAACTGTGCATAATAATGCTTGAGGTAGAATTACATGTTATACCATTTGATATTTGTGGAATTTTTCTTTCAACTCCATATTTGTATGACATGAAATCTATCTTTTATAGGGAATAGGAAAAATATCATCTTAAAAAGGACGGGATTAATTATATCATAAGATCCCTAATAAGAATGCAAGGAAGCCAATGATGCTACTAAAGTAGTTGTTTTGTTCTTATGTGAAATTGTGAGATTACATGAACTGCCAAGAAGTATCAATTTTGATAGAGATACCAAATTCCTTGGAAATGTTTGGAGCATACCTTGGAAGAAATTGGGTTCAAAGTTGTTATACAATTCCACATACCATCTAAAAATGGATGGAAATATCAAGGTGGTTAACCAGAGTCTTGACAATTTTTTGAGAATTTTGAGTGGAGAAAAATCATGAAAATGGGATTTCGTTTTGGCACATGATGAATTTTCTTATAATGATTCAATCAATAGCTATTTTTGAAAGAATCCATTTCATATTGTTAATAGTAAGTCACTAGAAGGACTTTGGATTTGGTTAAGTTTCTTAATATGAAAGATAAAAGGAGGGCTCATGAATACCATATATACACAAGCGGTAGATCTATGAAGGAGATAAAAAGACTTTGAAAAAGGAGAGTTGGTGATGGAATATTTAAGGAAAGAAATATTTTCCACAGGTACATATAGTAAGCTCAAGTACAAGAAAATTAGACCATATCGAGCCATGAAAAATATTTATAGTAATGCTTACAAGTTGGAGTTAATGGAGAAATTTGACATTTCCCTAGTATTCAATGTTGTTGACATGTACGAGCTTCGTAAAGGAGAAAGGGATGATGAAGTAGGTACTTTATATGAGTGAAAGAAATAATTTCCCATCAAGCCAACCAAAGAATTAGAGCAAGTTTTTCTGAAAAGGATCATTAGAAGCACCTAAACTTAAGGACTATTATGATTATATGGTCAAGTGGATAAGCAAATATTCTAAGGATGCAACATGGCCTATGAAGAATAATTGGCATGCTTATGAGGACCTTCCTTTCCTATAATGGTTACAATCGCATCCACATGAACTAAAATTTCATGTTTTTCTCACCAAGGATGTATGATATAGGAGCATCTTTGACCAAAAGCCATCTACATTGATTGATTTTAGTTAGTATCTTAGAATATTAAATAAGTGTGTTGCGACATCAATTCTACAACATCTATTTTGAAACACCATGTTGTTGTTACATTGCTATTGCAACACCACCCTAATGTTATTTTGTTGTGATTCTTAATGTTGTTTATGTGCATCAATTCTACTATAATACCATGGATCATGACTTGTAATGATTTCCTGTGTCTCAATGGGCTTCATGGTGAGTCAATGGACTATTTTTGGACTATTTGTATGAAGAAGAATGGTTGGTTGGGGAACTAAACAAGGAAGTAATGATTAGCTAGGGAACTTGAAAATGAAGTAATGATTAGTTGGGGAATTAGAGAATGAAATAATGATTATCCAAGGAGTTGAATTATCATGATTAATAAACATACAAAGGAATGGTGATTGGATTAGGAAATTACTAAGTAATTCAAAACATTGTGACAATTCAACCTTCCAACCATCATTCAAGAGGATGGAGGGATATAAGAAAAGGGGGGAAGTTGAGGGAGAGTGGAAGTAGTGAAGAAAAAGAAGAACTTGGGACATTGAAATAGCAATGGTCTCGTGAAGCTGAAAAAGGAGGTTGGAACAAAGGAGAAGAGGAATAACTAGTTGAGCCTAGTGTCAAATAAATGGTGTGTATGCTAATGCATAGTGCAAAAAAAAATTGTATATTGATTGTAAGAATTTTTTCATTGCATGTGAATAAGAAATGAAAATTGGTGTTGTCTCTTATTTTGTATCTTGTGAAATTTCTCAAATTCCATAATATATGTGTTAGTTTTTAATTTATATTATTCTCGCATTCAAGTAGTTTTGTGCACTATGGGAAGAGACCAAATCCCTATTGTGGTTATGCATAGGGCTATATGTACTTATGTGTCACTAGGTTATGACTTTGAACTTATCTACAAATACGGAAAACACAATATGGTAGTAGATGCACTTCCAAGGAAAGAAAAATAAATAAAGAGTTTACTATATTCTATGTGAACTATCCCACAATATTATTGAATGGAAGAAGCAAAGAAATTTGGAAGAAATGTTAGAAAGTATGCAATATCACTCAACAACTACAAGAGGACCCGCTTGTAGTAAATATTTTTAGTGGAATATTGATCTACATTGGTATCAAGGTTTCCTACATTTAGGTAAGAGTTACCAACACAAACAAAAGGTCAATTTGGAGCTCCATACTTCTCCTATATGAGGGCATTAAGGGTTTTGAAAACATACCATAAGATCAAGAATGGTTTTTTTAGTAATTTCTTAAAACTTATGTTCAAAATGTTTTGGTTAAATGTGTGGTCCACTGACCAAAATTATAAACAATCAAGACCCCAGGTATCCTATAGTCATTCTCTATACCAAGACAATAATGGGAATAAGTTTCAACGGATTTTATTACAAGATTACCCAAATCTAAAGGAAAGAATTTTATCATGGTGTTAGTGGATTGATTTAAAAATATTCCCTCTTTTATTCTATTTCTCATCCTTTTAAAGGAAGTACAATAGAAAAAATATTCATAGAAACATTTCAAAAGCTCCATGGAAACCCCAAGATTATTGTAAGTGACAATAATCCAATATTCACTTGAAATTTTAGGACTAAATTATTTTCTTGTTTGGGTACTCAGTTGGCTCACATCTTAGCTCCCACCCTTAATCCAATGGGAAAATTGAGATTGTGAATAAATATTTAAAAGGATAATTTTTTCACTTTTCATATGATAAATAAACACAATGGGTTAAGTGCATGGGGGATTCACTCAATTAACCTTTGACATATCACGTATACTAAACAATACCCTTAATTTGACTACATATTGGAAAATACCTCTAAAAATCACATTATTTAACCCCCTATCAATACGAACCCAGTACACCTTCTTAATTTTAAAAACCCCTACTTTCACTAGATATTGTAGGTATCCATTTTTTCATTAACAGTTTTTATAACCCTTTATATTTTTTCATTAACTTTGAGCTCCATTTTTTATACCTGCCAACATAAAAACCCTTTACCCCCTTGTATATGATCAATATATTATGTCATTTTTTCCTTAATATATATTCCCCAATTTAAATGCACATGGTATGGTATTTATCCCCCAACAAAGTCCCCATGGTCAAGTGGTTTCCCTTTGCAAAATGTTGGGAAATCACATCCTTACATACTTCATTAAAATCCTATTTATGGCACTTTATGTATATCATCCTCCATTTGTCACATCAACTAACTTGAAAGGGCCCGAAAAGGTTCAAGTAGTGGATAACCACATAGGGCACCAGTAACAGGATCTCAAACTATTGAAAGACAACATGATTATATCACATAGGATAAAACAACAACAGATCAACATCACAATGAAAGGAAATTTGAAGTAGGGAGTTGTGTATTTTGGATGCTACAAACATATAAATAGATGTCCATAAAGAAACAAAATAAGGAAATAAATTAGCACCCAATTATTATGGCCCGTATAAGGTGTTGTAGATGATTGGAAATATAGCTTACAAATTGAAGTTGCGTCCATATTCATGTATGCATCTAGTATTTCATATTTCTTACTTAAACAAGGTAATTGGTGACAAGATCCTAGTCCAAATTTTACCAAATATTAATGATGGTAAAATCATACTAAAACAAAAAATAATCCTTGAAACAAGGATTAAGAAGTTGTTGAATCGGGCAATTTTGAAATACCTCATCAAATGGGAGAAACTATCAATGGAAGAAGTGATGTGGGAAGAAGAGTTATTCATGTAGAAAAACTTGTAGTTATTCAAGTTTTGAGGAAAACACTTGTTTAGAAGGTAGGGGCATGTCAAGCCCAATACAAAGCCCCATTTTAAGCATAAATCCATTTATTAAAAGCCACAAATATTGAGTCATTACACTTCTAGTGTTATATTAGTATGCCAACTAGAACCTTTCATTGTGCCTTTCATTATAAATGTATTGTTTTTCTCCAATACACACATGTACATACCGGAAGACCTATTCTTAGGATCACCATATCTTGTTTATGTGTTGGATTCATTTAAAAGGGAGTTTCCCCCTTGAAGTGTATTTTATTCATTATTTTTTTATGATGTTTAAGGAACTTGTTCCATAATAACCCACCCATTCCATTGATTCAAAATAGCTCCCTATCTTGGTATTTTTTTAAACCCTAAACTTCTAATATATTATTAAGGCCCTAAACTAAATTGTTGGGGTCTATTATGGATTGGGACTATCAGCACTCTGTAGTTTTCCTAGACTGAAAAGGAAATTGCAGAAGTAACCAAAAACCACTTTTAAAGCTGGGATCTAGCCCTTCCAGCATCAAAGAGGGCTCTCCTTGTATGATTTTAGTTTTACCGTTTATATGTTAGGCTATATATCAAAGGTTGAGATAGGTTTTTTCAAAGTTTTGGTTGTATAATGAAAGAAAAGTTCAATGGGAATGGATTCATGAAAATATTCAGTAATCAATCACAAATAAACAAAGCAAATGAATAGGGCGAGGTAGTAAAACTCATGGATCTCATGAATTATGTGTGGTATGGATAGGATGAATATAAGGTGAGAATCAATTAAATATAAAGCATACTTAAATGAATTATATATTTAATATCAGAAGGAAAATGTTAATTTTTTTAAATAAGCCAGAGCAAAGTACTGTAAATAAATTCAACTCGCAATCTTCTTGTAACAATCAAGAAAGAACATCCATGTGGAAAAGTAGAAGGAAAAAAAATATTGACAAAGATGAGAAAATCACCATTTATCTAACACGAATCCTGAAACAATACTTCCTATGTATTTCTGAATTGATTACGTCAAAATAAAGTCCACAACTTACCATCAAAGAAAGATCTTCTCATTTTAGATAATCCAACCCTTTCTAATTATTTTTACAAAATACTTATAGATTCTGTCTTGAACTAATTTGGACTTCAAAAAAAATTATTTACAAAATAATATCTACTAGAAAATGAGATATTTCAAAGATAGAACTAAATGATAGCAATCCTGGACTAATTGGATGTTCTATTCACACTTTGAGGAGTGATGTTTTTTATTGTAGCTATATTTCTTCTCCTTCTGTTTGACTGCTCCTAATCTGTAGGATTTATGTTTGATTTTACTCAACCAACTCCAACAATTGATCCCATCTTTCTTCACTAAAAATAGATAAATTTTCCATATTTTGAAATCTTTCATCCACTTCTATGTATGTTTTAAAAGTTGGTTTATTGAGAAACAGATGACGGATTTCATGCTAAATGAAGAGGTCATATTTTAGGCCTTCCATGAAAGCTTCTCCACTGATTATTCCTATCACATTGGTGAATTTGGATGTATATGTAGTTATATTACATAACTAGTCCTAGTAGTTCTCTAATGGAATCAATTTTCCATTAGAAGTTCTCAAAGATGGAAGACCTTTATCCTACAACAAATTAATTTTTTTGTTAAATCTCTTTACTTGTAGTTCTAACTCTTTGCACTTGTTTTCAAGTTGTATCATCATATTCTTCTTTGTTATAACTCTTTTCACTTCCATGACTGTGCTTGTTCTGTCTTGAATTTGAAGTTCTTCGAGATCATCCTTAGTTTTGGAGTTCAACATCATGATAATTTTGTGTGCTTCTGTAGGCCTCTGTTCAATTTCAACCTTTGTTCATTGATCTGTTTCTTTGACATTTTATACTAGTTCCTCCTGCTCAATTATAATCTATAATGATGACCAAAACTCTGTGATATTTTTATTAATGTTATGCCATATGATTTGCTTGGCCTTTGCCAACATTTATGTTGTTAATGACTGATTTTCATACTTTCTAATCTGTTGACTAAGCTTGAAATTTTTCTACACTTTTACTAAATAAGCATTGTCAGCTTTGATCTTATTTTCCTCCATTCTTTTCAATGATGCTAACAATATTTCATTTTCTTGGTTGGTCAATGATAAATCTCCTAGACCTTTTACTAGCTTTTCAGAAGAATCTGTAAAGGATGTTTATGCCCTTTCTGTCGAGGTCATTTCTGGTGTTTGTTGTACTTTATGTTGTGTTGATGTACCTGTAGATACCAAAAATTCTTTTTCTTTCAAAAGTGCCTCCATGGCTATCTCCATTTTTTGAATTTGAATGTTTTGTTCAACTATCAACTTGAAAACCAATTCTTTCTCTACCTCCAATTGAGTGATTTATTTTGTATGTGGGTGCTCCGTTGTTGGAAGCTTGAGCTTCTTTCCTAGAGCTTGAATATCAACATTCTTGTTTTTAATCATCTCCTCAAGTGACTTGGTGTCACTAGGATCGTATCCCAATTTAATCACCAAATCCTCAAGAGATTTGGTTCTGGTTTCTTTGGCCAAGGAAGACATTCGCTCTATCATTAGCTGTGAATGTGTGTTGTTCAGAGAGGCATGTTGCCATAGATGAACTTGTTAATGTTGAGTATATCATTTCACCAGCCTATTTATGCAAGTCAATCTGATCGATTGCATGAATCTTCTTGGTATCGAAAGAAAAGACAAAGGATTTGTTGTCTTCTGCAACTTTAGGGACTAGAACTGTAGGTTTCAAGAAGGTTAGTTAGAACTGCCCCTTATCTATGTCAAGTGCAGACAACAATCTGTGTTGAGTAGTAGAGGTCTACTTCCAAAATTCTAAGTAGGTTGTAGCCTTCAATGCTTCATTCTTCTTCTTAATCTCTCTATATCTGGAAAAAATGTTCTATTGTGTTGCAATCTCGGGTGTAGGATATACAAGGGATTTTTTTTGCTCTTCAATATGTGAGAAGGAAGTGGTGGGAAGACCTGTTAAAACAGTTGTAGCTTGCTCTTGTGATCCCTTTTCTTCTAATGATTATTCTTGAGTATTTGTCTAAGTATCATTTTTAGTATAATTCTTAGTATTTGCCTTAATATCTCTCTTCTTTCTTCTCTTGAAAACATGAAAGTTTGCAGCTTGAGAACCTAAATCTATAGGAGACATACTTTCCCTTGATCTCTTAGCTTCTTTGTCTTTTAAAATAGGAGTTTGTAGAGATGTCTGTGTGAAAATTTTCTCTTCAGCCTCTTGTAGTGTATTCTCTCTCCACTCTTCTTGATTGGCATACTGCTCTATTTATGGTTTAGGTGCATGTGCATATGGTATGGTCTTCTTCTCAACTCCCAATTTTGAAATTATCCCTAATGGATCATAAGACCATGTGAAACTCAACTTGAAATTCATCTTCTTTAGTAACTCATCTGCTTCCTTTTTTGTTTCTCTATTGTTGACGATGTAAGGACTAATATGTGCCTTCAATTTAATCTGTGTTTTCTACTTTCTTGACACAAAATGCAGGTCATCCATATTTAACATTTGTATGATATATTCCAAGACAAAGATTCTTACTCGTACAAAAACTGGAAATTTGTAGGGAGGGAGTTCATGTCCATAGATTCAAATATCTATATAATTCTAGTAATGATATCAGTCTCCAACCTTGGCTTGTTTTGTAAGATGTAAAAATATTTTGATTTCTAGTGAAATCCTTGTTATAACATTGTTGCTAAGAAGACACAAGGATAGATGCAAAAATTGATCTACAAAATTGCTAAATGAATATTCCTCTATATTATTTTTTACTAATGAAGTCCAGTGAATAACTGATAGTGGTCTTCTGTGTACATCCACCTTCTGCAACTAAAATTTGAAATTTTTTGCTTGATAGAACAACATCAAATACACAAGGACCGATTGGTGTTTGAATGCATCTTCATCAGTCAATTTCATAAACTAATCATGAATAAAATTTGATAGATATTAGCTGTAGTTGAAAATGAATGATGTCTTCTGACCAATTGAGAACACTCACAAAACTCATAACACTACTTCATCTACCCATTGATCTATGGGATAACCTAATAAGAAAGTAACCATAGAAATAACTTGCCTTGAAATTTAAGGGAAAATAGAATCAGAATATGGGGGATTATGTCTCAATAACTCAAAATTTTCAAGTAGAAAAGACCCAAAAATATGGGCACATTGAAAGAAAGTAAGCTTCTGGTATATTTCCATGAGTGAATCAGTGGAAAATGGAGGTAAGGGAGATTGAGGATTAATCTAAAGAGCTTGGCATATATCTTCTAGTGTAATTGCGAATAAGATTTCATTGTTTTGGGAAATTATAGCCCTTTGGGTAGGGAGATACCTATGATGACACCATGTAACAAATTCTTGGAAGACATGGGTTTGGGGGAAAATAAATTGATGTAAGAATGACTCCCAGATACTCAATTCATCATTGTTATCTAAAATGATTTTATTTGCCTAGTTATGAAGCTCATACAAGTCGAACTCACATTAGAACTCACATTGGGCTTCCTCTATTTTATACTATGTATCGATCAAGGAAATTCATCTAGGTTATGACTAGGAGGTAATACAAGACTTCCAACAACCATTTTCTCCTTTCCTTTATGAGACACCATCTTTGATTTTAATGGAGGCTAAGGAAATAGAGTTACCATACTATAATTGATCGATTATAGATGGGAATGGTGCTACAAAGGGCGCTAGTGCACTTAAAAGTATTTGGTTCAATCTTGCATAGATCAAATGAATGGAAAAATGGACTAATGCAGGGTGCTCCAAGGTTCTTAAAATGAGAGGAGGGGGATTATCAAAAACACTACCTTTTTTGGAGCATCGCATTAAAAGAATTAAACATTAGCGGGAGTCATTAATGGCCAATGTCCATATGGCTATTGGTGGGAAGATTCAATGATTAATGGTAATGTGATGTGGATGATGGGTGGTGTGCTGTGAACGAAACGGAAGCAGACGGGAGCAGGTGGTGGTTTTCGAGGGGGGGATGCAAACGGTAAGTGGAAATGTGGGGAGGGCCCCGAAGTCACTATGGAGTTGCCACGTAATTTTCGGTGGTTTCTACAAAACCTTATTTCAGACCCACCCCCACGTGTGTTAAGTTCTGAAAGCTCAGGGAGGCCAAACATCGTCCTCCACCATTGATCCTAGCGGGGACGATCTTGGCCATTCAACACACAAGAACATTATTGAAAAGTGACAAAATGTCACATCATCAATTATTTACAACTTTAATCAAAATCTTTCACTAACTAATCAAAATTTACCATAATAAAAAACTTAAGGCCCATTTTAACTGGTGCGCCCTTTGGGGATTTTTATTTTTACTCAATTTTCACATATTTTCTTTTATTCTTTTTTTATGTTTCCTCTATTTTTCTTTCTTTTTCTATTTTCATAAATTTTCTATTTTTCTTTTTGCTTTTCTTTTCTTTTCCTTTTCTATTTTTCTTTTTCTTTTCTTTCATTTTTCTATTTTTTATTATTTTTTCTTTTATGAAGGATAAAAACAACTAGAAGTAAAAATTAATTTACAACATCACTCGGGATGAATAGTTGGATAATCATACCTTGATCACTATATTTATAGGCCCCTAATAGTGGCTCCAATGGGGATGGCATCCTCCTTGTTAGGTGCCAAGAACATCGTAGACTAGTAGCCTTATTCGTTGGTCACTTTTTAACCCTCAATTAACTAAAACTCACTTGACTGACTGAAACTTCATTTCATATGGTGGAAACTCATTAGAAAATTAGGGCCTTCACTCCATGCTTTAATTTCTGATGACAACCACCCACACTTGTAGTACTTGAAAAGATAAAATGATATATACGTTGTTGTGTTTGAAACAAGCTGAACTTAGGTGAAATAATGTTTGAGTAACCTGCCATTGATAGGTCCTCCATCAATTATTTCCCTGTTAGATATTTCAATAGAAATGCATTGGTCCCATGGAAAACTTCAATCTAGTTTGGCGCATCCGCCAAACTATGCTAGTAGGCTAATAAATTTTCAGCAAACTTTACATCTCTTCCAATGATAACATTTTTGGACTTAAGTGGAATAAGTCTATATCCTTTAACATCTTCAGAATATCCAACAAAAATACATTTTTCACTCTTAGGTTCTAAAGCTTTATGTTTCTCATCTGGAATATAGGCCCATGCTCCACTTCCAAAAACACGAAAGTAACTTACATCTGGTTTAATTGAGCTCCATGCTTCTTCTGGAGTGATATTATTTAAAACCTTCATAGGAGTGCAAATTACTATGTAATTTGCACAATTAATTGCTTCTGCCCAAAAATTAAGACTAAGTCCTTTAGATTGAAGCATACAATTAGCCATTTCCTTTAAGGTGCGATTTTTCCTTTCAGCTACACCATTTTGTTGTGGAGTGTATGGAACAGTATGTTGCATTTGAATTCCATTCTCAGTGCAAAAGTTGATGAATTCGTTTTTAACATATTCTCCGCCATTATCAGATCTTAGCTTAAGAATTGAATGTCCAGATTGTTTTTCAACAAAGGCCTTAAAGGCCAAGAACATGTTAAATACTTCACTCTTGAGTTTTAAGAAGTATACCCAACTGCATCTGGAGAAATCACCAATGAAATTTAAGAAATACTTGTAGCCAAAGAATGAAACAACTGGAAGTGGACCACATAAATCACTATGCACAAGCTATAAAGGGGTTGAGGCGTGCCAAGAGGCATGTCTTTCAAAACTATACCAATGATGTTTTCTCAGTACACATCCGAAACAAACACCATCTCTACAAGATACCATTGGAAGACCTATCACCATATTTTATTTACGTAGATTCTGAAGGGAGCGATAGTTTAAGTGACCAAATCACTCATGCCAAAATTTGCTCACTTCACCATTATGAGCAACAAATACCAAGGGAAGATTTGATGAACCAAAGTTGTTAAACTTATACAACCTTGTAGAATCATCAGCAATGCCAGTAGCTAAAATCTGTCTAGGATCTCTTAGGTCCTTAATTACAACATCATGAGGTGAAAATTCAATGATTTTACATTCACCTGAATGAGTTATCTGATATACAGATAGAATGTTGCGGGATAAGGTTGAAACACATAATACATTATTAAATTGACCATTGTCTAGATGAACAGTTCCAATCCCTACAACACTAAGATATCTATGATCACTAACATATATATTTTTGGTTTTACAATCATTTAAAGAAGAAAACATGGCTTTACTTTTGGCCATGTGATAAGAAGCTCCAGAATCAATGAGCCACTCATGAGAATCAGAAGAAGAAGATACATTTAGTGCATAACCAGACCGAGATGCTTGACAACCACATGCAAAAAGTGATATTCATGAAGATGAAGTTGAAGTTGAAGAGTGCTCCAAATGGATGTTATGCTTCTTCATTGCTACTTCCAAGGCTTCCATCTTCTTAAAGCATTTGTATTCTAAGTGGCCATCTCGATTACATGTCAGCATTATGATACATGTGTTGTCCTGGATGGCAACTCACTCAGACGAAAGATCACGGTGCAGCATGTCAACATCAAAGAATTACAGATCATACTACAAAGAATGAAGAAAGAGAGTTATATGCAGGTTCACCTTGACCAAGCTGCGTATACATGCAGGTTCCCTGAACACAAGTCGCGTATACGTATACACGCACATTCACAGAAGGAAAAACGTGTATATGTTGGAAAACTAAGTTTTTGGTTCAAGGTATTTTGATCCATGGTATTGGTCCAAGGTATTTGGTCCGAGGTATTCACCCTAGGTATTTGGTCCAAGTTATTGGTCCTAAGTGGTTTTGATCCATGGTATTGAGAAAGGCCTAAAACTATATAAGGAGGAGAAGATCATTAGGCCAAAGTGCAAGTATTGAATATCTGATGAAGTGTGAGATTTAGTATGCAGGTTATCGGCTTATGGTGTTTTTCTTGATCTGAACCAAGGATGAACCTTAGCGGTTGATGAGGGATAAGATCTAATGATGAATCGGGATCTTAAGGCTTGAAATGAATTATCATTATGTGGTTTGATCATGTATGGTTTAAATCTGAATACTAACGCATGTATTATTCTGTAAATGTTATGATCTGGGTATGACTGAAGTCTGGAATAGTTGCAAAATTATGAATTAATATTTGTAGATATGTATGTTGGTTGGCTTTGGTAAAAGCACGTATACACGTTGGTTCAGCTCATTGGAGTAGCGTATACATTATGAAATATGATATTTTAATTCGCAGTTGGTTCTAGTGGTTGTTGCATAGTTCTGGGTTCTACTCTGTGTTCTAGTGACTATGTTTTGATGACAGTGTTCTGAATGTTCATATTGGTTGATTGTGATTTGCTTCAGTGATGATGGGACTTCAGTGATTAAGTTGTGGGTTGATGATTGCGTTTCAATGATTGGTTAATGCAGATGTATTTGATGGTTGTATTGCAGTGGTGATTGATTTTGAGCTTCAATGTTGTTGATGGGTCCAGTATCAAAATTAGATGAAACTTGGCCTTTAGATTATGGTGTTGTGATCCAGGAGTATCTAGTCTGAAAATTTATGAAACGTGGTCCCTGGAGGAAGAGAGAAGGTCTTAGCCTTCTGTAGGCTGGCGCCTATGTACTAGTAAACATATCAGCCAGTACAAGAGCTAGGGGGTTGGAGCTCCCTTCTAGTAGTAGCTGGAAAACGAGTGAAGGTTGGAGCCTTAAGTAGGTCGACGCCTACGTACTAGTAAACAAATTAGCTAGTACAAGAGCTAGGGGGTTGTAGCTCCCTTCCAGGAGAAGCTAGAGAATGAGAGAAGGTTGTAGCCTTCAGAAGGTGGGTGCCTGTGTACTGGTATGAGTTTGCACCAATACAAGATTGTAAACAGGTTTTTCTTATATTAAAAAGAAGACAACAGCAGGTGGTTTTTGTCCCGCATTGAGTTTCCACCTTAAATCTTGGTGTTCATGTGTGTTTCTTATGTGTGATGGTTTGTTCTGATATTACTGCACATGGTTAGTATTTATATGGTTAATAAAGTACTGATGCACTGATTAAAGATCAACATATGATGGATTAAATGAATCATAGGTTTGTTGGATATACGATGGTTGCCTTAAATACAGTTGCTTGTACATGCGAGTTACCTTCATTGAAGTAGCATATATAAATTTGAGTATGGAAAGAAAAATATTATTGATTTGACTAATGTTGATTCACCCCCCCGCCCTCTCAGTATTATTTCCACCAATTGGTATCAGAGCAGGTTCTTTGGCATAAGCTTGATCGCTTGAAGGAGATCCATAGAAACAATGGAAAAGAAGCTACAGAAGAAAGCACCTCAAAAGAAGAAGGCATCTTAAAGGAACTATGACAGTGGGAGAGTCGATTGGGGATTATGTGGAAGCAACTCTTCATATTTAGAATCACCTCAAAATGAATATGAACAAGCAAAATAACCATCAAGTATGAATTTATTATCCTTTGGTGATACATTTCTTTGTCCATTTGAAGATGATGAAAGCGACATCGAAACAACTGAATTTTCTCTTATGGGTGAAAGAGAAAGATATCAAATAGAGCTAGAATTTAAAAGTCTTAGAGACAAAATTAGAGATCAACAAGATCCATTGGACAAAAGGGAGTATGCCTTCAAAGAAGAAGCTACCAAACTAAAAGAGGAAGGAATCAAAGTAAGGAAGCAGTACAAGGAAAAGGAAGATCAATGTCAAAAGCTGCAGGATGAAGTGACATCACTAAGAAATGAGGTAAATAAAAGGAGCATAACAATCAAGAAACTTAAAGATAGATCCAGTTACTATGAAGGTCTTGAAGCTAAGATCCTCTCTCTAAAAGAAGATCTTGAAAAATCAAATAAGCAGAATGAAGAACTACTCCAAGCTCTTAAATAACAAGAAAACAAAGTTCTCGAATTAAGGCAACAAATGGAAGAAAGAAGAAAAGTTGAAGAAATCATGAAGAAGCAGTATCCAAAAAGGAAGAGCAATATCAGATTAAGGTAAATATACTAAAAGGTAAATTAGAAGAAAAGGATAAGCTCTTACGATTTCTAGATAGTACTAATATTTTGGATGATATTCTTAGTAGTCAAAGGTCTCCTACCGTCAAATCTGGTCTTGGTTTCCATGAATCTGTTGAAATTAAATCTAACTCACAAGCTAAGGCAAGGAACTCTAATGTAAAACCTGAAATGCTCAACATGGAGATTAGAGGTCAACTCCATCAACAACCAAGGAAAGAAAGTCTTCAAATAAAATCTTTTACTCCTAAATGTGGAAGTGATAATCAGTTATTTCCTCAAATGAATAATGTTGAATGTTTTATGTGTCATAATTTTGGACATATTGCAGCGAGATGTAGAAGTAGAATGGTTCAAGACCGTCACACAGAAAGATCATCAGCTTCCAGGTACTTTAAGGGATATTGTTTTTCTTCCAATATGTTTGGTCACAAAGCCATTGACTGTTATAGAAGGAATGTGAAACATGTAAGATGTTATGCATGTAACAAGTTTGGACATACAGGAAACGAATGCAGGAGAAAATTCCAGTCACCATACCAAAAGAATAAAACATCATCACACTCGAAGATATGGAAGAATAAGGAAGTACAGTTAGAAAAATGTGGCATGGCATAGTGTACAGACATAACATACTCAGGGGGAGCTGAAAGTATGAAACTTCAATGTTCTAAATCTCATACGCAAGTTTCATGAAGACAAGTTGTGTATATACGCGAGTTCAAAGATGCACAGTCGCATACATGTGGTTTGAGGAAAAATATAGTGGGACAGACTCAGAAAAACTGATTTGATATGATTCAAACAATTATCAGTTATCATTTCTATCATGATGATAGATGACTACAGTCTGTGGATGTTATTTAGAAGTGTTTTTTATCCTCACAAGTTGTTGATAACTTGATGTATATCTGATTGATGATGATACCTTGATACTTCTTACTGATATATGCATGATCAAATCTGACAGTGAATAGGTGGAACAGGTTCAGGGGGAGAACATGATATGCTTCTAATAAAGCATTGTTTTCATTATGGTTCGAAGGCTTTGGTACCTAATCAATGATTATGATGCTTATGTGGCTAAATGATACTTCTTGTTATGTTAAAATCTCATATGATACTTGGGGTCACACTGTTGGTATTCAGATCATATTCATGGATGATTACTTAAGTTGCATATTATTGTTGGTTGGCCAAGAGAATGGTGTTATTGCAGGTTACAAGTATGGATGTTGTTGACAGTGCTCATGGTGCAGATAATACATGGTGTATGATAGTTGTTGATGACTATCATGGTCGCGTTTAGATATTTGGTCTCTGTTATAAATGATAAATATATCATTCGATGTAAAGGTCATATAAATACGCATGATGTAATTATATTTCTGTCATGAATAAACAATTGGTATATCCCCACTTGGTTGGGAGATGGATGTACGTATGAGTCATTAGTGATAGGAAGGCAAAAGTCACTTAGTCATGTTATTCTTTTATATTTGCAGACTCTACATATGCTCAGGGGGAGCATGGACAACATAATGTATATCAAAAGAGGAGAATATATTGGTCCACCCTTTGCCCTTGATGTCAAAGGGGGAGAGTGACTTGGTGTTGTTGTTGCCATAAAATCCAAAGGGGGAGATTGTTGGCATTATGATACAGGTGTTGTCCTTGATGGAAACTCACTTAGGTGAAAGATCACGGTGCAGCATGTCAACAACAAAGAATTACAGATTAGACTACAAAGAATGAAGAAAGAGAGGTATATTCAGGTTCACCTTGACCAAGCTGCGTATACACGCAGGTTCCTTGAACACAAGTTGTGTATACGTACACACGCACATTCACAGAAGGAAAAACGCGTATATGTTGGAAAACTAAGATTTTGGTCTGAGGTATTTGGTCCAAGGTATCTTGATCCATAGTATTGGTCCAAGGTATTTGGTCTGAGGTATTGACCCTAGGTATTTGGTCCAAGGTATTGGTCCTAAGTGGTTTTGATCCATGGTATTGAGAAAGGCCTAAAACTATACAAGGAGGAGAAGATCATTAGGTCAAAGTGCAAGTGTTGAATATCTGATGAAGTGTGAGATCTAGTATGCAGGTTATCAGCTTATGGTGCTTTGCTTGATCTGAACCAAGGATGAAACTTAGTGGCTGATGAGAGATAAGATCTAATGATGAATCAGGATCTAAAGGCTTGAAATGAATTATCATTATGTGGTTTGCTCATGTATAGTCTAGATCTGAATACTGACGCATGTGTTATTCTGTAAATGTTATGATCTGGGTATGACTGAAGTCTGGAATAGCTACAAAATTATGAATTAATATTTGCAGATATGTATGCTGGTTAGATTTGGTAAAAGCGTGTAAACACGCTGGTTCAGCTCATCGGAGTAGCATATACATTATGAAATATGATATTTGAATTTGTAGTTGGTTCTAGTGGTTGTTGCAGAGTTCTGGGTTCTACTCTGTGTTCTGGTGACTATGTTTTGATGACAGTATTCTGAATGTTCATATTGGTTGATTGTGATTTTCTTCAGTGATGATGGGACTTCAGTGATTTAGTTGTGGGTCGATGTTTGAGTTTCAATGATTGGTTAATGCAGATGTATTTGATGGTTGTATTGCAGTGGTGATTGATTTTGAGCTTCAATGTTGTTGATGGGTCCAGTATGAAAATTAGATGAAACGTGGCCTTCAAATTATGGTGTTGTGATCTAGGAGTATCCAGTCTGAAAATTTATGAAATGTGGTCTGTGGAGGAAGAGAGAAGGTTGTAGCCTTTTGTAGGTCAGCACCTACATATTGGTAAACATATCGGCCAATACAAGAGATAGGGGGTTGGAGCTCCCTTCTAGTAGTAGCTGGAAAACAAGTGAAGGTTGGAGCCTTCAGTAGGCCGATGCCTACGTACTAGTAAACAGATCAGCTATTACAAGAGCTAGGGGGTTGTAGCTCCCTTCCAAGAGAAGCTGGAGAACAAGAGAAGGTTGTAGCCTTCAGCAGGTGGGTGCCTTCGTACTAGTATGAGTCTGCACTAGTACAAGATTGTAAACAGGTTTTTCTTATATTAAAAAGAAGACAGCAGAAGGTGGTTTTTGTCCCGCATTGGGTTTCCACCTTAAATCTTGGTGTTCATGTGTGTTTCTTATGTGTGATGGTTTGTTTTGATATTAATGCACATGGTTATTGTTTATATGGTTAATAAAATATTGATGCACTGATTAAAGATCAACATATGACGAATTAACTGAATCATAAGTTTGCTAGTTATACGCTGGTTGCCTTAAATATAGTTGTGTGTACACGTGAGTTACCTTCATTGAAGTAGCGTATATAAATTTGAGAATGAAAAGAAAAAGATTATTGATTTGACTAATACTGATTCACCGCCCCCCCTCTTAGTATTATTTCCAACATTACAAAAGTGGCAATGTCTATTAGTCTTCTTCCCTTTGTTTTTATTTGCCTTATCATTTTGTTGAAATAATTTTCCATTTTGAGTGTTATGAAACCAGCTCACAAAAGGATAGAAAAGATAGATCAATGCCTTAGAAATAAGCCTCTTCGAGGGGGCAACCTCCTTTATATTACACAAATGAACAATTCTTGGATGATACAAATGACAAGACCTCCT
>APFE030576346.1:8425-31600 GCA_000404065.3 Pinus taeda | reverse complement strand
ATATGGGGACTACATGGGTACAAAAATATAATAAGGGGGTTGTACTAATAACAATAAGGAGTTACACTAGTAGTATAGGGGTCTAACATGCCCCTCTCCTTCAAAAAGTGTTGTCCTCAACGCTTGAGTAGTTCTTGATGCTTCTGTATAAAATTCTTGTCCTCCCATGTGGAATCTTCAGTGGGTAAGTTCTTCCACTTGTTAAGATACTTTGAAATTGATCAATGTCGTAGCTGTTAGGTTCTTGCTTTTGTGACTGCTCCAGGTTCCAATATGATTTTTCCTTCCTCTTCAAGTTCTGGCAATATTGTTTGAATTGGGATATTCTACAACTTTTGAATGAGTGCCCACACTTCTTTGTCCTTCTTCCACTCATCCCTTGCTTCGTTTATCCAATCTGGTTGGATAATAGAAATAACACAAAACAACACTTCCACATCCTCATCCTTTCTTGAGAGTGCATCTGCAACAAAAATTTTATTCCCTTTTCTATAGATGATGTCAAAGTCATAACCCAACATATTTTTGACCCATTTTTTCTGTTCTTCTAAAGATAGTATTTGTTCTAAAAAGTATTTAAGACTATCATGATCCATTTTTACCTTGAAGTGTCTTCCCAATGGATAAGGTCATCATTTCTTAAGTGCATGTAGTATTTCCAACATTTCCTTCTCATAAATAGCTTGCTTGAGATGTAGCCGTAGAAATACCCAATCACCTACATCAAATGTTTTTTCACTGTGATGTTGATCTACTTGTTGTTTCATTCGATTCTGCACTAAAGTGGTGTTATCCTTTAAAAGTTGGAGAACTTGTTGTTGATGCTCGATGTGATATTTCACTGCTTGAACCTTTTTCTTCTTGACATGTCCTTCTATCTTGAGAGTTTGAGGAGTGGTAATTTCTTCCAATGATTTACAAGATATGGTCGAATTAATTTCTTGATGCTCGATGTGATCTTTCACTTCTTGAACATTTTTCTTCTTGATATGTCCTTCTATCTTGATAGTTTGAGGAGTGGTAATTCTTGCCAATGCTTTACAAGATATGGTCGGATTCATTTCTTCTTTCTCTGGGGTTGGGTCCTAGCGTATATCCTCTTCTTTTGATGTTTCTTGATCATTTTCTTCCTCCTCTTCATACTCTATGTAAAATAATTTCTTCTCATCACACTTATGACCTTTAGTACATTTGCTATCACAATTGTAACAAAGCCCTTTTTCTCTTTTTTTTCCAATTGTTGTGGTGTAACCCTTGTAGATTGTGGAAGGCTAGGAGAAACAACACTTCCATCTTTATAGTTGTGAGGGTAGACTTCCTTGTTGCCATAATTTTGCTTTCCGCTTTGTAACAAAACCATTTTTCTCTCATTTTCTTCCAATTGTTGTGGTGTTGCTCTAAAGAAGGTGTTGCTCTTTGTATCCTCATAATGTGCTATCATTTCCTCTGTGAAAATTGACCACATAACAAATTTTTTATGAGAACAAAGCCCTTTATACCATAAAAATTGATCTTGTTCTAAATATGAAGATGCAATACATACCTTTTGTAACAGTGGTACGCCATGTAGATCAAAATATTTCTCCATCTGTAGTATCCAATTTACTGGATCCTTGCCATCAATCTTCCTCATATTGCCTTTTCTTGATTTTAGGAGCTCTATCTTGAAATGACTATAGCTCTATAATTTTGGATCTTCCAGTTCTAAAATTGCAACCTGTAGTAGTCCTATGTGTCCTCTTTCTAATGCCACTAGTCTGATCGAAATTGGATTCTCCAAGAAAGAGCTATGCATGATCTCCCAAGATGACCTGATTATATATCTTTTCAGAAGAGCGAACTTGTATGAAGTGCCACGTGTCACTATTTTTAGCTTGGAATCTGAAAAATATACACAAGAAACTACAGTTTGTCCTCTTTCTATAACTTCTTACGAAATTTCAATCTGATGCTCTAAGAGATAGTTATGACGATTTTCCCAAGGTCACCTGTTGAGAATGTAATTCAGGAGTCTGCAAAAACCCTAACTTCCTCAGATCATATCTCTACAAATGTAGCGAGACAAGCTCTAAAATTAGGATGTGAGCTACAGTGCGATTTTAGCTCAAATGGCTTTTTTTTTTAGCTTCTGAAATGTCACAGAAAAAAGTTATAGCGAAAATGCCACGATGTCCTGTTTGGAGCAGTGAAAACCCTAGAATCCAAAGAAATGATACCAAATGTTATGAAACCAACTCACAAAAAGATAGAAAAGATAGATAAGTGCCTTAGAAATAAGCCTCTTCGAGGGGGAAGCCTCCTTTATATTACACAAATGAACAATTCTTGGATGATACAGATGACGAGACCTCCTTTCTATATATAGGAGTCTAAGGGGTCATAATATAATCAGAGCTGACATAACAATAATAATGTAAGGGCACAATAATAACAATAGTGGGCTTCTATGGGGCACAATAATAACAATATGGGGACTAAATGGGTACAACAATATAATAAGAGGTTTGTACTAATAACAATAAGGGGTTACACTAGTGGTATAGGGGACTAACATTGAGACTGAATTTCTTAGGACCCTTGTTTGATTTAGGACCATTCTTTTTAGGATACTGCTTCTTAGGATTCTTTGAATTTGGTTGTTGTTGGGCAGCTAAGGCTTTCTTAGAAGAGTTTCCAAGATTAAGAAGACCAAGATATAAGAGCTTTTCTTGTTCTCTTATTAAAGAATTACAAAAGGCATCAAAAGAGGGGGGCTTGTAGTTTTGTCCTTAAGAAATAAAGGCTTCTCTAGTAGAATGGAAAGTGGAAACAAACACAAAGTAAGCTGGTCCCAACTTAGTAAGAATGGAATAGATAAGGCTACCATCTTCTTTCTTAACCTTAACACCTTCTAAGAGAAGTCTAAGAGTCTTGAACTTGGACAAAAAATCTTCAATGGAAGAAAAATTATTGGGGTCCAATGTAAGCAACTCATTTTTGAGTTGATGGGCTCTAATTTCATTTTTAATTCCAAAAAAATTAGTGAGTTGTTTCATTGCTTCATTAGGAGTATCAAGTTTTGCAATATGGAATCTAAGGTTTGGAGAAATAGACATCCCTATCAACCCATGTGCTTGATCTTGCTTATTTTCCCATTTCCTGCCTTATCTTCATCTTGAGGTTTGGTTTCTTGGCCTGAGGCTATTATGTAAAGACCTTTACTTCTAAGTAAATCCACAATGTAGGACCACCATTGGAAGTAGTTGGTTCTGTCAAGAATAACTTGGCATGGACTTTCCATTTTAATAGAAACAGAAGCTGTATATGCTCAAATTAAGTGTTCCAATGGAAAGATCTCAAAAAATTAGGCGGATTAAAAAAAAACGGCTCTGAAAATGGCTTCCGGATGAAGAACTTATGGATTTTTTAAGAAACATTGTTGAAGATGCCGACAAAGTGCGTGAATGTGCGGAAATGAATGATAATGTTATATTTAAACCTCCCCCCTCCCCCCGCTTCCCAAACTTAATCTAATTAGTTCACTTTAAAAAAAGATTTTATGTGACTCACTTTTATAAAACAATGGTACTTTATGAGCTACCCACTAAATTGTAACTTAAATAAAAGATAAAGAGACTTCAGAATTATAAGTGACTCACTTTTTATAATGGGTGAAAACACTTTTACATAAATTAACTTCAAAACATAAGATACATGTGCTTTTTTAAAAAGTAACTATTTCCAGGAAAACTAGTGTCGCTATTTGATCTGCTAGTCCCACTAAGACAAGTAGCTATCTTAGAAACAAACAATTCAAAGAAACTTGTGTTTTCCTTTATGGATGATAGATAAGAGAGAAGCAGAGAGCACCAACCTCAATCTTTCGCTTGGCTCCTTGCTTCTTTCCTCTCTCCTTTGATAGAATTCGCCACTCCTTTCTCACTTGTCCCACTTCAAAGAACACCTGTAAAGGCAAAGTGTGGAGCTATAAAAAGGGTCTCTTTCACCTCTAATTACCTCACATTAATATGTCAATCCAGGACCGTTTTGTTATTTCAAAGAGTGTCTCAGTCTGAGGCTATCATTTGCCAGAGTAATGCTAGTAGCACAGTGTTTGACAATACAAGAATAAACGGATGCTTGTTTACAGCTTAACTACTTCAAAATATTAAATCACACATTCAGGAAACTAAGAAATTTATCAGTCAAAAGTTCGGTAGCAATAACCCATCCCTTTGGAAACTGATGGAAAAGGAAATCAGAGAACAGATCGTGGGTCTGGGAGCCGGACAGTAGATGTCAATACTCACTACAGCCTGAGATCGTCCTTCACACCAATAACAAGAAATGGAACAGCAGATAAGAAATGGAACAGCAATTAAGAAATCAAACAGCAAATCTGAAATAGAACAGCAAATCTAAAATGGAACAGCAAGTCTGAAATGGGACAACAAATCGGAGATGGAACAGCAATTAAGAAATAGAACAGCAACTAAATCTAACAAACAATAACGCCTTAGTCTATCGGATCAAATGCATTAATTGTAATCTACAGGAATCAAACGGAAATCCTTCGCTCTCAAGGGCGGATTGAATAACACACACAAATGGAATAGTACTGATTACTGATACATTATGGAATAGCGTTGAAAACCATATATACACACAGCACACTCAAATAGTAATCTGATCCAGTTATCACCTCAGCTAGAAATAATACGATTGCATTTCAAGATAGAACAACATTATTCATGAATCCAACAATCACAAAGAACAGAACTTCCGAGATGAATTCTGTAATGTTAATGAACAAGTGCACAGCGCAAAGGCTCTGTAATGGAACAACGACAGTATTCTGTAAAGACTAGTAGTATTATATCAACACCTAAAAGAACAGTAATATGATGCAGAGTCAATACAATAGTTTTGTCTTTAGAAACCTTAATGAATTAAACATAACAGAGCATGTGATGTAAACTTATAAAACACATCAGATTACCAAATCACGTCAATAAGCAAACCACGCAAAAACCAAGCGTATTGGTACAAGAGCAAGTGTCCTCCAGGGCCAAGCCCTTAGCCTCCACGGTACACCGCTTGAAATTATTCCAGCCTCAAAGATGAAATAGTAACCAAGTTTGTATTAATGCATAAAGTAAAATTACAGTAGAGTAGTTCTTAACGAGATTCGACGATCACAGTTTTGATCTTAAAAGAAATTACATAAAAGCATAACAACATCTAACTCTCCCCCATGAGCTAACAGTGCTACCCCTTTTATAAGGGTGGCGGTGGAGATATCTAAGTGCAAAAATAGATAAAACAGCGATCCCTCAGGATCAAGGATCCTGAGGGATTCGCCGAACCGTTAGTCTTCAGTCATTTCTTTTCTTTCCTGTGCTGAGCTGATATCTCCAATTCCTTTCCCAGGCTAATTCGCTTTGATCTTCTTTGCATACGGTCTCCCGTCGAAGGGACAGTGGTTAACTCGTCCTTGTATTTTCCTTTGGAATGACAACTTCTCGTTTTTCCTCCTCCCTGCATAAGGAAATGACAATTGTCAGCGTTTTCGATTTGCATATTAATCTCACATGTTTTATTACAATTCTTTATCGTTTTCAGAGTTCATGATGCAAAAAGGTTTGTAAATTCTAATGAAAAAGATGCTGAAATAATCCTCAAAAACATACCTTCTTTAACACTCCACACACCCCCCTGCTTACCCTTTTTCATGCCCTCATGAAAACATTGTAGTTGACGTGTAAGACAGTGAGTGAGTAGGCTGGAGATGGAATCTCATGTGAAGGCCTACAGCCATGATGCGTAACTAGGTATTCAAAGAAATGGCATGTCTGACCCTCAGGCATCTCATACAGGGCTTGGTATCTTGGTGCAGGGTGCCAAATAATTGGACTCCAGAACCTATATCCTAACCAGCATGGCCCTGCCCTCAAAACAATTTCGCCATAGAGGTGCAAGCGGTTGGCAACTAATTTAAAATTCTCATATTTAAATGGTTCCTTGAGCTGGATATTCGGATTATATATTTGATACCGGAATTTAGCTGCATCAATGGCAGGGTCTTTGATAAAGAAAAAGTATTCTAATCCATGCTGAATGATTGCCTCATGCATGGGTCCTAATGCTTCAATTACACCTGGAGTCTTCATGAGGTTTCTATGTTTTCTCCATAACTGTACTGGATCCCTAGGCTCAGCAGCTTATCCATAAATCTAATCCATTTTCTTGTCTTTGGAAAGCATTATAGGCTTTGAGCCATTTAATTTGATTAACCGCAAATGAAATAAAGGCCTGTAATTGGATATCCTCAACAAAAGGGCCAGGGTTCAGCTCGGTCTCCTGTTCTAGTACAAGGTTATGTAAATAAAAATCACACAATAGTCTCTGAACTTTTACCCCGTAGTGCTTACAACAGTTTATAAAATCATTGATGGTGTTAATTTGTATGGGAGCACCTGCTTTAGTAGCCTTTATTTTCAATTGCAAATATCTTTCCATTAAAAACAAGGCATAATTCTTAGCAGGGGCTCTACATGCTAGGATGTCATTATATAAAAAACATAAGGTATCCATCTGCTTGATAACTACATCTAACCTACGAGTTACCTTCGCGACTTTCTCTTGTTCCATTTGCCACCATTCAAAGGCCTGGTTTTCGAATAGATTGACGTTCCTAAGCTGTTGTTGTAGCTCTTCATATTTCTCGAGGGACCGTTTGCTCTCTAAGCTTTTCTGCTTCCTGCTGAGCTTGCTTCAAACCCTTTTGTAGGGTTAACGTTTTTGGATCTCTTTTCCATGCGGCAGTGGAGGCCGAGAGTTTTACCTGAACTTTCCTATTGCGTTCCTTTGAGTTCATAACCCTTATCACTCCCGAAAGTGGTGCCTCCGTCTGAATTTCCTTATCACGGTTCAACATCTCATCCATTTCTATCTTAACATGAATATCATTCCATTGTTGTTCCTTTTCAATTGGAACAACAATCTGTTTCTCAGCATCATTTGGAACAATAGCTTGGCTTTTGACAGGGTTTTGAACAACAGGATGGATTCTGGTCCTCCGCCCCTTTGCCTTGAGGGGTTTTGCTGGAGTGGTCACATTTTTCCTTCCCGAAGTCCTTTTTACCCTTTGCCTTGCTTTTAGAATCCTAATCTACTGGTGGAGCTGGACTATTATGTTCAATAATCTCTACTATTCCTTTCGCAATTCCCTAATTTCTGTAATTTCCTTAGAAGGAACAACAGGTTGTTCACTGCGGCCTGGACTGTGACTAATTTCCTGATTTTCTTCCTGGGGTGTTTCTTCACTGTTCTGCTCTGGCTGCTCCGGGGCAAGAACCCTAACTGGTTCTGTTATTTCTTGGGCGACCTCTTTTTCTGCCCCTGTTTCCTCTGGAATTTCTTCTGGTGCCTTCTGGTTAGGAACGAATTGTTCCTGTTCAGCATCTCCTGTCTTCTTTTCATCATGAACAGGCAGATTTTCTTCTTCTGCCTCCTTTGCATGTGATTCTTCAGGTGCATTTTCCTCTTGGGGTTTCTTTTCGATATGGAGGTCTGATGGACTGGAATGTTGGCCATATTCACCCATATTGGCCAAAACTTTGGCCAATTCATCTTCTCCCAATGGTCCTGCAATGGGCTACCTTCCTGCTATTCTGTTTCCTCCTCCTGTGCGGGTTGCTCGGCTTCTTCAGATTGCTCGGCTTCTTCTTCTTCTTCAAATTGCTCTGCCTCTTCTTCTTTTTCTTCTTCTTCTTCTTCAGATTGCTCTGCCTCTTCTTCTTTTTCTTCTTCTTTCACTTCAGATTGCTCTACCTCTTCTTCTTTTTCTACTTCCTGCACTCCTTTCTCATCGTCCTCCCCTTCTGGCCGTGGGGGTTGCTCATCTTCTATTTCTACCAGCTGGCTGGTGCTTTCTTGGGGCTTCTCCAACCCCCCTCGTAGTCGTGCTAGCCGGAGAGATTTCTTGCGTTTTTCTGGACGCTCGGGTGTGCTGGTGGCCTGTTTACGCCTTGCCGATTTCCTGCGTTTTTCAGGATGCTCGAGTGCACTAGTGGCATGTTTACATTTTTCCGGACGCTCGGGTGTACTGGTGGAATGTTTACGTTTTGGGGATGGTGTGGTCAATCCCCCATTTATCATGGCAATTAGCTCTTCCCGGCTACTCTGCTGCTGGGTGAGGCTATGGTTGACTATTAACCAAATCAACCCATGATGACTAACAACTGACTCTACATGTTGTGCCTTTTTTATGCTCCGTGCAACGTCATGAAGTAATGAATTCAAAAATGCAGGTAAATTTACAGAGCATTTTTGTTTTAGTACAGCTAAGAGTTTAATATGTCGTGGTCTTACCACGTCTTTTCTGCCTTCACAGGTGATGTAGCTTTGAATGGTCTTTGCCAATTCCGCCCACGGCTCTCCTAGTGCTGTTGGAAGAACCCCCTTTCCTCTAATTGTCAGGCTCTGGCATTCATCCTGGAAGATTTCTATAATCTTTTGCAATATCTCCTTCTTTAACGTCCATACAGGTCCAGTGGCTGGTAGTCCCGAGACTTCTGCAATTATGTCGTCGGTGACTGCTATGCATCTCCCCCTCACTTTGGAGTGATCCTCTTGCAATTTCTGCAAGAATTCAATTGCCACAGTCTCGTTAGACTCCTACAAGCGGTTGAGATAAGTCAACCATCCTACTCTTACTAGGATTTCCCGGGCAACAATAGAGACTATTAACACTTGCGGTTCTCTTCGAATCGATCTTCCTCCCATGGTTTTGCTGTAAAATCTCAATGGAATGGCAGCTGTTCGCGTTGTTGAAACACAAAGAGGCTGACAAACGCAAGACTCGTTCAAACTCTAATGCTGCAGAGTATACAATGGAAATGGATTTGAACAACAAGTCATGCAGAAAAACAAAATAAAAAGAAATAGTATACTGTTGAGCCATGTTATACCCCAATACACAACTTCCCGAATAGTGAGCTGACACGTAATCCAGGGAATGATGAGGTTAACCTCCCCCCCGCAATGTGATAGGTTGTCCTAGCCGTCAAATAAAGGAGCAGCGCCTGCTCTGTAATAGAATCCTTAAGGAACAGCGTATGGCAATATGCCATGTTTACAAAAGTAGCAAATTACCAAAATCGAGGCATAGAGTTGCGTCGCTTAATACGTAAGAGACTGCGATGATATGTTGCAAGGTTGGGGATAAGACATTTGCCGTAAATAGAGAGTCTCATGCGGTCATTGTCAATTGTTCTATCATGATTAGTGATAATATATATTCATGCATTGTATGGTTTGGGAAATAATATATAATTGATTACTTAGGCATAAGAAACAGAAGGGTGCTAATAACTTACCTATTGGTGTAAATAATGTGACTTCAATACCATTAATAGTGCTCTGCTGCTGACAGGTGTCCATAACCTTGGCATAATTGTTTATTTCACCCATGGAACCATGATCCTTTGTGTATGCTTAGGAAATGTTGTGTAATGTCAAAATGTAGGCCATTATGCTGGCTTGGTGAACAGTTAGCCATAATGCCATTCACGATGAAGGAGCGAAAAGTGGGAGGGCAGCTCGTGATGAGACCTCATGTTCCAAGGGTTTGCTTATTTGATATACCTTTTGGACCATATCCCTGGTGTGGTGGCCATAGTGGGAATGCCACTTCGCTTTCGTCCTCATGATCATGGTAGGCTGGCTCTTAATGAGACCCCCTATCCTGCATTTGACAACTTATAAGTCATGTTTGTTCTTTTTTCTTTCTTTTTCATAAAGTACTTTCCCTATTTATACACAAAGGGTGGTTCAACACTCATTAAGAGTAGGAATGGTGGAAGAAGTCTTAACATCTCAATAGGAAGATATAAACCCTTCGCTCTTATTCCTAAATAATAATCAAAGAGGATTAAAAGTGGCCAACATGATAGAGACAACCAATCAGAGCAAAATTAGTAGAACAATGACAGCGAAAGATGATGAATAAGCGTGTCCTTCCTTCTGTCCTCTTACCAATTCAGGGTAATTTCTTATAAAGATAGCGATTTATGATTGACTGATTTCAGTATGTTGTGATTTTGTATCCATTCCATAAGTGCATAGTTGTATTCTAAAAGACTTGAAAGAACAGGAACAATAAGCATCCTTAATTTAGAACAGCAAAAGGAACAAGCTATTTCATAGCGAGAGCAAAAGCATGCAAGTGGTGTTCCTTTTAGGAAAAGGAACAACAAAAGACCACAAATGTTGTTCCTTTGGAAAAGGAACAACAGAAAAGGCAAATGTCGTTCCTTTGAAAAAGGAATAGCAAAGATGGAAAACGTTGTTCCTTTGGAAAAGGAACAGCAGAACACACAGATGTCATTCCTTTGGAAAAGGAACAGTAGAAATCAAAAAACATTGTTCCTTTGGAAAAGGAATAGAAAAACACACCAATGTCGTTCCTTTGGAAAAGGAACAGCAGAAATCGAAAATGGTGTTCCTTTGGAAAAGGAACAGCAAAACACACAAAAATGTTGTTCCTTTGGAAAACGAACAGCAGAACACACAGATGTTGTTTCTTTGAAAAAGGAACAGCAAAGATGAAAAACATTGTTCCTTTGGAAAAGGAACAGTAGAACACACAGATGCTATTCCTTTGGAAAAGGAATAGCAAAAATAAAAAACGTTGTTCCTTTGGAAAAGGAACATCAAAACACACCAATGTCGTTCCTTTGGAAAAGGAACAACAGAAATCAAAAACGTTGTTCCTTTGGAAAAGGAACAGCAGAAATCAAAAATTCCGTTCCTTTGGAAAAGGAACAGCAAACACACAAAAATGTCGTTCCTTTGGAAAAGGAATAGCAGAACAAAAAAATGTCGTTCTTTTGGAAAAGGAACAAAAAAACACATAAATGTCATTCCTTTAGAAAAGGAACAGAAGAAATCAAAAATGCTATTCCTTTGGAAAAAGGAACAGCAAAAACACACAAATGTCGTTCCTTTGGAAAAGGAACAACAGAAATCGAAAATGTTGTTCCTTTGGAAAAGGAACAGTAAAAACACACAAATAAAGAAAAAGAACCAAATTACAGTAAAATGATAGCTGCTCCAAAGGGGGTTGTTCTTTTGAAAAATGAACAACCAGCAAAAAATGTTGTTCTTTTGAAAAAAGGGAACAACAAAAATAGTAACAACAAAACATTGATTCAAAAATATGTACAAAAATGATTCAAGAAAGGAAATTATGTACAAACTGTAAAAAGAAATCAATTCCTTAATGAATTACAGGTGAGGAAGACTTCTCTTCCTCCCCCAAAATCTCCATATCTGAGTCTCGATGTAGCTGCTGGCAGAAGGCCTCCCGAGTGAGTGGTTTGCGATAGAGACGAACTCGGTGGCCATTTGCTTTGAAGGCATATCCAGAACCGTCAATACTGATTAGAGTAAGGGTACCATTGTTATGTACCTTCTGGATTTCGTATGGTCCCAACCAACGAGTCTGGAGCTTCCCAGGGAAGTCCTAAAACCTGGAGTCATACAAAAGAGCCCAGTCTCCTTCGTGGAAGACTTTATTTTTTACGAGAGAATCATGCCATTTAGCTCGCTGCTGCAGGATCAGAGCAGTGTTTTGAAGTGCAGAGAGCCTAATTTTGTCCAGCTCATTGATCTGCTGTAATCGATTAATCTGTGCCTCGGTTAGATCTAAGCCAACTTCCTGTGTTGTTTGTAATGTTTGGATTTCGAATTCTATGTGGAAAATGGGTTGTTTTCCAAACACTAGTTGATAAGGTGAGTAACTAGTGGTACTTCTCCATGTTGTTCTGTAAGCCCACAGTGCTTCAGGTAGTCTGGCAGCCCAATCACGTCTATGTGACGCAATAGTTTTCATTAGGATTGCTTCTATTATTTTATTGCTTCTTTCTACCTGCCCATTTGCCTGTGGGTGGTATGGAGTAGTGATTTTATGTTGGAGATGATAGTTGTTGAGTGTTGCAGCTATTCTGTTCCCAGCAAACTATGGTCCACCGTCTATAATTATCTCTCTTGGAAGGCCATAATGTACAAATAGATGGAACAGGAACTGTATGACAGAGTCCTCTGTAGCTCGTGGCAATGCCTCTGCTTCAACCCACTTGGTGACATATTCTGTTGCCACCAAAATATATATTTTCTGGTTTGATGATGGGTTAATTGGTCCAACAAAATCAAGATCCCATCTCTCGAATGGTTCGATGACTAGATGTGGTTTCAGAGGCATCTCATCAGACTGACCAGGGCGTCCTGCTCTCTGGCAACTGTCACAGGCTTAGACAAATTTCTTTGCATCTTTGAAAATCGTGGGCCAATAATACTCTGTTTGTAGCACTTTATGTCTAGTTCTGTGATTGGTGAAATGTCCACCACATGGTCCGTCATGGCAGGCTTTCAAAATGTCAAATATTTCATCCTCTCGAACACATCTCCTGATATGCATGTCTGCCCCTGTGTGGAAAAAATAGCCCCCAATCCAAGAAAATCGAGTACTCCGCTGAACAATCTGTTTCCGCTCATTAGGGGTTAGATGTTTTGGTAGTTTACCTACTGCTAGGTAATTGGCAACATCAGCATACCAAGGTGTTTGAATAGCCACAGCAAACAAATGCTCGTCCGGAAATTAATCTTCAACTGTTGCTACATTAATTGGCTTTGGCATTCTTGAGAGAAAATCTGCTACAGGATTTTCTTTTCCAGGTCAATCCTTGATTGTAATATCAAATTCCTACAATAAAATCAGCCATCTAGTTATTCTTCCATTTGTGATAGGCTTGTTTGCTAAATATTTTATGGCAGAATGATTTGTGTATAAGATAACAGGATATCCAGTAATGTAATGTCTGAATTTATTGACAGCATGTATTACAGCTAGAAATTATTTTTCAGTAACATTGTAGTTTAATTCAGCAGGGGATAAATTTTTGCTAATGTAATAAATTGCATATGGTTTTCTATCCTCTTCATGCCCAAGGACCGCTCCAATGGTTGTATTTGAGATATCAGATGATATCTGGAATGGAAAATCCCAATTTGGTCCTCGAAGGACTGGGGCTATGGATATGAGCTTCTTCAGATCCTTGAAAGCACGTTCACATTTTTCTATCCAAAGAAAATCAACGTTACCAGTTAGTGCATACAAAGGTGCAGCAATATGTGAATAATGTTCTATAAACCTCCTGTAATAACCAGAAAATCCAAGAAAACTGTGTACCTCTGTTTGAGTGGTAGGAGTGGGAATAAACAAAAGTATTTGGATTTTCGCTGGGTCTACCTGAATGCCAGCTGCTAAAATATAGTGTCCTAGGATAAGTCCTTCTGTCATCATCATATAACATTTTTCATGGCTTAAACAAAGCCTGGTAGCAATGCAGCGTTGTAGGACTTTTTCTAGTGTATCTAGTGATGGATCGAAATCATCTCTGTATGGTGTAAAGTCATCCATATATACTTCAAGTCCTTCATTCATTAAGTCTGCAAAAATGCTAAGGATAGCCCTTTGGAATGTGGCAGGAGCATTGCATAAGACAAAAGGTAAAACTCGGTACGAAAATGTTCCCCAAGGACAAGTAAAAGTAGTTTTGTCTTGGTCTTTAGGGGCAATCTGAATCTGATTGTACCCGCTGAAGCCATCCAGGAAAGAAAAGAATTCCTTTCCTGCCAAAGTGTCTAATACTCGGTCGATGAATGGGAGAGGGAAGTGGTCTTTTTGTGTCTCTTTATTTAGCTCTCTGTAGTCCACACAGATTCTCCATTTCCCATTCTTTTTTGGTACCACCACAAGCAGAGAGACCCATTTACTATCAGAGATAGGGTAGATAAAATTGACATCTAAAATTTTTTGAAGTTCAGCTTTTACCACATCTTTTAGATGAGGATTTAGTCTCCTCTGAGACTGTCGAACAGGTCTCGCATCTTTTTCTATGCAAATGTGGTGTGTACATAACTGGGGGTTAATTCCTTTCATATCAGGGTAGTCCCATGCAAATGCTTCTTTATATTTCCTTAACACATGGATGAGCTTCATTTCTCGTTCGGATGTGAGGTTGGCATTAATGTTTAAGGTTTTTCCCTGTTCAATTTCCACAATTTTACTATTTGCAACAGAGGTGACAGGGATTCTATGATCATGTGTATCTTTCATAGGATCTTCTTCTAATTCATTATCAAATGCTGCTTTTATCATATGACATTGTGTGCGGGATGTGAGTTCAGTTTGACTAATGAAATTATTAATGGCATCGTCTTCTTTTTGGTCTTTGAAATCAAGTGCCTCTTGTATAGTTAATGGAGATCTAATGTTATCAGTAAGGTATCATACAGGGTGCCTATTAGTTTTGACTATCGTGACACTTGGCTGTGCTGGAGGATATAGAACTAAGTTCTTGATATCTGTTCCTCTAGTTATGATCATATTTCCTTGCTGACAGCCAATATAGGCATCGGCAATGGTGAGCCAAGGTCTACCTAAAATCAATGGATGTTCATCAAGTCGGGTTTTGGGATTTATTATCAAAAAATCGGTTGGATATTCCCAGGAGTCAACAGAGACCATGACATCATGTAGTGTGCCCTCTGGCCTAACCACAGATCGGTCAGCCAATTCTAGCAAGGTAGAGGTGGGTTCTACAGATGTAATGCCTAGCTTTTTGCAAGTAGTGGTTGTTAAGATATTGATTGCAGCTCCTAGATCAACTAAGGCATTGGACAGGGTCGACCATAAATTTGGACAGTTACTATTGGGTTTCTTGGGTCTTCGTATTTAATGGGTGTTTCTTTTCCTGAAATAATAAGTCAGATAGAGTGCCGACTACTTGGACTCTTGGATTATTTGTTATATTCCTCCTTGGTTTCTTTATGCACAATTCTTTGATAGTTTTTGCGTATATCGGGATGTCTTGAATGCCTTGGAGGAATGGAATTTTTATGTACAAATTTTGTAATTCTCCCAGAATGTCAAAATCAAGATATTGTATTGGTCGAGGTATGACTAATCATTCTGGGAATGTGGGAGAGGATGGGGTTGCTTGATTATGAGTTTGTTGTTTATTCACATCCTCTTGTTGTGACAGATGTTCTCTAGGTAACTGATTTTCAACCTGCACTGTCTTATCTCCCTCGGTTTCAATAATACGCCCAGATCTTAACTGAAGATCATTACACTCCCTCAGATCGGCTCC
Organism: Pinus taeda; assembly: GCA_000404065.3. NCBI lineage: Eukaryota > Viridiplantae > Streptophyta > Pinopsida > Pinales > Pinaceae > Pinus > Pinus taeda. The sequence goes on along the minus strand of APFE030576346.1, from coordinate 16,403 downwards.
TACTTTTGGTGTTTCTATGATTTGGAGAGATTAGACCAGTCTGTTATTTGGATTGGGTTTGGGTTGGGCTGGGAGTTGCGGTCTCAGATTAGACTGGGGATTTTGCTATAAGGCTTGCAGTGTAGGTTGAGGGAGAGGAATGGTTGCTACTGGCTGATGCATTGGTCTCTGCCAGTTTGTCTGCCAGGCTGAACTTTGTCAAGTAGGCGGAGTCCATTGTGGTGGGTATGGGTTGCTTTGCCAATATGGTGGGGTATAAGGAAGATTCGGCCAACCAGATTAGCTTCCCTGATTCAGCCATGGGTTTGAGGAAGGAAATGACTGTGGTGACCAGTTTTGAAATGGGGGTTGGAATTGACTTTGCCACATATTATACTGTTGAGCATTATACTGTAGAGGCTGAAAAGAAGAAGTTGGATCTGGAAACATACCAGATTGTCACGGCTGCCACTGACGGCGCTGGTTGAGCAAATACACCAATTCTGGCTCTTCTTCTGCTTCCTTATATACTGCTTTCAATCCAGGAAGTGAGGGACAGCTCTCTGTAAGATGATCTTTTGTGCAGATGGCGCATGTTTGGACTGCATCTAGTGGACACTCCTCATGGATATGCTTCTTCCTGCATCCGGGATAGAAGATTGCCAAATTCTGTTCTGCCTCCATTTGCTTCTGCTTGGCCTGCATAATATCAAGTTGTGCAATTAGTGTCCCTAGTATATTAGTTTTAAAATTTTCCAATAAATTTCCAATTTCTACACGTGTTACTCCTTCTGTTGAAATTTTATTATCTCTTACAAACCAATCATGTTTTGTCAGTTTTACTCTTGTGCTGCCTCTCGAGCTCCTGATACATAAATCAATAATGTCAGCACAACTTTCTTGATAAATATCTCATTTTCCCAGAATGTTTAATGTTTTGATCCATTGTTCCTTCATGCCCCTTGTTAATGTTGTTTTCAACACATTATCAGGTAAAGGCAGTGATGCATAAGGAGATCTTTGTAGATTATACTGGAAACATTCCACATACTCCTCTAATGTTTCGTTTGGTCTAGCTATCATCTGGAATATTTCGTCCTTCAGTTCTCTAGACCTGCAATAGTCCTGATATTTTTTTAGAAAAGATTCTTTCATTTGATCCCAGTTATTTATAACCGCCACCTAATCCCATAAACCATCTTTAAAGCAGTCCCTTTTAGTGTAGAGGGAAATAGTTTCAGTTCTGGGGGTCGGTGGTGTAATCATATCCCCTCACACAGTACATCAAAATTCAAATAAAAATGCATCTGGGTCTTCTGATGTAAGACCGTGGAATGTAGGGATATGTTGAAGAGGGATTGCTTTCATAGGCGCATTTGCTGCAGAATCCACTATGGGGTATTATAATGTAGAGGTTTGAGTGTTTGACTGGTTTTGAGCCATTGGGTTGAATATATGCCAATCACCTTCTGGGATATCTAGGAGGGTATTCCTAGGTTGAGAGGGAATGGCTTTAACAGGAATAGTTTTAATAGCACTTCCTCTATCTAGGATAATGAGAGTGCCTAATGCCTGAGGAGATTGAATTTCTTCAAGGATGATTTTTGCAGCACTTCCCTTGTCTGGGCTATTCAATGGCTGAGTTGTATCCAGAGGAGATCTTGGTTCCTCGGTTTCCCCTGTCTCTCCTCCTCCTTCACAAAGATTACTGAGATTCCCTTCCTGCAATAGTTCTGGAGTAGAATTTTCAATTTCTTGAAAGTCCTGCTCTTCAGTTTGACTATGCACCTCAGCAAAGGCTACAGATGGTGATCCTGTGGCCTAAAGGGAACGAGTAGGCTATTTAGAAATGACTTTCATGGGTCCTACTGAGAGCTGAGATTCTGCTTTCTTGTAGATTTCGTCTATGAAGGTTGGTCAGCCAAGGGTCATTGGCCCCTTAGCTTTTTCTGGCTGAGGTAGAGGTTTGGAATTTTTTTCTGGCTTTTTCTGCTTAGTCGTGCACTCAAATTAACTACTAAATCCTACTCAAACAAAACAGCATCAAATCTGCAGGAAAGCGGGTAGAGGAGTAGGGCTTTTACATGCTCCACACATAGGTTCTTACCTTCCGTTTTCAAAACCCAATTCTTCCCTAGCAGGTTCGTACACTACTCTGAAAAAAAGAACAAATGGCTACACTTTTTCCCCGGCAACGGCACCAAAATGTGGAGCTATAAAAGGGGTCTCTTTCACCTCTAATTACCTCACATTAATATGTCAATCCAAGAACGTTTTGTTATTTCAAAGAGTGTCTCAGTCTGAGGCTATCATTTTCCAGAGTAATGCTAGTAGCACAGTGTTTGACAATACAAGAATAAACGGATGCTTGTTTACAGCTTAACTACTTCAAAAGATTAAATCACACATTCAGGAAACTAAGCAATTTACCAGTCAAGGGTTTGGTAGCAATAACCCATTCCTTTGGAAACTGATGGAAAAGGAAATCAGAGAACAGATCGTGGGTCTGGGAGCCGGACAGTAGATGTCAATGCTCACTACAGCCTGAGATCGTCCTTCACACCAATAACAAGAAATGGAACGGTAGATAAGAAATGGAACAGCAATTAAGAAATCGAACAGCAAATCTGAAATGGAATAGCAAATCTAAAATGGAACAGAAAGTCTGAAATGGAACAGCAAATCGGAGATGGAACAGCAATTAAGAACTAGAAAAACAACTAAGTCTAACAAACAGTAACGCCTTAGTCTATCAGATCAAATGCATTAATTGTAATCTACAGGAATCAAATGGCAATCCTTCGCTCTCAAGGGCGGATTGAATAACACACACAAATGGAACAACAATGATCACTGATACATTATGGAACAGTGCTGAAAACCATATATACACATTGCACACTCAAATAGTAATCTGATCCAGTTATCACCTCAGTTAGAAAGAATACGATTGCATTTCAAGATAAAACAGCATTATTCATGAATCCAACAATCACAAAGAACAGAACTTCCGAGATGAATTCTGTAATGTTAATGAACAAGTGGATAACGCAAAGGCTCTGTAATGGAACGGCGACAGTATTCTATAAAGACTAGTAGTATTATATCAACACCTAAAAGAACAGTAATATGATGCAGAGTCAATACAATAGTTTTGTCTTTATAAACCTTAATGAATTAAACATAACAAAGCATGTGATGTAAACTTATAAAACACATCAGATTACCAAATCATGTCGATAAGAAAACCACGCAAAAACCAAGCGTATTGGTACAAGAGCAAGTGTCCTCCAGGGCCGGGCCCTTACCCTCCAGGGGTAAACCGCTTGAAGTTATTCCAGCCTCAAAGATGAAATAGTAACCAAGTTTGTATTAATGCATAAAGTAAAATTATAGTAGAGCAGTTCTTAACGAGATTCGACGATCACAGTTTTGATCTTAAAAGAAATTACATAAAAGCATAACAACATCTAACTCTCCCCCCTGAGCTAACAGTGTTGCCCCTTTTATAAGGGTGGCGACGGAGATATCTAAGTGTAGAAATAGATAAAACAGCGATCCCTCGGGATCAAGGATCCTGAGGGATTCGCCAAACCGTTAGTCTTCAGTCATTTATTTTCTTTCCTGTGCTGAGCTGATATATCCACTTCCTTTCCCGGGTTGATTCGCTTTGATCTTGTTTGCATACGGTCTCCTGTCGAAGGGACAACGGTTAACCCGTCCTTGACTTTTCCTTTGGAACGACAACTTCTCGTTTTTGCTCCTCCCTGCATAAGGAAATGACAATTGTCAGCGTTTTCGACTTGCATATTAATCTCACATGTTTTATTACAATTCTTTATCGTTTTCCGAGTTCATGATGCAAAAAGGTTTGTAAATTCTAATGAAAAAGATGCTGAAATAATCCTCAAAAACATACCTTCTTTAGTACTCCACACAAAGCAGCAAAATACCATCAAAGCATAGAGATTTATAATACCATAAACAATGTAGAATCAGATGTACATTAACCATACAATTGCATTCACAAATACAAGATTCACAAGTACGCAAATATATGGTGGAAAACTCAAATAGCTTTATTGATAGTAGAAGTAGAAGAGAGGATTACAACCCAGTGGTCTGATCCAGCATCATCCTCCCAGCATGCAAGCCCTCTTCACCTCATGAAAAGCAAGATCACCCAACCATACAATGTCTCAAAGAGAAACCAACAGCACTTCCTTACAAATTACAAAATTCCAGCCTCTAGATCTCTGGGATGAAGGATCCATTTATAGATATTTGCAGAGGGGTGAGTCAACTTCTGGGTTTTTCATTAGTGTCATTTCACTAATAGTTCTTGGTTCAACTTGGAGATTTCATGATCTCTTACTCATTCCTAGGCGAATTCAGAGAGGAAAGTGTCATATGAGTAGTTTCTAGAAGATTCTCTGAGTTTCCACCTAGAAAACTGTCTCTGCCATTTGTCTGTTCTCGCTCATCGTACCCTACAGAAGGGCTTTTCAGTATGCATCACACCCCTTGTGTGTAACAGGTGAGATGCATCACACCCTTAGCACTGAGCAGTTTGTATGGTCCAATTTTGACCAGTTCTGAGTAGTTTTTCAGGGAGAACTTCTGGGAAATGATGTAATCAGTTGACCTTGATCCTTTAGGGTTTGAAACAACACTTTTAGGGGTTTTAGAGCCCTTGGTTTATCAAAATATGTGATTGGGGTTGCTGTGCCCAAATATGTCTATAACAGTTGCCCCCTAAAGCATCAGGTCGTAAATCTTCTGATGTCGAGTGAAATGCATTATCATGAGGATCCGAGGTTTTTCAAACTGGAAGGTGACCTGTATAAAATACAATACAATACATTATCTTCATATTATTTTCATGATCTATCTGAGGCGCGAATTCCCATGCTCAGCTTTACAAATTCATTTTCATGTACATAGGACAAACAACCGTCTATGTGGCAGACTGATGATTCTGGTAGAGCCATCATCCTTTAGCTTGGATGATCATCTGTGCAGCTATGGAGCACATTTGATGTCTTTATTTTCCTGAATATATCGCAGCCTGGATGGATGAAACTAGATCCGAGGTCTTCAAACTCGTTCAATCTTCGCCCGATGTACAAGTTGATCCATGTGAAAAGATGTCCTGAAGTCAAACATGGAAACACATCACCTGATTACTAGCCAATGATGTACGCTGTTAACAGGCACGAGAGGAATCACCAATAATGATAATGACCCTGATGGTACTACAGTACAATTTACATGGTGTGAATATAGGATCTGATATTGAACACCACGCAAAATCTTTCGGTCGAAGGCCATTGATGTAAACCTATCGCCAGAAGTGAGAAACTTGCCATTGAGGCATGCAAGCTTCAAAGTAATGAAAGGGTTGTTCCTATGTCAACTTCTTGGATAATGAGCTGATGTCGACAAGAAGTGACCCATCGTAGGCAGGCCTTAATGAATCCCACATCTAAGACACAAAATGAAGCAAATGATTTTCTGGAGGTGAAAACGATCTGATGATACAAGGTTCAGGGTGGCGGTCATGAAAAATGGAGCGTGAAGGTATTGCAGTGGATGAGGCATTAGCTGGGTTGGTGAATTCTCTCAGTGAATTCTCTTGAACATATCAGCAACACTGTGATGGATCGGTAGTGTTAACCCCATGGATGGTATGGAGAACCAATTGGTGATGGTGAACGGAATAACCCAACCCGACTCAATCATGGTGACGGAGTGAAAGTGTCATTTTCAAGAGCGACCTGCTACCAATAAGGTTTCTTCAAGTTTTGTTCCCAATTTTTCCCCAGTCATTTCTGACCAATACCTCTTTATTTTTTTCAAGATTGAGGAGGATAACATATGCTTGTTCTATAATTTTCCCTTCAGGCAAACTTGTCACTATGTTTTAGCAAGCCTAGCGACAGTGAAACTCGTTCTTGTCTAGATGGACAAGTTTGTCGCTATTGTTTTAACGAGTTTAGCGACAAAGACAACGCGGTCCTTTTCATGTTTAGAGAGTTTGAAAAGGGATGAAAAGGAAACTCCAGCAGTTCTTTTTCGTATCATAATCCCTTGAGTCAGAAAAAATATTAAAATAATACAAAAGGGATGACTTTTCCGATCACTTTAGCGAGCTGAAAAAGACAAGCGCTCGATCTTTTTATGGGATGATCCCTCAGGTCCAAAAAGATTAAAAAACAAGAGGGATGGCACTTCCAATCACTTTAGCGAGCTAGAGAGGCCAATTGCTCGACAATCTTTTCATATTTAGTGAGTCCGAAAAGAGTTTAAAGTAGACTCGTTATTTCCAAACACTTTAACGAGTTGGAATGCTCGACAATCTTTTCATATTTAACAAGTCTAAAAAGAGTTTAAAGGAGACTCGTTTTTGAGGAACAAGTGATGTATCCAAGTAGCAACTGGTTCCAGGTAAATTTGGAACTTCTCAAAACACGGCAGTGTAACGAGGGTGGCTAATAGAATCACTCATCGCCGTTGTTCCTCAAAAGGGTAAACAATCTAGTGGAGGCGTATGATCAACTAAAAGAGTGGAGGTGATGGTAAGAACACGACCAAGGCTCAAAAGGCTGATAGAAAAGTGATCACAAAGGTTATTTACCTAGGGTGGATTCATTTTTTAATGAGCTTGAATCTTTAGAAACTATGCTCAGTGGTGAGTTTCTTTTTTAATGAGCTTGAACCTTGTGCCAACATGTGCTCAGTGCTAGGTTTATTTTTTAATGAGCTTGAACTTTGCAGAAACATTTATCGTGTTCGGTTTCATGTTTACACAAGCTTAAAATGAAAAAAGTATGCTTGTTATAAGTTCGCATGCCCCCAGCATAATGATGCAAATCAAGGTGCATGCCCCCCCAAGCTTCATTGCATTCAACGCAGTGGTTGGAATGAAGGTTTACCTTCGAGATCTTTGAAAGACTCGACTTGGATCTTACGAGATCGTAATCAAAGACTTGATTTGGAAAGGGAGTTGTTTCATTTTTAAATGAGGTTGACAAAGTAAAAGAACTATCCTCATAACCCTTGTTTCATTTTATATTCAGGTCGACACAAGATAAGTGTCATCCTCGGTGACCCATAGCATCAAAATAGTCAGAGTTCTTCTTAATCTTTGATGATGTAGAAGATATCATATGATAGGTTTCCTCTGTGGCCACTCCTACCAGATTACTTGGAGGCAGGAGGGAAAAAGTACCCATTAAAGAAGGGTCTTTTAGAAGACCTACTCCGACATTTTGAAGCGATTGAGAACTTCCATGGATCAATGGAATGCTTCCAGTAGCTTGTGAACTATTGGGGAAAAAGTTTAGTTGGTCAACAATTTTAATTCCACCTTGGAAGGGAAATGAAATCTTTCTAAAATATGTTGACACAACAGCAACCATAGCATAAATCCAGGGCCTGCCCAGTAAGATATTGTAGTCAAGGTTTCCATCAATGACCTCGACTTCAATTTCTACTGTCTTTCCCCCTAGTTCAACTTGCAAGTTACTTAATATCCCATATGGCGTGTATTTTCTTCCATCGAATGCTTTTAATGTCATTGATGATCGTGACAAGGGTGGTGAGCCTAAATTTTTCCAACAACTCATTAACATAATACAGGTAGATTCCCCCTCGTCAATGATTGTTCGATGAATGGTTTTTTTTAGGGCTTTTACCTATATAAGGAAAGCGAGTTGGGCCGGTAACTGAGGTTCATATCCTTTGTGGTTAAAGGCCACAAGATTGGAATTCGTTGCATCAATCCCACCTATTGTTGATAATAAAGCTTGCTTTTGGGAGGTGTTATAGACATATTTGGGCACTGTAACCCCAATCTTATATGTCCATAAACCAAGGGCTTCTAAGTCCCTAAAAGTGTTGTTTCATATCCTAAAGGAACAAGATCAGCTGATTACATCATCTCCCAGAAGTTCTCCATGAAAAACTGCTCAGAACTGGTCAAAACTGGACCATCTCA
>APFE030576342.1:18532-35901 GCA_000404065.3 Pinus taeda | reverse complement strand
TGAGCTCAATCCCCGCACCCTGAATTGCACTCCCTCCAATTGCCACCAAAAACCCCAAAAACTTCAAATCAACCCTCCTTATCAGTTTACTAGCCTAAAATCAGTGTTTCTAATTGGTCAAACTCTTCCTATTGAAAAATCCACCGAATTTGACCCGAGAGAGCCTTCTCATACCTCGTAGGGCTAGCTACGAGGTGAAATGGTTTGATGTAGCTTTGAGGTTTGTCTATCTCAGCCTAGGTGAAATCTCAAGTGCTAACACCACCGACACAGAGGAACAAAACTTCAGAGTCTTCCTCTCATTATCAGTTGGTATTTATGGTTGTCCCAGAAGCGGATCATCTTTGAGGACAAACCAGTGAGTTGGTCGCATCTTTCAGCTCTCATTATATCGGCTTACAATGAGCTACCTGAGCCACCCCAGCCTCGCCCCTGAAGACCCCACGACCCTCCACTCATTGACAAAAATATCCCTTTGGCTTTTTTCGATGGTGCAGCCCAGTAGCAGGGTTGCAGGGGTGGTTTCATCGTGTACATCAGCGATCAACATATCTACAAAGTTTGGATGGGTTTGGGGATTGGTTCAAACAATTTTGCTGAACTCATCACTCTTCGTCATCTCATCCATTTCTCATTGGGACATAACTGCATGAACATTCATATATTTGGAGATTCGGAGATTATTATAGATTGGTTCAATAATATTATTGTTTGCCACACACACACACACTCAGTAATATTTTGGATGAAATAAATATACTGAAGGCTCATTTTAATGACATTACTTGCAATCATATCTACAAGGAACACAACTGCAGTGCCAACTAATTATCCAAGGCGGCCACGACACTTCCCCGAGGAGAGTGGTTGATCCAGGAACAACGTGGGTCAAACGCATACCAGTACTATCATCGACCTTACATAGACCCACATTACCATAGGGCGGATAGCCCTTGATCTATATATTTGATAAAAAAAATTGATATTTTGGAACAGCTTTATGTATATAATGAACAGAACACATACTATAGGGCCCTGCGTGGCAATATGTACATATAAATAGAAGAACTTCAACGAACATCCTACGTGATGTTTTTTGGATTATATGCTAATATTTGTTGATAAGATACTAAGCCTTTAGAAGGCAGACAGACAAACTGCATATGCATAAAAGCATCTACAATATGTAATTTTTCAAATTTAATGAAAGGTTACGATTTTTCCAGTGGAAAAAAAATATATATAAACAGTCCTTTTATATGTATATTAAATCGATCAATTCATGGCTTAAGTGTTGACAAGGTCAAGAGGAATATATATATATGTAAGATTATATTGTGAGAGGGCAGAAAGGAGGCATTAAGATGGGATTATGCAAGCCAAGGCGTGCAAAGGAAATGTTAATAAAGGAACCAAGACAGTCAAACGAACAAAACCTAAATAATTTAAGTGTTTGAGAGTGTCCCACTAGAGGATTTATACCCAGTCGTTTTGTTGAGCTTAATTAACCAATGAGTTAGGCTTTTGTGAGCAGCCCAGAACATTAATTTGAGGGACCCGCCTGAAGGTTTATGAACTTGGAGGGTTTTATTAAGTTACATTTTCATCACGTTGGGTTATTGAAAATAGACTCATGTGGCATCAACTAAGTGAGAAATCATAGTGGGTCAGCCTAGAGTCTTATTAACATTGAGGTTTTATTAGTTAAGCTATCCATCACATTGGGCTCACGTGGCACTGACCAAGCACAAAGTTGAAGTGGGTTAGCCCATATTTTTAATTATAGAGGTATAAGAATTGAGGTCAAAGGTTGAAAATGCGCACTTGGAAGGTAACTGTTCCATGGATGCATCGGTTTTAAGCCATAAGAGGTAGTGAAGTCGGTTGGAGGTATGCGGCAGTTCTGTCATCTAAAAATCTTAGGAAAAGATGGATTTACATCAAGTGATATTAGAGAAGACCTTGTGTCTGCTCCAGGAACAAGAAGTGATTATGGAACACAAAGTTGGATGATGTGCTAGAAGAGGTATAAGGGTACAGAGGCATGTAGCCAATGATTAGGTATTGAGAGTAATGCGGCTATTAGAGGAAAGAATGGTAGTGATCGAGACCGGTTTGCAGAGAGAGCCAAAAGCGAGAGATATAAGTGTGGAGAAAGAAGAAAATCCAAAAGAATAAGAAGTAGAGGAACTGACATAAGAAAATATATTAAGGACAGTTTTAGGATATGTTACGAAACCCAAGCCATATATTTCCTCTTGTACAGACAATATGAATCCAGGAGATCTCATTGATTGTATCACAAAAATGGAGAATTTTTTTGAATATGAAGATATGAATGAAAAGAAGAAGGTTAAATATGTTGTGACCAGACTAAAAGGCCATGAAACTTTATGGTGGGATGGTGTGCAAGCATAAAGAAGAAGAAATAACAAGCCAAATATTAAAACATGGGATGGGATGGCGGAAAAACTCAAAGGAAATTTTTTTCCAAACTATTACCAGCTTACCTTGTTCAAAAATATGTAAAACCTTAAATAAAGATCGATGACAGTGAAAGAGTACACAAAAGAATTCTATAAGGTGAACATCAGGGCAGGATATGTAGAATAATCTACAAAGAACACAACAATGTATATAAATGGCCTTAGACTAGAGATAGAAGATGAGATCAGTGCATTATGACCTAAGGCAAAGGAAGACGCATAGCAGTTGGCTTTGAAAGCTAAAAAAAAGCTTGCAAGGAATTTGGTTGGCGGAGGCAGGAGTGTTGTTATAGGAAGGGGGAATCAATCTAATAGAGGGGTATCTACAACACCAAGAGATGGTGCAAGTAGTCCTAACGCACCAAGATAGCAAGAGGGAGAATCCATAGGTTGAAGATCATTTTCTAGAGAAAGAGGAAGATGCAGAGGAAGAGAAGTTCATTGTTATAGATCTAGTAAAGTTGTACACATTGCATATGAGTGTCTTGAAATCAAAGAAATGGGACAAAGGAATGTTGTTGCTTCTCGAGTAGAGGGAGAGGAAGGGGAGGTGTAGGAAGCTGAGAATGTTCCATAGACAAGAGAGTCTTTGATGTTAAATAAGGTGCTAATAAAACAAGAAAAAGAAGTCATCAATCTAGCTCAAAGAAAGGCTTTGTTTATAATTGTTTGTAAGGTTCAGGGAAAATGTTGTAAGGTTGTAATTAACAATGGAATTATTGATAATCTAGCATCTATAGAGGTAGTGGAAAATTTGAAGTTGAAAAGGACAAAGCACCTAACACCGTATAAGTGTCATGGATCTAGAACAGTCACCTATTACTAGTCAATGAATAGTGTGGAATAGAACTACATATAAGCAGTTATAAAGAAAGAAAAATTATGTGATGTAATTCATATGGATGTATGCCATATTTTTTTAGGGAGGCCTTGGTAGTTTGAAAGGAGCGTTGTGCATGATGGGAAAAGGAATAATTATAAGTTCCAATAATATGGCATAAATAATACTTTGCTTCCATTACAGGAAGAGGGAACAACTGACAGGAGTGACTCTAAACCATTATTGTTGAGTGGAAATAAGTTTCTAAAAGAAATGGAATAAGAAGAGGTAAGTTATGTTATAGTTTGCAAGCCCACAGTATTTCTTACGACCACCACTATTAATGATTTACCTCTAGAAATCCAAGATATATTAAATGGGCATAGTGATATTACAGTGGACGATTTTCCAAATGAACTGCCACCAGTCAAAAGTATCAGTCATCATAGTGAATTTATACCAGGAACAACTTTTCCAACTAAAGCAACATACAAGATGACTCCCAAAGAAAATGAAGAGATCAGGAAGCAAGTGCAAGAATTATTGGAAAAGGGCCTAATCAGAGAAAGTCTCAGTCTATGGGTTGTTCCTACAATATTAAGTCTAAAAAAGGATGGAGGATGGCGTATGTGCACCAATTCTAGATCTTTGAATAAAATTACTATCAAGTACATATTTCCTTTTCTTCGTATTCATGATTTTTTGGATTGTTTAAGCGGTGCTAGTTGGTTTTCTAAAATTGACTTGAAAAGAAGGTATCATCAAATCAGAATAAGGGAAGGAGATGAATGGAAGACCAAATTTAAAACAAATGATGGATTGTATGAATGGTTGGTTATGCCATTTGGATTGTCAAATGCACCCAACACTTTCATGTGGTTAATGAATGAATTGTTGAAGGATTTCATTAGGAAATTTGTAATAGTATATTTGGATGATATCTTAGTCTACAGTTGATCAAAGGAGGAACATCTATGAAATTTGAGGTATGTGTTAAGAAAAGATACAGCAAGAGAAATTGTTGATTAATTTAAAGAAATGTTCATTTTTTAAACTAGGCTTATATATTTGGGGTTTGTTATTTCAAGAAAAGGTTTAAAGATGGACCACGAGAAAGTAAGAGCAATCATTGAATGGCCTTCGCCGAAAAACTTTTTAGAGGTCCATAACTTTCATGGATTAGCTAGTTTGAAGTGAACAAAGTTCCTTCTACAAAATAATTACTACAAAAGACTTGGAATATAAATATATCCATGAGGATACAAATATTATATATTAATTATGTGAATAAGAACGAATAATTGATAATGCTTTACAATGAGAACGAGAGGCTTGCTTATATACCACGCAAGTGTCTCTTCATGAAGAGTCGTGTCTCATTTAGACATGCCTCTTCAACCTAATTGCTAATTAACTAATAATTATTTATGCTTATTATCATTTACATTATTTTACATTATTTATATATATTTTATTCGTTACATAGTCTTTATAGAAAATTTAATAGAAATTTCAGTAAACTGGGTGCTCTGATTGTAAAGACAATAAAAAAAAAATTAGAGACCATTTCAATGGACTATTGAGGCTAAAAAGGGGTTTCAACTATTGAATAAAAGGATCACCGAACAACCAGTACTTACATTACCAAATTTTGGTAAACCATTTTAGGTAAAATGTGATAGCTAGAAACGAATCCATTGGTGTAGTTCTCAGTCAAGAAGACTGGCCCATAGCATATTTCCGTGAGAAATTAAATTAAGACAAAATAAAGTACACTTCTTATGCCAAGGAATTTTATGTAATGGTTCAAGAATTAAAAAAGTGAAGGAGGGAGTTTATTCTTTACACTGATAATCACGCCTTGCAATTCATTATGCAACAACCCAAATTGAATCAAAAGTACATTAAATGGGTTGAATATCTACAAATATTTATATTTATATTAAAACATATTAGTGGATAGTCTAACAGAATTGTTGATGCCTTAAGTAAGAGACATTTGTATCTGAAGGAAATTCAAGTGCAAGTGCTTGGGTTCGATTTTATAAAGGAATTGTATGAGGTGGATGTTGATTTCAGGGAAGCTTATGCAGCTTGTAAAAACTCAACAATTCAAGATCAGAGTCCATGGCTTGATTACATGATTCAAGATGGGTTGTTATTTAACAAAAACCATTTTTTCAATCCCAATTGCTCAATGAGGGAAAACCTAATCAAGGGGAAACATAGTGTCGGTCTTGGAGCACATTTTGGGCATGATAAAATGTATGAGTTTTTAAAGAGGAATTATTTTTCACTGAGATTAAGAGCAAATGTGCATAAATTCATGAGTAATTGTTGAATTTTCTAATATGATAAAGGAAGGAGTCAAAACACTAGATTATACACTCCATCACCAATTCTAGAAAGGCCTTTGAATTTAGTAAGTATGGATTTTGTATTAGGAGTGCCAAAAACTCAAAAGGGCCATGACTATATTTTTGTGGTTGTAAACATGTTTTCTAAAATGGCCCACTTCATTCCTTGCACTAAAACTAGTGATGCTACTCATATATCTAGTTTGTAATTTAAGGAAGTTGTAATGCTACATGGAGTACTCAAAAGCATTTTCTTTGATCAAGACACTAGATTTTTGGGACACTTTTGGAGAACATTCTAGAAAAATATTGGAACCGAACTAAGTTTTAGTTCAACATATCACCCACAAATGTATGGTCAAACTGAAGTAGTGAACAAGAGTTTGGGTAATATTCAACGAATTTGGCTAGTAATCACCCTACACAATGGGACCAAGTTTTGGAACAAGTTGTATTTTCCTACAATGACTCTCCCAACAGAAGTACTGGACAAAAAATCTTATATGGAATGCATCCAAGGCAAGTACATGAGCTCATAAATTTGGGAAGAACAAATCAAAGAAGTGCAACAAGTGAAGATTTTTCCATAGCCATACAATAAATTCATGAACAAGTCAAGAAAAAAATTCAGGAAAGAAACCTTAAGTATAAAAATATAGAGGACCTTAAAAGAAGGAACAAAGTTTTGAAGTAGGAGAACAAGTGATAGCACAATTAAGGAAGGAGATATTTCCAAAGGGAGAATATAATAAATTGAAACTAAAAAAGATTGGTCCCTGCAGGATTCTTAGAAAACTCTTAGCAAATGCTTATGAGTTGGAATTACCCACGGGGATTGGTATTTCTCATATTTTTAACATTGAAAACTTGTAAAAATATCAACCAAGAGAAGAATTTCAACTAGCAAAATAATATGAACAACAATGGATTTAAGGGCAGAGGCGGTTACAAGTGGCAGAGCCCTTGTAACTTGAAAGAATTTTAGATAAAATATTGATTAAGAACACTCAAGGCAAAGAGTATTATGAAAAATCATTTGGTGGTTGATGCAACTTGGATGACTACTACACTCTTAAAAAAAAGTGGAAAAACTATTGTAGACATCATGGGAAGGAGCCCATGAATTATTTGTTCCTCGGGACTGTGATGTAGGGGCATCTGTAAAAAGTCTGATTAACCAAGAGGTCAAAATTTTTTATTAAAGGAGTTGGTTCCTTAATAAGTGGATTGTTAGATAGGATTTGTTTTAGATTTTTTTATGAATTTCATTAAATTAGGAAAATTGTTGTAATTTGTTGTGGTTTTGATTATTTTTCCCAAAATGGTCTTTCAAATCCTATTATTGTGGATCTAAACCCAAATTCGTAAATGTAATCTTTATATTCCTTATTTTAATAAAAATATCTATGTGTGAGAAGAGAGCAAAGGGTTTTTTTAATTAATCACTCCTTCTGCAATCTTTTATTCATAATATATATATTATAATGTATACATAGTCCTTTTATATGTATCTTACATCAAGGAATTCCTGGCTTAAGTGTTGACAAGGATGAGAGGAATAAATATATGTGTGTGCGTGTATAAGATTAGACTATAGGAGGCCGCAAGGAGGCATTGAGAAGGGCTTACAGGAGTCAAAGCATGCAAAGGAAAAGTTAAGAGAGGATGTAAGATAGTCAAAGGCACAAAACCTAACTAAGTTAATGGTCTAAGTGCTTCCTGCCTGGAGTCTTTGTACCTGGAGGTTTTGTTAATGTCAATTAACTAGCGAGTTGGGCTTTTGTGAGCGACCTGAAACATTAAGTTGAGGGACCCACCCAAAGGTTTATGAACATGAAGGGTTTTATTAAGTTTCCTTTCCATCACATCAGGATATTGCAACCAGACTCACGTGGCATCAACCAAGTGGGAAATCATAGTGGGTCAACACGAAGGCTTACTAAATTGGAGGTTTTCTTAGTTTGACTATCCATCGCACTAAGATCATGTGCGTAGGCTCACGTGGCATCGACCAGGCACGAAGTTAAAGTGGGACAGCCCAAAGTTTTAATTTTGAAGGTTTAATATTTGAGTCCAAAGTTTTCAAGCAAGCACTTGGAAGCCACAGTCGATGGAATGATTCCATGGAGGCATTGGCTTTAATCCATAAGAGGTAGCAGAGTCAATAGGAGGGTTGTGGTGTTTCTACCATCTGAAAAGCTTAGGAAAAGGCAAATTTGCATCATAGCATCCCTCCTATCCCAAATATAATTACATAGTCCAAGTACTTCTCAATCAAGTACTTATGTTACCACTATATGTATGGAAATAATGCAAGAAGCATCGTCATGCTTCTTTACCCCCATCCCTCTCTACTCTTAATATAGTGAGACAAATAAAGCACTCCTTGACTGAGTTTCTCTTCATATTCTATCTCTAGTCCACATTAATTCACCCTCTCTAATACCAATTGTTAAAATGAAGAGAGGAAAATACCACAACAATATAGGAGATAGAAACACAAGCAAACACATCATGCCCATATTTACCCCATAAACCCTTACCTGGGAAAACCAACACGCAAATAGTATCAATAATTTATCTAGTCAATCCAACCAAACACCAATCCACTTGACACATTTTAAAATGGAGTATTCCAAACCATTAAATTGGCTTCACCATATGCAATACCATGGGTTTCCCAATGCCATGGTTACATAAAACCAAGAATAATAAACATATTATTAGTTCTATCAAGGTTAACCTAAATATTCTATGATCAAGTCAAGATTAATGTAGTGTTCCTCCCTTTGAATTTGATTTTGGATAAACACATACCCACCTCAAATTTTATTAACCAAATGTAGGGGAATACAACATATCCCCTATTACCTAGGTATATGTTTAGAATTTACAATATTAAACCATCAAATCAGGGATATACATGCCTAACTATGTCTTACAATTATATTCCCATGTACATGTGATCAAATCCAACTCCATAAAAATAAATACAAGTGTGTTCCCAAGAATGTTATGTTATCAAACATAAATATTTTTCATTGCCAAAATCCTTCCTACTCCAATTGCAATTACATATTCCAAGTACTTCTCAAGAAAGTGCTTATGTTACGAACATAAGCCCTAATAAAATATGTCCATATTTGTGTGTTTTTTTATAATAATAAATGCAAAATAATGATACATTTACATTCAAGGTTGACAAAAGACCACATCAATAAGTCCCTTCAAAACCAACCCAACACTACTACCAAAAAGTTGATTTTTCAAGTTCTTATCTAAGTAAAACTATCTCAAAAGACTATGAGTACCACCTTAAAAAGGTTGACCCCTATCCATGTTAATATTAACTTTCCTATAATGTACCCAATAATTATCCCATCCATTTCAACATCGATTTCAATATTGACTTTGCCTCTGCCATACTTCACCAATTTAACCAATTACCCAACATAAGTAGTCCATGTCAATATTAACTTTGGCTAGTGTACTCAATAATTACCCAACATGGGCAATCAAAAGTTTCGCTTCTTTTTGTCTTCTAAAAGATCTTCACATTATCTTATGCGACTACTCACAAAATTTATTACAACGCATTAAACACTCATAATTT
Organism: Pinus taeda; assembly: GCA_000404065.3. Lineage (NCBI taxonomy): Eukaryota > Viridiplantae > Streptophyta > Pinopsida > Pinales > Pinaceae > Pinus > Pinus taeda. The sequence goes on along the minus strand of APFE030576342.1, from coordinate 26,625 downwards.
CTATCAATGATAGAGAAATGCACACCATGAACCATATCGCCAGTGCAACCTATATGCAACATAATAATACTGAAAATATATTTTAACATTATAATTCATTACTTATAAAATTACAGCATGCTAATTAAAAAGTTGATTTTAACATCATAATGCATTATTCTAAAATTATGAGAGTTCTCTCAAATATATCAGTTATTTATCTTTTCCCTTCAAAAAACTGTGAAACCTATTGCCCAAGGATAAATTCATCACCTAGCACAATGGAAACTGTGCTTAGGCGCCATCCTGAAGTTAAGAATCGTAGGAACGGGTGTACCTCTCTCCCAAGCTCCAAGCATGAAATGCCCCATTACCTTCGCCAGCTTCGTTGAAAACAATAGTAAAGAGCAAATTAAAACGGCCCAAAATCCTTGCTAAATCAAGAAAATGTCATAGATTGCCCAAATGCCAGCGTGATGGTTACTCCACGACTAAGCTGAGGGTTATAACAGATAAACTTCTAAATTTGTAAAATTGGTGTGCCAAGAAAAAATACAGTTAATTCAAAATTTACATTACGCCAAAAAAAAAAACAGTTAACTCAAAATTTACATACGTTTAGATAATAGCCAGCCTTACACATCATAAGAATAAGGCATTTCCCTGAAATCATAGGTTGTCCCAATGCCACTTTGCGGGTTATTCCAGGACGAAGGTGAAAGTTTAACTGGAATATCCCGACTTTGTAAAATTGGGATGCCAAAAAAACGCAGTTAGTTTAATTTGCAAATATATATACGACTTAATTCAAAATTTACATTCGTTTAGATGGTAGCCAGCCTTACACCATAAGAGTATTACATTTCCCTAAAGTCATTGAATATCCAAATGTCACTTCGCAGGTTATTCCAGTGCGAAGGTGAAAGATAAATAACTCCCAACTTTGTAAAATTGGGATGCCAAGGAAAACAAATTCAATTCAAAATTTACAAGGTAGCCAGCCTTAAACCTATTATAACATCAACAATGGAGTAGAACATTTCCCCAACCATTCTAAAGAAATTTTACTGATCAGGAACGACCTTTCCCCAGTTTTAATTGATTGAGGGACTCTGCTATTTCAGGTGCATCATTATATCACTTAACCAATGACCGCAATTTCGGTAAACACAATTCTTTGGGCTATGTCAATTAAACCTTTCGTTTACTGCTGACCATTATGGAATTATCATCCAAATTAACTTGTTACACAAACCAGCATTACTGCCACTCAGTCATTAACATGATAATATTACATGTACCAAACGAAAGATGCATATAATTGGGTCAGTAAATTAAAACACTTGTACAAAGGAAAAAAATGACATAATTGCTTCGAAGATTGCCTCTCGACGTACTCAACGTAATATCTATTTTTAATTCCATACATGATTCTCACTGATCAGTAGGGGTCAGATCTGCAGAATTTTAATCTTATGATTTATGTAGCACTATAATTCCAACCGTGACTGTTGAATGACTTATACCATATACTAGCATAATCTCTCATGGCTAAAGATGTGATTGAAACGTAACTGTTAGCCATGACTCGCAGTAGTATTTTGGCAATGTAATCATAATATTCCTCGTGACTAAAACTACATAGTATAACAGAAGAATGAAATCAAACTGGGGACCATATGTTAAGAGAGCAGAACCAAACCCATTATATCTTTTGTGGTGAATGTGTCAACCTATTTTATTGTTACTATTAACTTCAATTTCTATAGGAAGATAGAATGTTGAATAAAGTTCATATTGGAAGATAATATATATTGGAACAATTTAATTACCAATGCAGATAGACACAGCTAAAAGTAGTTGCAATTTGATTATAAAATTTATCATAACTTCAGTTTACAAGCAAAAATGAAACCCCATATATCTCATTTGTATAGAAATCTTCGACTAGAGTTACGGAATCAGCTCCCTATGATAAATTTACATCACTTGTATCAGCACACATATCACTTCCTCGTGCTTCTATTACAGCCGAAGTACTTCTATTACAGCCGAATTGCGCCGATATTTTGTCAATATCCTCTCCAGTTACTACTGAATGATAGCAAGCTTCATTAGGCCCAAGTTGACATTTGTGGAAGTCTTAATAATCCATTTCCTGCCTAGAAATACGAAAACTGGTTTCAACCCAAAGCTGAAACTTTAAAAGAGTGATAGAAATGGCCAAAGGTTCCAAAAATAATGTTATTGTACTTTGGTAGCCTCCGCAGCATGAGGCAAGTTATATACAAATAATCCAATCACAAGAACAGCAGCACCCACAAGGAATCCTGGAGGAAGAGTGCAATCTACGCCAAGATAAGGGAGGGGAAGTGTAAACATATAGATTGAAAGAGGCACTGCCAATATAAAAAGGTTTCAAGCATTAGGACTGTAGTACAAAGCCAATAAACTAATATGCTCACGCATGGTATAAGCAACCCAACAAAACTGAATTGATAATTTGTATCAGAACAGATGTCAAATGGAATTTTCGTTAAAAGTACCTGAAAATGTTGCAGCTAGAGAGGAGACCAATGCAGAAGAAATCTTCACAAGATGTAGCAAAGAGATATTGAATCCCATGTTAATCAAAATGAAAAGAAGTGGCAACAATGGAGCTCCGTCACATCCTGCAAATAGTTTGAAAATATATTTAAAAAAAAAATTAGTGATTCAACAAAAAACAGAAGACGAATGTAATATCTGATCTTTCACTGAACGCAAGGAAAGCAGGTACTGCCCAGAAAATTCTTAAGCATTGGAAGTTTATTTATTATAATCAAAAGAACCTCAAATATGGGTGTACTGATATAACCTTAATGGCAGAGCTGCCTAACATAGCCAAGCAGATTATGCTCCAACCATAAAGAAGATTGCAGCAGCTGAGGGGCCCTTAAAAGGTCAAGCCTTGACCATGAGATGCTAACTGGAACAAACTTTGCCAGGGATTGCCCTTTTGCGCAAGTCTGAACAGACATCACAAATAGCCCATGAAATAATTATTATAAGAAATACAATATTTCATTGCTCCCAAGTTCCAACTCAATGACAACTGTGAATATAAGCCAGCTCTTCAAAATACGAGGATGGCAACCCTTCATCTGCCTTTTCTAGAACACTTATATGCATGTCTGCTAGAAACTTTTCCCCATCTACTCCTTTTGACCATGAAGCGAACAAAATTCTCTCTCCCCATCTTGCTAGCCTTTTGACTGCTACCCACTTGTTGCGAATATGCACTTCAAGCATCAGTTAGTCATTAAACATGCTAGAACGTAACCATTGGCAGCTAAGCACTGTACATCTCAAAGTGGGCTGGTCAAGTGAGAAAGGGTATTAAGAATCCTAAGAGGTCAGTTACAACCACTTCACAATACATGAAATCCTAAGGAGGAACCCAGAAACAGGTAAGGAGGGGAATGAACATACATCGAACTTCTTGAATTCAGGGAGAGAGCAATATGAAAAGATCTGTTTTGAATAAAAAAATGTAAAAAATTAAACGTTTAAGGACTAATACAAACTGAAAGGAAATGCCACAAACTAATAATGATTTATATGCTGGAAATTATATTGTTATGTGACCTGGGAAGAAGTTGTTCGAGAGTGTAAGGACCCTAAATTCAAATAGCAGAATATGTAATTTAAACACAGAATTTAAATAATTTATTTAATGAATACCAACTTGTTTGCTCTGCTTCGAAGCTCTACTGCAAATTGTTCCGCTGCAATTCTTGTTCCGGCTGTGTTACCAAAATGGCCAAAACCACCCTACCGAACTGGGTACAACCTAGGTACTCAGTCTCAAAATGTTTTCCAATCGAAGCAATATGATCACCCATGCCCAAAAACTCCAATACAATCAAGACTCAAGAGTGTCTGTATCTCTGTGTTAGAATTGTTCTCCATTTTTCCTCCTCCCCCTTCTCAAGATTTCCTTCCTCCTTTTAATTCCTCGTCCACCGCCTTCCTCCCCTTCCTCCTTTTAATTCCTCGTCCACCGCCTTCCTCCCATCTCCGTGTCATGATTTTGTTAGTTTATTCGGATATTTATTATTTTAATAGATTAATTTGATTTATTTAATTTATAATTTTAATTAATTTTTAATATTATTTTTATTAATTATTATTTTTTAAATTTAATTTGTAAATTACAATTAACATTTTATTTTAGTTTAAGCATTTTATCATATATATGATATTCTGGTGAGGTATTAATTCATTACCTTAATTTATATCTTTTCCTGTAGTAACCAGCTTATATATAGTGTGATACATGTGGGTCCATACATACGTAGTTATCGTATGGAGGTCTCATATGTATGCTAATATTCGTATTTTATTTATAGTTATAGGTGGGTCATTACAGAGAGGTGGGAGAACAACCGTTAAAATTTAAAACTCAGAAATGTCGTTGAGTCACCAGATAAGATGACATGAACACCAAGATTACAATGGAGAAAACCGTTACAAGAAATGTTCTATTCTTGGTCGCACATCATGATTACAAAGAGTATCAAGACTGCTTTATATAGTGTTTAGCTCTAGGATAACTATAGCATTAGATACATACAACTAAACTACTTTCTAATGACCAAAATAATGATAGACCATTAAAACCTTTCATCAAAGACACATAATGTCCACTAAGTCAAGATTACAATTGAATAAAATTTTAAACACATGGTGGAACATCAATTACACCAACAGCCTCCTTAAACTTGACTTGGGGGATATGAAGAGACAGTACAAGCTGATCCCCCTTGATGACAACTTCATCCCAAGCAAAATCCTAAACTTGATGAATTTTGCCTCTGCCGTAGGCCTAGTAAATAAGCCAACAATCTGGTTCTCAATGTGGTGATACTCTATATGAATAATCTGATCATCTATAGTTGGAAAATATAGTGTTGATGGACCTCAATATGCTTCATCTTCAAATGATACACGTGATATCAAGCAAGCTGAATGGCACCCTGGTTTTGACAATGAAGTGACATCAACTGCTCCTAATGAAGTTCAACCTCCTCAAAAAGCATCTGAAGTTCTGAACCAATACAGTTTCCTACCCAGCTATGATAACACTTGCGTACTTAAGAAGATTGTAAATAATTTCTTGTTTAACAATGCAGCAAGACTCAAGCCAAGATAGTGGGCATAACTGGAAGTGGACTTTCACTCATCCCAATTTCCAACCTATTCTAAATCAATATATTCAACCAACTTCCCCTCAGCCCCATAAGAGTATTGAATACCAAATTGGTAAGCAACCTTAGCATATTTTAAAATCCTTTCTGCTACAAGCCAATGGAATTCCTTCGGTCCCTGTAATCTGGACCAAAATTGAAACTAACGAATGTGTTAAAATTAATTATTAACTTCCATAAATCGCTTCTTATGACTTAATAACAATTTATAAACTCAAATACAAAAATGAACAGCAACATGAAATCAAAGATGACAGAGACGAGAATTGTTCACCCAATGTATGGGCTACATCTTCGGGTCCTATTTCAACGAGCAACTGATTTTATTATTCAGATGCCAAGCACTAATGCTTTATTACATCACTTAATCTTCATTTTGCTACAGGGAGCCTACAAAGCTGCTGCTAAGGTAGTGGTGTTCGTAAACTAGTTCCCCCCCCCCAAATTCTTGTTGCTACCAAAACTAGGCTCAAAATAACCCTGTCTATAAATTGCACAAAAATTCCTACAATTCAAAACAGTAAAGCTCTGCCAATTCTGTCTTCAATTGGGCTCTGCTAATGCACAGTGACCTGCAAAATGTCTGATCAAGCCTCCTGTCCTCTTGCTGCTCTCCAAAAGGGCTAAATCTGGCTTGAGTTCCAACATACACAGTCAGAACCGCATAACAAAAAGACTTAATTTTGGCCTCCTGTCACCACTGCTCACCGTAGCGCATTGGTTGGTTATATAAAACTTTGCATTTGAAGGTTGTTGGTTTAAATCCACGGGTGTTACGGTCCTGATCCCTTGAGGATATTTGATATCAAAGCCACATTGCTATGTGGCTCCATTAACGTGAAGTACCAAGGTGTCTTGGTTGGTGCATTATTATGTTTATTTTCTTGATGGGGGAGGTTGGGGGGTCAAGCCCCTGGACCTTCCCTGTTTGTCATTTAGTTGAAAGTTGAAACTAACTTTAAGTAAAACATTCAACACTAATATCATGTAAACCACTGCGTGACACAACGATAAGTCAGGTTGTTGCCAACAAGGTCACGAGTTCAAACCTCTCACCCGACCTTTCCACGCTTGAACAAGCTTTCCACTCTTTTTCGAACCTTCTTGGTCATTCAAAGGTTGCCATGTGGTGGTCTCTGATTGGCCCATCTATTGTACAATCAACTCCATGTGTCACATATACACTCGCCACGTCAACACTTTATGTTGCAACTTCATTGATTCATACAACCACATCAATTACGACATGTTCACTACCATCTTGCCACATTGACCTTGCAATGCCACATGACTTCCCGATGTGCCACGTTAACCTTGCGATGCCACGTCAATTCCTGATGTCCCACGTTAACCCTACGATGCCACGTCACTTCCTGATGTGCCACATGTCACTCCGGTGTTGCCTCATTAGTTGCCTGCCGTGTGTCTACTTTTGAGTCTGCCACATTGACCCCCACAATGCCACATCACTCCTTGTTGTGCCACATGTCACTATGTGGCATTGCCACATCAGCTTCTTACAGTGCCACATGGCATTTCTTAATGTTTCCATGTGGCAGCGCTGTAGACTTTTCCATGTTTCCTGCAAACTTCAAAACACAAAAACTCTCGCATACAAAGTCATTTTTTGCTCGTTTAAGTTGTGTTGGAAAATGTTTTTCGAGCTCTTTGCAATGGATCCATTTCTATTAGTTTTTGAGACCTTCAAATTTGGAGGTTAGAGATCCTCCTCGATCAAACCTCCGCACAAAAAGGACTTTTGGACCCTAAAAGCCTACATACATGGTTTTTTATTTCTCGCTCATTACATACTCGTAAGGCTTAACTAAAAAAATATGGTGTACAAAATCTTGTTATAAGATGCATCATTACAACATGTGTGATTACATTAATGGAAGCAAAATACGATGAAGATGTGTCATCCACTTTTGGCCAAACCAAGCTAATGGTTTCTCTTCTTCGAGTTGCTCCTCTCATTTTGTTGGCAATGCCTCTTCCTTTGCGAGTACATACACAATATTCTTGTCCTTCTTCGAACAAAACTCTAGATGGAGTTTCCAACATGTAGCTTTCTGATTTCCACCCTTGTTGCAATAGGTGCAATGGTTTTTCAACATTCAGCCTTTCTTGACCTTCTCTTTCTTTTGATGTGTACATGGGTCTTCATGTCGTGTCCCCTTCTTGGTCGACATAACTTTCCTGTACAAAGCCATTCTTTTCCAACACTTGGCAACACTATGGTTATTCAACCCACAAAATGTGCATGGTTTCTTATACCACAAACTTGGCTTTACATTGCCAATTTTCTTATAATCAAAAGGATCGTTGGAATAATTAGGCTTATTATAACTTGGATGGTTGTCTTTGGTGTAAGTATTCCGAGGAGAAGCTGACTTCATTCCTCCTTGCTTATGCGACTCTTGGAAAGGTTGAAGCTTTGTTTTTAAAGCACCACTTGCTTCAGCTACAGTGGAGCATTCGCCAATTTTTTCGTTGCCATAACCCAATCCTGCATAACGAGGTCATTCTACCACTTCATGGGATCTATTGATATGTGGTAGCATCGGATGTGCTCTAGCCATGAAAATTGGTGGAGATGCTAAAGCACATGAGATCTCCAAGACCCAAAAATGGTTTGGGGAAATTCCACCCGAATAGAGAGATATTAAAATAATTATTACTTTTAATGGGGTTCCTAAGTCTAAACTTAAAAAAATTAAAATATTAATGGGTATTAATATAAAACTAGGTGAGAACAATGTTACTTGGGAGCGAGAGCCAAAGCGGGGAGCGAGAGTGAAAACAACAGCGGGAGCGACATTTTCAGAAGCTCCCGGTTTGGGAGTGAATCTCGAAGCGATTTTT
>APFE030576342.1:2233-15365 GCA_000404065.3 Pinus taeda | reverse complement strand
CACCCTCCTCTAGCTCCTCCTCACCGGGGTTTTCATCAAATCCACTTTCTCCAGCTTCTTCATCCCCCTCTTCATTTTGGCCCCTCTGTTTCCTACTCTCCAGCACCATAATAACCAGAAAAGGGACCAAGAAGAGGAAAATGCCAAGAAATATAGCCAAGTCCATGATGTTTGATATTTGTAGGCTTTTAAATCTGCAAAATTTAACGGGAATGGGAATGGGAATATGAATGAGAAAATTAATTTAATTTATTTAGATTAATTAATTTAATTTATTAATTTTATTTAGATTCATGATTTTTTTACTAAATAAATTAAACTAAACTAAATTAAACTAACTAAACTATACTAAATTACTACCTAACTAAAGTCTAAAGTACTAAATTACTAAGTTACTAACGTAACTAACCTCTTTGCAAGCTTGCTCCTTGCTCCTCGGTGCTTGCTCCTCGCTTCTCTTCGCTCCTTTTCTCAATCTCCTTCACTCTCCAACTTCTCCTCAACTCATTCAAGTGACATTGAATTTTTTTTTTGCCCCCAAGTCGTTTTAAAACTATTTTTTTTTTTAAATGAAATATTTTTCACGTCCGCAGATTTTTTTCACGAGAATCACTCCCGGTGTCACACACGTCACTCCCGGAGCGAAAATTAAATGCTCGAGAGCAATCAAGAGTGATCACGCCCTGATCGCTCCCGAGTTGTAATTTTTGCTCCGAGAGCGACGCTCCCAAATTCGCTCCCGATTTTGGCAGGGAGCGTAAATTTTTTTATCAAGAGCATGCTCCCGACCCGCTCCCGCCTGGAGCGCGGATTGGGAGCGGGTTGGAAGGGGGGGGGGGGAGGGGGGGGAGCGCTCCCCCACAACTCTGGGTGAGAATGTAATAAATGACATGGATCAAGCCAAATCTAATCTTAGTTGTTGATTAGAGACTTAATCTCGGTCGCTGAAGACTCAACAGGAAAAGTGTAAGAGGAGGCTTAAGAGTCAGTTGGAGATACACAAAGATTGATCAGTCAGTTTGAATTTCTGGAGCGAGGTTTGCTGAGAAAATTTGAACAAGTGATTTGTTGCAGCGAGGGGCAGTGAGTACATCGTAGAGAGGCAGAGATAGTACCTAAGGGTCAGTGCAGTGACAGAGGCTACGCAGAGGCAGCCAGAGCTATGCAGAGGCAACAGGAGCCACGTAGAGGCAGCTAGAGTCTGCGCAGAGGCTGAGGGGCCTGCATGGGTGATGCAGAAGGCCAGAGATCTGACACAAAGAGGCAGAAGACTTACGTAGAGGGTTCATGAGGTATGCAGAGGCTAGCAGGGCTGACGCAAAACCTAGGAGAAGCGTCAAAAGGATTCTCGTGCAGAAGACTAATGCTTAGAAGCTGAATATTTGTCTCTGAGAAGAGGTATTACTACCGTGTAACAATCTCTGTTGGGTGTGCCAGTTCGGCACCCTAGTTGTACTCAAGAATTCTACATAATAAGAAAACCCTCAGAACTACTGCACCAATTTTCCCAAGTTGGGTTTTTCCGGGGACGATTGTCCAAAAATAACAGTGTCCCTTGTGTGTTTGTTCCAGTATTTTAGTTGATGATCTGTATTTGAGTTAAGGCTGCATTTGTGTTTATTTTCAGTATTTATATGTATAAATAACTTGTTAATGGAATAAACAAGTAGGTGAAATAAACCAGATAATGCAGTAGAGATTTCTAATGTGTTAGATTCAGAAATTTCAACAGGATCAACTATACCTTGGCCATTTACTCCAAATCCTTTTCCTTCATAGCCCATTTTTGTTGGCAATTTCAATCCAACACCTTGAGTGTGTTTCTCAAAAGAACCAAAAGAAGCATCTTCTTGATGGGAAAACAAAGAAGAACACGACACATTACATACAGTCATAGTTTCATAATCAAGTATAGAAGATGGTTTATTTATAAAGGTACACTCTCCTTTCCCCTTCAAAAATTCACCATTCTTACACTTTTCCAAAGCTTTTTTTGTATGAGGAATTCACCATGAAGTAGAGATTGTTCTTGTAACTCTTGCTGCTTGTCTTCCTTTGTTTGCAGCAACTTCCTTAAACTCAACATTCTCCACTAGAATACACTGGTTGATCTCCTCAAGTTCCTGCAGTCACTCATGCTTCACTGTTTTTCCCATCTCACATTCAACACCTGCAATCCCTATGAGACCTACTCTTATACCACTTGATCTAGACCAAAATCGAAACTGATGGTTGCATGTTAAAATTAATTATTAACTTCCATTAATTGTTTCTTATGACTTAATAACAATTTATATACTCAAATGCAAAAATGAACAAGAAGATGAAATCAAAGACAACAAAAATATGAGAATTTGTTAATAGAGTTCACCCAATGTTTGGACTACGTCTCTAGGTCCTGTTTCAACGAGAAACTGATTTTACTACTCATATGCTAAGTACTAACGCTTTATTGTATCACTTAGTCTTCAATCTGCTACAAGGAGCCTACCAAGATGTTGCTAAACTAAGGTAGTGGTGTTCGTAAACCACTTTCCCCTGTTAATTTTGCACTGCTCTATGTTGTTTCAATTACTTAAGTGTTGGAAATACTGAGAGGGATAGGTGAATCAGTATTTCTTTTACAATTGTTATTTTTATGTCAATTAAGATCACTTATTACTTGAACAAAAAATGAATAGTGATATAAATAATTTTATTAATCAATGATGAAGACTTCAATCCTCTTTTCACAATAAATCAAGTACAACGATAGTTTAGGGATCCAACCCTAGATGAAGACTCCAATCTTCAATCAATCAGGCTCCAACCCTATCCATTGGTCCAGACTCCAACCTAGTCTTTATGAGGCTCCAACCTCTAGGGCTCCAACCCACTACTTCAATTCTTCAATAATGAGTACAAGATGTTCTTCAAGACTTCCCAAACACTTATGCAACAAGCCTTGCCAATGTCTTCAACAATGCTCTCAATTAATCTTCAATAACCCTTCATTCATCAATGACAACTTTAGTAACCATAAAAGGTGTCGCCAATACTCTTCATGATACCCAAACAATTTTCTCCAAGGTTACTCCATGAGGGCTTCAATCACGCATGAAGGTCTTCGAGAATGTCTCCAAGATAAGGTTCTATTATTTTTCTAATTGTCTTCAATAAATTGCTCCAAATGAGGGTTTAATCAATACTCCCCAAAGTATACTCAAAACTGATCTTCAACAAGCTCAAGTCTTCACAATTCATCCCCAAATGATGGCTTCCAAAACACTCCAATGAACCCTTCGAGAATGCACTGAGATGTCTTCAAAAATGTCACTCAAGTTTGCTTCAAAAATGCCCACAAGTCAGCTCAATCAAGCCCAACAAAACTGATCAATCAAGCTCAACAAATTTGCCCAATCAAGAATGTCTTCAAACACTTCTGAACTGCCTATAATGGTTCTTTAATATACTGCTTTAATGTCTGATCAAAGATCAGTCCAAGTCTTCACAAATCTGCACAAATAATAGCTACAAAGAAAACTCTTCAATGAGTCCTTCAAATATGTATTAAGATGTCTCCAAAAGGTTACTCAAAGTATGTTTCAAAATGTCCACAAGTCTGCTCAAAAAGCTCCTCCAAACAATGCCCAATACACTGCTCTCAATCCCACAGATCAAAGCTGCTAGGAGACTTCAGTAGTGTTCTTCAAGTATGTCTTAAAGGTGCTCCAATTATACTGTTCCAAGATATTCAAGCTATACTTAAAAACAAGTCTGGTTTAGGTCAGCTTCCTTTTGCTATACAATTATTTGTCAAGAATGCAAGTGCTCTAAGCATCCTCTGGAAACTTCATCAATCTTCATGAACAATATTTCATTTTCAGAGGCTTCAAGGAAGCTGTTCAATAATCAGCATAAAGAATAACCAAATTTCTGCTTCAGTGTAGAGGTCTGTTACAGGTGTTCAAATGCTTCCACAAGTCTGCAACCAAAGTGATTACAGGTTTGAAGTTCTATCTTCACAAATCTGTTGAGAAATGGCAACAAGAAATTCCAGTTTAATTTGTCCTTGAATTAAATTAAGAATTAAAATCGAATTCTATTTCTCATAACAACTTGTAAATAGTTAATTAAGTTTAATTAACATAATTAGCTTAGGAATTTCGAGTTGGAAGTCTTTCTGTAGTCATGTATATGTTCTCCCTAAGTTTTAAGGGTCCGGTATGAGTTTAAATTGAGTTGGAAATTAGATCACTCAGTTTACTGAGTTAAGTTAAGTTAAATTAGTTCTAAATTGTTTTTGGAACTAATAGAGGACTAACAATTAGTTGGTGCACTAATGCATCCACTAGTGCTACTCCAGTTAACTGAAGATTTCCTCATGAGAAACTCATGCATGTCAATTCAAAGATATACCCAGTTGAGACTAAGGACAGTGCACTATCAGTTGTATGATTTACTGAGTTGTATAGATCATGCAAGCAATCAGAAAATGGACCTAGTTTGGATTGTGCAGTTTTGGATGCACTGGATTCCCATTAATATGGGCTATTCATCCATGCATAGGGGCTTGGAGAGCTGCAGAATTGGCTAAGTGTTGGCCAAGAGCTTGCTTGTGAGCTGAGAGAGTTGAGCATACTTGTGCGGAATTGTTCTATTGAGAACAAGCTTTGTATCTTCACTCGTATTTTTTTTATATGCAATACAGATAGCCGGGTTTTGAGCAGTGGCTTTCCCCAAATACATCTTGTGTTATGTGTCATTGATTTATCTTCTTCTTGTTCATATTGTTTTCATCGATCTATTGGATTCCGCTAGTTGAAAGTAGAAATAGATTCTTATCCTGTGCTTTAGTAAATTGCATGAGCTTGTGAATCTACAGGATTTTCTACATGGTATCAGAGTTGAGAACAGTGTACTAGAGGAGATTTCGAATTTTTGAGTTTTGTGTTACAAGTGAAATTCGAATTCGCAATACATACTTTAGAATCGGAAGATGGCATTCTACGGTTTGTGGCTCGAGTATGCCTTGGAAGGAAACTCGGATTTTATAGCCTAGAGGGATAGAATGGAGATCGTGCTAGAGGATAATGGCTTGAAGGAATTCGTTGATCAAGAAATTCCTAAGCTAGCAACATCAGATGAACAAAATTTGGTTGAATGGAAGAAGTGTGTGGTAAAGGCAAGGCAGATAATCCTCGAGGGAGTTCGGGACCACATTGTCTCGGGTCTCAATGGCAAGGAAACTCTATATTCTGTGTGGAAAGCATTGACGGACTTGTGTCAGAACAACAGTGACCAAAGGAAATTGACATTGAAGGATAAACTTCAAAAAATCAAAATGGAGAAAGGCGAGACTATTCCAAAATACTTGACCAAGTTCACTCAATGTCGTGATGAACTTGGAAGTGTTGGAATCACAAATTCCGAGGATGATATGGTGAGTCTTGCTCTTCTAGGACTCCCAAAGAGTTGGCATAGTTATCAGGACTCTGTCAATGGTCAGAAGAAGCTGCCAAATTGGGAACGATTGTGGTCAAAATTGATGCAAGAGGAGATCAAGAGGAACACCAAGGATGGCTCTTCATCAAAGACTGATGATGAAGAGAACTATGCCTTAGCGATTAAGGCGAAGAAGGGGAAAGGAAAAGCTTCCCATTCCAAATCGGATTCTTATCATGGAGGTAAAAAGAAAGACATGACGAAAGTTAAATGCTTTCATTGTCATAAGTTGGGCCATTTTGCTACAAATTGTCCACTCAAGAAGTCCTCAGGAGGAGCGGCGGGTGAGGCTTTCGCCTCTCAATAAGAATTGGACATTTCCCTCATTGCATGCATGGTGTTGTAACGAATAAAATATATAAACAATATGAATATAATGTAAATAATAATAAATCATAAATAATAATTAGTTAAGCTAGTAATTAAGCTGAAAAGGCATGTCAAATAGGACATGACTCTTCATGAAGAGACACTTGTCTAATATATAAGCAGGCCTCCCGTTCTCATTTGTAATTCATTCTTATTTATTTTATTTAACATAATATTTATATCCTTAATGGATAATTTGATATTCCAAGTCTTGTGGAGTAATTAATTTATAGAAGGAACTCTGTTCGCTTCATTTGGTATCAGAGAAGTTCGGTCCTCTAAGTTGCTTAACTGGTGCACAGAACTCGTTCTCTGATCCAGGTCCTTGGCTATCGAAATTCGTCAACCTTGTTACCGTACAATTGAAGCATTTTGCTCAGAATTTGGGAGTTTCTCCTTTTCTCCGTTTTTCTAGGCCTTTGGCCATAAAAAAAATTAACCAAAAAAAAATATAAGTAAATAAATTAAAAGAAGAAAAAAAAAGTAAAAGAAAACAAAAACGGGATACAAATCTCCAAACTTTTTATGTGGAGAAGCCCGTGGTTTTAAAAACAACCCATGGTAATTGCCCATGGTATTTTAAAAAGTTCAAAAAAACAAAAAAAAACAAAACAAAACAAAAGCAAAAAACAAAAAAACAAAAGGAATACGTTTTACTTTTTATGTGGAGAACATTTTAACGGAGGTTTTAAAAAACAACCCATGGTAATAGCCCATGGTATTTTAACATCGTGACTGTGTCATATGAAAAGACATGACCTTTATATTTATTAAGTGGGGTGACATTAAAAATTTATCAAGGAAGTAATTAAATATATAAAAAAAAGGGACCAACTTATTATTAAAAAAAAATAAGCGAAACTATTATTATTATAAGATAATAAAGTTATTTTGAAAAGGGGTCTTAATATAAAGAAATACATACATATAGAGGGCAACAATATAAACGAGTACTTTTTTTAAAAGGGTATTCAAGTTTTAACAATCCACATTAAAGGAAAATATTTGAAAAATATATATAAAAGAAATAAGTGATATTTTATAATAAAAATATCTCCAGCTAACATATTGTTTACATAAAAACATCGAGGCAAAAATGGAGACTAATAATGAAAGGTTTCCTGAAACCCATAGTACATATGTTTACACACTATTTAAAATCCAAGGATCACTTGCAGGAAAAGACATCATAATCTCTATCAGTCCTACTAAAAAAAGTAATTATGTTAGTCTTAAATGTGCTAATCAATTGGTGATTCCTGAATCAAATATAGTTGAAACAAATATTTTTGGCAAACAATACGATATAAGCAATCTACAACTAAATATTGGAGATTATAGTTTTACCTCACAATTCACCGTGCAAACCTTATCTTTTAACAATAGTGACATTGTTTTGGGATCACCATGGATGAAAACTCTAGGGTCCTTTATTTTAAATACTAAGAAAAAGTTTTTAACATTTTCTTACAAGAAGAAGAAAATAACACTGCAAGATGTTACACTGAAACCTAATTCAATAACGCCAGAAGATATATCTGATATTTCAAAAGTAATTTCTCAAGAAGGTAACAAGTATTACAAAATATGCAAAACGAAATTGACAAAATCACTATTGACAAAAATGAAGAAGTTTCTCGACTCAAAAACCACAGTGAAAAATTATTGACGCAAATTAAGAAACTTAAGAAGGATAAGAAGACATTAGAAAACAAGATACAACAATTTATCGAGAAAGAAGTATCAAATGTAGGAATTCAAGTTGATGACAAAACAACAAATACCGATCCAATGAATATGACAACTCAAGAAGACAAGTCAGTTGAAGAAACGGCACACGTAGATGTTGCAGTTCAGACAATGAACATCCCAAGTGAATGTTCCATAACCATCTCAACAACATCTTTGCCAAAAGAAAATATAGAAATTGGCACATGCCCAGTAAGGAGAAATCAAACCAAAAAAGTTCCATATTGGCATCTAAATCATGAGAACAGACGAATCAACCATGCTACATATTTGAACCAGTCAGAACTGAAACAACAAACTGATGTTCCGGATAATAGTGATGTAATCTCAATCCAATCTTATGCTAACAAGGCGTTACAAAATTCCAGTGATTAGAATACTATACAGAAGATTAATCTCGGATGGTCTGATCCCTTCTTAGTGCGACAATTTTGTTTGTCACTAAGAAGATCATATCAGCTTGTATCGACGAAGATGACTATTCCGAGACAGAAAGACTTTTGAAGCAAAAAAAGAGATCAAGCCTTTTTCATCGACAAGCTTTGAGGATAAAGCTTTTTGAAGAAGGAGACAATGTAACGAATAAAATATATCAATAACATAAATATAATGTAAATGATAATAGATCATAAATAATAATTAGTTAAGCTAGTTATTAGGCTGAAGAGGCATGTCTAATAGGACATGACTCTTCATGAAGAGACACTTGCCTGATATATAAGCAAGCCTCTCGTTCTCATTTGTAATTCATGCTTATTCATTCTATTTAATATAATATTTATATCCTTAATGGATAATTTGATATTCCAAGTCTTTTGGAGTAATTAATTTGTAGAAGGAACTTTGTTCGCTTCAGGTGTTATCAATGATGGGAAGTGTATGGTACTTAGACAGTGGAGCTTCATTCCACATGACTGGCGACAAAGAGCTATTCAGTGACATGGAGGAGAAAGATCTCTAGATACATATCGAGATGGGTGACGACGCGAAGTATAGTGTTACTAGATTGGGCACGATTACATTTCAGAGGGAGCATGGGGCTCCACTCACCTTGAAGAATGTTATGTATGTGCCTGGGCTAAAGAAGAACTTGGTATCTGTTGCCATGCTTGAGGATAGAGGCAATGATGTGATCTTCTCGAAAGGAAAGGCAATCCTTCGACACATAGCCAGGGGTCAGGTAAAGAAGATAGGGATTCAGGTGAAGAATCTCTATAAGTTGGAGGTAGAGGAGTGTGTTGCTTTGACCACAAAAGCAGAAAGGGTGTAGAGCCGAGACGTTGGCGAGTTGTGGCACAGGCGATTGGGCCACTTGCATCATGGAGATTTGAAGATATTGCAGCAGATCTCTATCGGACTTCCCAAAGGTACGCTTGAGCAAGTTGATACATGCAAGGGGTGTACTTTGGGAAAAAACACAAATCTTCCTTCCACGACAGAGACAGTCAAGCAGGCGCTGTTCTAGAGAGAGTCCATTCAGATGTGTGTGGATCATTCTCGATAGCATCCACGACCAAACATAGGTATTATGCTATATTTGTTGATGACTATTCACATAAATGTTGGATATGTTTCATGCAGAGAAAGGATCAAACTTTCACAAAGTTTTGTGAGTTTAAAGCATTGGTTGAGAAATAGTCGGACAAGAAGGTTAAAATTTTGCGGAGTGATAACGGTGGTGAGTATGTCTCAAACGAGTTTAAGAACTTATGTGCAGTGAAAGGGATTAAACAGGAGTTGACAGCACCCCATAACCCTCAGCATAATGGAGTGGCCAAGAGGAAGAACAAAAGCATAGTAGGGGCAGTGAGGGCAATGTTTCATGATCAAGGCCTACCACTACACTTGTGGGCTGAGGCATGCAACACAGCGGTTTATGTTCAGAATCGTAGCCCACATCGGATACTTGAGATGAAGTCACCAGAGGAGGCTTATTCTAGTAAGAGGCCATATGTTGGTCACTTCAGGATTTTTGGGTCATCAGTATATTTCCATGTGACCAAAGATGAACAAAAGAAGGTTGAGTCGACAACAGAGTTGGGGATATTTGTGGGGCACACTAATACACCTCACAACTATCGAGTGTACTTGCCGACCAACAGGATGACAGTGATTTGCATGGATGTCTGATTCAATGAGGAGAAAGCCATGCGAGTTTCCCTTGAGAGGGAGCTTGAGCTACATGCAGATGAGGAGCTCTTAGCTCCTAAGGTTGAGGAGCCTCAAATTGATGTAGAGCAACCACATGTAGAGTATCCGAGAGTGGAGACATCCACTCAGGCAGAGTCTTCCAAAGAGGGAAGAAAGTGCACCAGAGAGGCTGACAGATTGTTGGATGATGCATGGGAGAATGTGGGAGCACCCACTTCTCAGCGCAGGCAAAGGAGGTCACTTGAGAGGTACACTGGATACATGGCTCTTATGGCGAATGTGTTGTGACAAAGCCATCTTCCTTTAAGGAAGCAGTGCAGCAGCCAGATTAGGTTGATGCCATGGTGGAGGGGTATGACTCCATAGTTCGTAAGTGTTTGGGATGTGGCCCCGAGACCAGAGGACAAGTCAGTGATGAGTTCCCGTTGGCTTTACAAGGTAAAGCAAGCTGTAGATGGTAGTGTGGAGAAGCATAAGACTATATTTGTGGCCCGTGGCTTTTCACAGGTAGAGGGGATTGACTATGATGAGACCTTTGCTCCTGTTGCAAGGTACTTTTCAATCAGATATATATTGGCACTATCAGCAAAAATGGGTTGGAAGATACATCAGATGAATGTGAAGACAACCTTCTTTAATGGCATGATTGAGGAAGAGGTGTACATAGCACATCCTGAAGGTTTTGAAACCTTTGACTGTGAGTCGCATGTGTTCCGGCTCAAGAGAGCGTTGTATGGGCTGAAGCAAGCATCCCATGCTTGGTACACTAGGATAGATAGCTACTTCATTGGGTTGGGCTCCACAAAGAGTGAAGCGGATGCGAACCTGTACGACATAGTGGTGGAAAGTAAGTTGTTGATCATTGTATTTTTTGTTGATGATCTCATACTGACAGGTGATGATCAGCTGACCAAATCTTGCAAGGAGGGCCTTGCAAGAGAGTTTGAGATGAAGGACATGGGGCTCATGCATTACTTTCTTGGCATGGAGGTATGGCAGGGAGATGGGGAGTTGTTTGTGTCTCAGGGCAAGTATGCCCACAAGATACTCTAGAGATTCCACATGGAGAATAGCAAACCCATGGAGACTTCTCTAGCAAGTAACTAGAGGAAGGAGGATGCTACTTCAAGGGAAGTAGTGGAAGCTATTGTTTACAGACAGCTTATGGGTCCACTCATGTACTTGGTGAACATATGACCGAATATGTGCTATGCAGTTAACCAACATAATCAAGCGATGGTTAGGCCTACCAAGCTGTATTGGAAGGCGGACAAGCATGTGTTGAGATACCTCAGGGGCACTTCTCAGTATGGATTATGGTACAGACAAACAGAGGGAGGGAAGCTTCAATGCTTCACCAATGCAGATTGGGCACGTAGTCCATCCGACAGGAAGAGCACATCAGGAGGGATCTTCAATATTAGGTCAACAGCAGTTTGTTAGTACAAAAGGAAACAAAGATCGGTTGCACTCAGTTCGACAGCGGCAGAGGCAAAGTACATGGCTACAAGTCAGGTAGCATGTGAGGCAATCTGGATGAGGAAGATCATGGTTGGTTTGTTTGGTTAGCAGATGGATTGTTAAGTTTAGGTATGTTCTATGCTAGAGCAATTTATTTAAATTTTCACAGTTAGCAATCACATCAGCATTACGATAAACTGCAGATAAAACATAAATACAAAACGCAGAAGACAAGCCAAGACAAGAGGACACAAGATATGGCGCGAGCCAGGGACAAACCCCACAATGTGTGGGGAAACCCTTTGATCAAATCTTCTTTTATCTTCAAAGTTCAGCAAAGAAGGAGAGAGAGAGAGTACATTTACAACAGAAGTCAATACTTTGACTTATCTAGATCTAGCATAGATCATTTCGTATGATGAGATCAGTTGAAGACATTCTGCTTCAACTGATTCTCAAGGTGACTCCTTCACCTATCATTGTGCTGCATCTCGTCCATTTGTTGCACCTTACTGTGTAGCACCATCATGTTGCCCATGATCATCATGCTGCTCATGCTCTCATACATCACTGTGTTGCCCATGATCTTCATCATGTTGCCCATACATCATGCTGCTCATGATTACTTCGCCCACAGTGTCACATCATTCATCACTGCTTCATTGAGATGTTGACCTTGCTATGAATGTAATTATGCCCAGACATTCAGCATTGAGAATAAGGTTGTCCTCATTGCTGCATCATTATTACATCATCATGGAGACCCTCACTGTTGCTTCTTTATCATATCCATGAAGTCTACCTGAAGGTTAGATCTCCATGAGTGTCTAAACTGTAATTGCAACCGTGGAACTTTATTTCGAATACCCATCGAGAGATATCAAATTACAATTCACATTGAGGTATGCAAGTTAATATAAATTGTATGTTGAGATCCTTGATCATAGGGCAGATCCTTCAGCTTCATCTGTTTGATGAAAACACTTGCAGGTTGACGAGACGTTGTTCATATATATTCCTAGATTTATACATCCGCAGATATTTCCTTTAATCACAAGTATACTAAGTATCACATATATTCGTGGTGATATGTCTAGACAGATTTGAATATAGAGCCGAGATGTAACCCTTGTTCTTTCTGTAATATGTATGTACAGTCTTCTTTGACCATCTAGGATATTGTGATTCAGGTATGCCGAGATTGTAATTGCTTTAGTGATGACGGAGATCACCGAGACTGGGAGAAGATAGAAACTGAGTCTTCATGACTGCGTACATGACTTGACTGCGGTTCCACATACCTGGACTGCAGCTCTTCTATCCTTGTGGATATATCTTGGCTCTCTGCGGCTAGGTGTCTATGGCTAGAGCATCACTACGACTGCAGCTTCGTTACCTTTTACAGCGAATGGAAAGCTGTGCATATATAGTTTCCATTGCTAACAGATATAGAGAGTTGTGCATATATATGACTCTCATGCCCAGAGTATATAGTTTCCATTGCCTGTGTATATCGGTCTCTATGAACAACGTATGTATGTCTTCCATGACCAGCATAGATAAGGGCATCATTTGTGGCTCTTCTTCCACCTTTGACTGCGGCTGAGGTTAGCAGATTAGGGCATCATCAAGCTAGGCCAGCGTATTCTTTTTGTGACACTCCTTTTCCAAAAACCCAAGACGTGGAGAGGAGGTCACCTCAAGAATGAGTGTATAAATGATATCAAATCCTCATCTATTTATACCACAACAAGGATGATGAATAGACACGTCGGTTGGGCTTCTAGAGCCCACATAAGCGTTGGTCGGCTTGATAATAATTACATAAACAAAATAAATTCATATCTCCATAAATACTTATCGGAATCGGATGATCTTTGGATCAATCCTACACCTCTCAACGAGAGGGATCCAATAA
>APFE030576338.1:48883-102522 GCA_000404065.3 Pinus taeda | reverse complement strand
GCGTCCAAAACCATGGACTGAAAGCCACCGCGTCCAAAAAACCATGTACGAAAATCATGCACAAAACCATAGGTGGGTCCGCCCAACCTAACATAGGGTCCAAAACCAAAATTTTCCGGGGTGCTACCTCGGACCCCATAAAGTGGGGTTACGGGTACCCCTCAAACCCCCTGTTAACTATGTGGAAAGAATATAACACAACCCAACAATGCCATTACACCACTCAATGGTTCCAAGTGAGAGGATATTCCCAAAGTAGAAAAAATGCGTTCAGCCTGGTGAACTAAAATAAAAGAGTTCCATGAGTAAAGATATCGAACAAAGAATGAAAGAAAAAATTATAAAAAGCTTATTTTGAAATCAATGTATACTAACAGCACAAAATCTGACCAGAAGGCTTCAGAGCATTCCAAGATCTCCCGACTTTAAGATTTGAAGAAAATGTAAAGAGATTGACAGGAGATTAATTTCAAATACAAAGAATTGTACTCTGGGGCTCTCTCTATATCTATAGTTGCATAAAACCTCCAAAACGAAGAAAAACAAAAAGAAAGTATTAAAAAAATGATGTGTAATAGTAGTGCATCTAATTCTTGTCGCCTAGTTTTAATGAATTGATTTGAATTTAATTACTAACCCATATTGCATGCATCCTTGATTAAGCTTATCTTCCACCACCATCGTTGGCTTCATACGAGCCATGATTCAAGGAAAAGAGCGATCTACAACACAGAGAGAAAGAACGAAAGCATAAGACCAAAGCCCAAACATCAAAACAGAAAATCCAAAACCACAACAAAAAATTACTATCAATCTCTTTCAAGAAAACCATTTTTAGGCAATGTAATCGCGATCACACTGCCTTAAATAAAATGGATATTTTCCCGTACTAAACCCTCGAAAACAAATTTCAAGAATAAGGAAAATAGGAAATCAAAGCAGACATATACTTTGAGACAAACCAAAATGGAAATAAAACATGGATCCTAACCCAAGAACAACCACAAACCCTAGGAAACCAAGAGAATTCACTAATTCAAGAACAATTTGACATGAACTTCAGAACTTTTTACATCAAAAACCAGTGGACACGCTACAAGAATATAAATATGAATAATAAATAGAAACACAACCAAAATATGATAACCCTGGAAACATACACCAAAATCCTCTGCTACACAACGCCCTTTTTGGGATAATCTGCATTAACAGTTTTATGATCCATGAGTGCATGCTTGCCTGTTTGATACCTATTCACCATTAGAAACATAGGAATACAGGTAACCTGATGAGTGCATGCTTGCCATATACAATATGATAAAAAAATTACAATTATGTTTAGTTGCAATTGGTTAGTATTCTTCACTGGCATCTTCAATGGAGGGCAATGTTATGGGGGGGTCTAGATCTCTGATTCAGGATTCTTTGGTTGGTATCTGGCATTGTTTGAGAATCTCTGCATTATTTGTTATTTGAACATTATGCTGCAAACATGTTTTTGATAATGAAATTTGTTCATTGGTTGCCTTTTGTCAGTTATAGAGAGAGCAGGTACATATGTAGCTGCTGGCAAAAAGACCATTGTTGATTAAGGAAGCCACACTGTTAGATTCGACCACTTATTCTGATTCCATAAATGTTTTTGTTTGTTTAAGAGTATGTAAATACAATTGTATATACCCTTCATTTTATTTCTCTTTTTATGTAAACATTTTTCTGTATATATTAAAAGTATCCTTTACAAAAACAAATCAGAACTCATAATAAATAAAGATTCATAACCTTCTGAAAATGAAAAGTTAAAAGAATTTACAAATTAATAAGTTTAGATATGTCTTAAACTAATTCGAGAGATAAATGAGAAGAAAATACTTGACAATGAAAATATGAAGTCAGTCTACAGTTGACTTCCCTATTTGAAGCATTTACAAAGATCACAATATTGTGCTCTAGGCAAAGAGTATAGTCAAAAACTTGAATCAAAGAATGGAGGACCCATGAAAATAGCATAACAAAAATCTGCACATTACACCGGACTTTACTAAAAATCTATGTGAATAAGAAAACAATTTTTTTCTGATTGCAGAGTAAAATATATCAGTATCATTGTCCCCATGCTGGACCTGAAACAAGTATAAACCGAATGTAAGAACTCAGTACTTCATTTGTACTAAAAAAATGCAAGTAAATTAACTCATATCAAAGAATGCAAACATCTAAACATGGGAATAATTTGCACTCTAATTGATAATAAGGAAAGGATTGTTGTAATGTCCTCGAGGGATTAATTGGCCCGAGGGATGAAGTATCCTATAGATCCCCGTAGGCTATAGTCCTCGATAAATGGGAATCCCCAAAATACCCAATGATGGGCAAGTTTTGGGGTAGCTGGGGCAAAAAACCCAAAGTTGGAGTGGGGTTTGGTCACTGGTGTGAACATCACTCAATTAATTTAACAAAAAGACCCCTCATGAAGCTATAAATACAAGAGGCCTAGAAGCACTTGAGGCATAATTGGATTGCATCATTTGTCTCTGATTTTCTTTGAGCCTGAGGCTCTGAGGGTTGAATATCTCATTTTCTTTGACTAGTTTCGGTGGAGGTGATCCCACCCCACCTAGTCACTCTTTTTCATTCTTTTTATTGGTCTCTTGTTCTGGCAACATGGTTTTAATTATTGAAAGGAGCAACGAATTAATTTTGGGAAAACATGTGGCAAAGCAGTACCTAACTCTACATAGGCTGGGCAATTTCGCTGAGGTTCAGTTATTAACTTATTGGACAGACCAAAATCTTCTTGAGTTTAGTTATCGTGGTTTTTTCTGTGTGTGTGGCAAAAATTAAGACGTCCTGAAACACATCACAACTCCAGAGGCCAGTATAACGGATTTGAGGAAGATTAACAAGACAATCAGGCAACATCCACCTGAGGAGGATTGTTTGAAGCAGATCACATATCGTGAAAAGAATTGTCTGAAGAAGATCACATATCCTGAGGCCGAGCAACCATTCTATAACTGATCGCAATTCTTGTAGCCATCCCGTGACAGACCGAAGTCCAGAAGTGGACCTGTGACAGTCCAAGGCATCTAGTGGTGATAATCCAAGCCCTTTTAAGGCTGAGCAAGACCTCCTGGAATCATCTCATGGGTCCTGTAGCAGACTGGGTATGTTCTGAGGGTCAGAATATCATTTGCTACCTTTTGATTGATATGAAGGGTTTCCTTAAGTCGATTTCCACAGATCCAGGGTCCTGGAATATAGTGTGGGCCCTGTAACTAAAAGAGAGTTCCTGAGGAAGTGGGAGGGTTTAACTTGCAATATGTCTGAGGTATTGAGGTGAAGTATGTGCCAAATCCAAGACTGCATCTTTGCCTGAAGTAGACGTCACCCCTTTTCTCCACTTGCCATCAACAAATCGAAGAACCTCATCTGATCTACGTTTGTCATAAGTCCCAGAACTGCTAAGGCGGCTTACGAGCAGTAAAAAGGGATTAGAGAGCTCTGAAGGAAGTCGTATATAGAGCTAGGAAAATTATCAGTCCTAGTTGGGTATGTTCTGGATAATGTTAGTAAAATAGTTTTCAAAGTTGTGGATCAGAATAGCTGGATTTGAATTATTTTTAAAGTTTTTTTCGAACAGGTAGAATCTCTACCTCTCAAACCCAAGATGGAGGTGCCAGCAACAAAGCCACCCATGGCTCCGTTCCAGAAGTCCTTCTCTCGAAATTTCTCAACCACGTGATTGGTCAATGCAAAGACCTCTCCGATTGCAGCAAATGTGAGACCATAACTCCACATAAGTTGCATAGTCTTGACCAAACCTGAAAGGGAAATGCTCCTTTCAACCTTCAACACATCACACCATCTGGCCACCATACCTCCCCAGACATACCCCCAATGAAACCACTCATCGTGCCACTGAAAGTCTTAAACGTTAAACCATGGGTGTCTTCCATCCTTATCTTCTCGATAGGATCCATTTCCACCAGTGTCTTTCCTTGCAAAATCCTCCAAAAATGGAAGTCTTTCATATTAAAGCCCTACATTATTAAAACCCTAGATAAAGATTTAGGTTTGATTCCGAAAAAGGACTATATAGACAATTCCTTTGATTCCATTGAGAGGATAATGTAATTTGTCCCCTGATTCTGTGAACTCATAGTTCCGAAACAAATTTATTGTGGATTTAATGAATTTATATAACATTTCATGGATTCTAGAGCCTATGTCCCCTGGTTTTTTAATCAAATAAGCCATTTGTCCCGTATATGTAATAAGCAGAAATGGATAAACCAACACATAGAAATCTTGAATCAAGCTACACCAAAAAACCCAAATTCCTATGCCTGAAATAAAATAGAGAAGAAAGGGAGCCGAATTCTCTTTCCCACAACAACAGTTTCTTTAAGTATGTCTGTCCTCCACCACGCTCGCGACATCCTACTTTAAGCCTTCGATCGATGCAGAGAGTGAATGCAAATAGCACAGATGATCAATTCCATTAAGCACCTAGAAGTATCGTCGAGCGAGGGCAAGTGCGAGGTCTCCACTCAGAGAAGCACCTAGAAGTACCTAGAAGTAGCGTAGCGTCGAGCGAGGGCAAGGGTGAGGTCGATTTGCTAGGTCGCATCTCAGTTTTATAATTTGTAGTTAAATCTCTAACTAACGTATATTGGTCTAATCAATTGGATGGGTAAGATTATTTTAATCGTCTAACTCTTAAATCAAAGGCTCATAAATGTACACATAACCCAAAAGGAAAGTTGATTTCAAAGGGAAGTGCCTTACGACGTAATTATTCGTACTCCTAACAACTAATTTATAACTAAAACTTATTAATATTAAATAATTCTATTCCCTTTTTAGATATTTTTGAAACCTGCTGCTTAACCTCTCTTACCTTTAATACGGTTATAATATAGAACATGTTAAAACTAAACTTTATAACATTATTATTATTAAATTATATATAATCTCTAACAACTATTTTATTATTTTATAAACTTATTTTTAACCTTATTACTATTTAATATTATATGTAATATCCTAAAAAACTATTTTTATTATATTTATAACTAATTCTTAATCCCCTATTAGTTTATGAAGTATTCTTAACAATATATTTTAAGCGAATTTTGATGTGATTATCCCAGAAAACCTTCTCAATAAACTTGATATGGATCACATAAGCCTAAATTTAATATATTACTATTATTCGTAATCCTAACAACTAATTTATAACTAAATTTATAATATTAAATAATTCCTATATGCTTTTTAAGATTTTTTATTTACATGTTTAACTATTCTCCAACAGCCAGTTTTCAAGGGTTGACCTTGGGTGATATTTGCATTGCCTGCTATTTATTATAAAGTTATATGATTTTTTCACCTTTGGCTGAGGATGAACCCATTAGTTGCGTTCGAAATTTTGACCAAATCTTTGATGACGTGATTTAATCCAAAAACATTTATCTAAAACTTATATATATATAATATATATTATATATATATATATATATTATATATATATATATTATATATATAAATATAAAATATAAATATAAATATATATTAATTTAAATAAATATTTAATAATTTAGGAATTAATCATAATTTTCCAATAAATTTTTATGAATAAATAAAAATAATTAAATTTCATAAGGAAAATCATATCATTGATTTGAAACTAACCATTTCCTTAAAATATTTGTTGAAAAATATAAAAATACTTTATATTTTATATGTTATATAAATGCACACAACCATGATAAAGAAGGTAAAAGCTATTTCTTAAAAATGGTTTACCAATATATTTGGTGAAAAAAGTGTATTTAACTTTTTATAATAATAATAATTTATTGTTTACTAGGTTTGGATAGATGGTGGATTGAGTGCATTTGCTAAGACATTATTGATATAAAATTACTAGTTTAATTTTCTACTTTAATCAAGGTGATATATTAAACATTGATAAGATTGATTTTATCGAACTTAAAATAACATTAAAAATATTACAAAATTTTTATAATTATATTTTTTGTTTTGTTTTATTTTATTTTGTTTTTTACTATTTTAAAATTTTTAAATTATTGTAATGAATATGAATTATAATTATATTATGTGTACTTTGAAATATTATATATTATGAAATAAGTAAATAAAACAAATTCATAGAAAATCATTACCACACTTTCCTGTAATACAATACAGTCCACTTCTTTTAGTGAGGAAGGCATAAGCCAAAAAAAATTGTTTAAAATCATTGTTAAGAGCCATAGAAAAGTTTACTACTGTAGCCATGATGACAAAGTAAAATTCACAGCTCAGACTCTACTTTATTCAAAACATTTTCCAAATTTTTTTTGTCCATTATCTTTTGAACATCATCAACGTATCAGGAAAGCTCTTGATCTCTGTGGTCACTGGTTCATGCAATTTACTATACAATTAGTGGGGCAATCCAGTTGGAAATAAAACATAAGCTACTATTTAACTTTTAATTAAATTGGAGTTCCATTCCAAATCCGAGTTATACTCCTATCAACCATGCCTATTGTTATAATATTCAAAGATGATATTAAATATTAAATAAAAGGCTTAGCCTTAACCATATTCTCTCTTTATTTAAAAAAAAGTTTCCTAAATTTTAAAAGTAATTTCTAAATTTTAAAATAACACTTTTAAAAATCGACTTTTAAAATTTTAAAATAACACTATTAAAAGTCTAAATTGTATAGCATATCAAACACAATGAGCTATGATGGAAAATTTTCCAACATATGGTTGGAAAATTGGAAGATTTTCCAACATAAGTGGGTGGCATATTCGTATGTTGTTCCTGTTAGTGACATGTTCATAAAAATTTATACTAACTTCAATAATTAATCATAATTTTTTTTTACATAATATATATAATTTTATTAGGGAGGACATAATATATATAGGGTGGCATATTATTATGTTTGTCCTGTAGTGACATGTTCATAAAAATTATACTAACTTCAATAATTAATCATAATTTTTTTTTACATAATATATATAATTTTATTAGGGAGGACATAATATATATAATTTTATTAGGGAAAGGAATTATGAATGAGAATTTATTATTATTCAATTTGAATTTTTTGAATACCTTTAATTTCTTGACTAATTTTTGTCATATTTTTTTGAATAAATCTTCAAATTTTTTATGCTTGGCATGTAGTGGCATGTTCATAACTTTAATTTTTATGTCAACACTCATTTCAATAATTATCTTTTTCTCCACATTTATATATATATATATATATATATAATATTATATATATATATATATTTTAATTTTTATTGTGGAAAAATCATGAATGTAGGAAATCATAGACTGCATCT
Organism: Pinus taeda; assembly: GCA_000404065.3. NCBI lineage: Eukaryota > Viridiplantae > Streptophyta > Pinopsida > Pinales > Pinaceae > Pinus > Pinus taeda. The sequence continues at coordinate 95,145 of APFE030576338.1, read as the reverse complement.
TGATCAATGTAAGTAAGCTCGTCATATCATATCAGTTTATTCACTTTTTTTAATAATATTCATGTCATCATTTTTTTGAATAATCTTCAATTTTTTTAATAATCTTCATGTTATAATTTTTTTAATAATCTTCATTTTTTTTTTTTAATAATCTTCTATGTCATATTTTTTTTTAATAATCTTCAATTTTTTATGCTTGTAGTGGCATGGCATGTTCATACTTAATCTTCATGTCAACACCAACTTCAATGACTAATTATACTCTTTTTCTTCCACATAATATGTATAATTTTATTGTCGAAGAAATCATGAATGTAGAAACCATAGACTGCATTTGATCAATGTAAGTTAATCGTATCATTATTATTCAATTTTTTTAGCCATATTAATGAACTTTAATATTGGGATAATAGTTATCTAGATATAATATTTTGTTGGGATTACAATAATAGAAAAGGTATTTGGTGAGAGGTTGAATAACCATAACTTAGTACATGGAAAATTTTAGGAGTTAATATTTGTAGATGGGCTAATTTTCCATGTTTTTTCAAATAAAAAGGCTTGCCAATTTCCATTTTTCTAAAAATGATTTGCTCAAATTTTATAAGATAAAATTATTTTACCTTACAATTCTTCCAAATTTTATAGAGATCAAAATTACTAGAAATTTGAATATAAAAAAAAAATCACCAAACATTTTATAGTCTCCATATTAGGAACAAGTAAGATTAGCTAAGGTTTTTACATTTTAAGGTCATCCTTAAAAAAATTCCTACTTTGGTCTTTCCTCATGTAAGTGCACCTATTCCTATGCAAGCAAACAACCAATTAGTTGATACCTACATGGCTGAGTTTAATCGATGAATGTTATGGGTTCCTATATACTCCTTAGGGACCAAAAAATTGATTTTTCATATTCCAAAATCTATATAGTCAAAAGAAATAGATCTAAAGAACACAACCATAACCCTTACTGAAATCCAAAGATGAATCATTAAGTAGTGGAATTTTCTTTTAACAATAAAATATGCCCAAAATTGTGATTCCTACTATGAGTGCATGTGTTGAAAATCCTTGGAAGTTTCAACTCTAGTGGTAGTAGCTTCCAATCCTTAACCATCCCATGCAAAGATTAAAATTCTTGGAAATATAGTAGTCATGGTCGGTATTTTCATCATGTGAAGAATTTTGAAATTATGAAATTTTTATTTTTCCTCCAAAATAAACAAGTTGTCCTCATATTAATGTCAAGTTGGTTGGGCCCAAAAGAGGCACTCATTCGACCCCCTTGGAAGTCTATATAGAGGAGAGGCCTCCTCCATCATTTAGGCACATCAAATTTCTCTTGTCTATCTCTAATATAGCAAATTTCAGAAGGAGAAAAAGGAAGGCCAAAATTTCAAGAGGGTTTGGGATTTCATCTTATTATTGGGTATTGGTTTGGTTATCCTCTTGATATTGTTTGTAATGTGTTGATGAACTATGAACTCTCTCTCTTTGTCTCTCTCAGAAGGAAGAATTTATGGGTTTTCCCGTTGTGGGTTTTTCCGTGGCCTCAAGCCTAAATCTCTACCTTTTGTCTCATTGTCTCATGCTAATTTATTGCTCTTTCATATTTTGATATTTTCTTCTGTGTAATTTCATAATGATAATGAATGAATTTTATGTGGAATTAATGATATCTAATCATTGGAAATAGTTATCTAGTGAATAAAATATGTTCTAGTTCTTTTCCCTAGAAAAATCAACATGGTATTAGAGTTGGGAATATCAAAGAACAAAGCAGTTGAGGTCTGTGATTATATCTCTTGATAAGTCAAATTTCTGTAAGAAGGTTGAGTCTCCTGTGATGTGATCCAATGACTATTAATGTACTATGAGAGAAGGATCTGAAGTTCAAACCCTTCCTTGTTCAAACCTTTTCTTATTCGAACAAGTCTAAGGCATCTAACACTTTTTTTGTGGCAAATAATCCTATGAGGAAGGGTCAAATTCTATGTAGCAAGACCAGAGGTCTTAACCTGTGGTTAACGATTGTGATAAAGGATTGAGTATCATGAGGTTCTTGAGGCATTTGACTTCTATATAATGATTCATACGAGCTTATATATGGCATTGTTCTCTAAAGTATGAAAGCAAGATGGAGGACCTACTAGTTTGAACCTATGATGAAGGACCAAATATCTTAGATATCATTTTGGGATTCAACTGCGTTAAGTAAGTCATTCACGTATGACCATTTCCATGAGAGGTAGTCGTAACTGACTAATTTCTCATGATTTTTGAATAGTTCACTTAGCACTCATTGCATCGGGTGATGCTCACAGGGGAGAAGAAGTGGGATTGAAACTAGTGAAATGTGGAGAACGAATCACATAGCATCAATCATCACTTCCGGGGCTTGCACCCGGTAACCAGGACTTCCCAGGAGGTCACCCATCCCAGAACTCCTCTGGCTCAAGCGCGCTTAACTGAGGAGTTTTCCCCACAATCAAGCCCACTTAGCTTGCTACCCCATTTGCAAAACCTTAGCAAGTATTGTGCCTCATGAACCATTCAAGTAGAGATCCTTTGACTCTTTTTGAATTTAAGTATGGGGATTTACGCAGTGCATTATATTAGATATCATTTTTGGGATTCAACTGCGTTAAGTAAGTCATTCACGTATGACCATTTCCATGAGAGGTAGTGGTAACTGACTAATTTCTCATGATTTTTGAATAGTTCACTTAGCACTCATTGCATCGGGTGATGCTCACAGGGGTGAAGAAGTGGGATTGAAACTAGTGAAATGTGGAGAACGAATCACATAGCATCAATCATCACTTCCGGGGCTTGCACCCGGTAACCAGGACTTCCCAGGAGGTCACCCGTCCCAGATCTCCTCTGGCTCAAGCGCGCTTAACTGTGGAGTTTTCCCCACAATCAAGCCCACTTAGCTTGCTACCCCATTTGCAAAACCTTAGCAAGTATTGTGCCTCATGAACCATTCAAGTAGAGATCCCTTCACTCTTTTTGAATTTAAGTATCGGGGGTTTACGCAGTGCATTATATTAGATATCATTTTTGGGATTCAACTGCGTTAAGTAAGTCATTCACGTAAGACCATTTCCATGAGAGGTAGTCGTAAGTGACTAATTTATCATGATTGAATAGTTCACTTAGCACTCATTACATCACTCGATGCAATGAGTGCTAAGTGAACTATTCAAATCATGAGAAATTAGTCACTTACCTCTCATGGAAATGGTCATACGTGAATGACTTACTTAACGCAGTTGAATCCCAAAAATGATATCTAATATAATGCATTGTGTAAACCCCCGATACTAAAAATAAATTATTATTATTATTATTATTAGAGCATGGGTTTCATGCTCAAGTTCTTTTATTTTATAGGTAAAGCACCTATTGAGTGCTTCTAGGGTTTAAGATTCATTGTCATATATTGAAGACCCTATGGGCACATTGTATCTTGTAAAGAAAAAAATATTTTTTCTTTAAAGTGTTGAAATACCTCCAAGATCAAGTCAGCCTAAGGAGCTGTCAATTCGGCTTACATGAAGAGCCACGTCCACCCTTAGAAGAGCTAATTTATAGAGAGGAACCCGTCCTCCATTAGACACACTCACTCATCTCATTCTATGTGATGAAGAGGAAGAGAAGAATTCAAAGAAGAGGGTATGAAGAAGAGGAAGTTGAAGTGCTTGGGTTAGATCTATCTCTCTTGTGAAAGTCGAAGTTAGGGTTTCTACGTTGGATTTATCACTAGTTTGATATTGAAGAAAAGAAAGAAGGAAAGGCGAGTGAAGGTCACTTAGGGAATCTCATTAGCCCTAAGTCTCAAGGGAGGGCTAGCAAGGAGGAAGAGAAGGCTATTTGAAAGAGATCGAAGTCTTTAGGAGAAGCAACAATAGTTGTAGCAATTGTCACGAGCTAGAATTTCGAATCTACTGTGGGAGATTGAAGTCACTACAACAAGAGGTCGAGTTGATTTGATATTGGAGGGTATTTTTTTGAGTCATTAGGTCATGGTATTCGTCAATTGAAGACTCTATAAGAAGAGAATATATTTACGGGTTTTCCCCTCAAGAGGAGGGGTTTTGGCCCTGGCTTGCAGCCTATATACTGTGTCATTTTTCTTATTGTTTTGGTAGTTCTTTGATGTATCACACACTATAATAATAAGGAACAAATCTAATAAGAAAATAGTTAACACAAACAATTATCAAGTTAAGAGAATTAACATACTTATTTCCCTATTGAATTCTCAACAATATGGTGCCTGTGTCTAAACAAAATTACAAAGTTTTATCAAACTAGACTGAGAAATTCAAGAATTTCACGTAATTTAACAAAGCATAATTATTTAGGTTGAATAATTTTATTTTTATTTGATGGCATTATACATCGATTCAAGCAAAGAATAATTTACATTGCCAAATGATATAACCCCAATTTACTTCTTCTTATTTCCTACCCATCCATGTTTTGACTCCCAACTAATCATGTCATGTCAATTTGCTCTATTGTTGCCAATATAGTGTTAATATTTAGTAAACCGATTGTTCTCAAGATCTAACCAAACAAATACATAGAAGTAACTTACTAAATATTTTACTGATCCTTGAAAATATATGTTAAATTTTTTGAATTTCTAATATTATTTTAAGAAACCATTAAAATGTAAACTGCCATTTTTCCGTACTAAATTTGTTTATCTATTTTTTTTAATAGTGTATCAAATTCAAATATGGACTTGGTTATCCCTATATGGGGTGATAATTGAGAGTGACGAGGGGGTCGGGTTTCTATCGTGCCACTTGGCTAATGTGCCAAGGAACATGGAAACACACCCCCAATGAGTTCAATATAAGAATGTGCAGTATGTAATGTTTTAGTTGCCTGATTTGATGGAGAGACGGTGTTAGACAGAGGGTGGTTAGGTTGGTTTGAAGCTTGTGGAGTGTGACCGAAATATGAATAAGTACATAGAGGTATTCCCTTGGGCATTTGCATAGGTTTCAAACATGTCTAGGGGAATACAATCCTCAACAACACAATTGGATGGCAGGGAAGAGCTAGGGAATGAAGGGCTGAGAGCAGTCAAGAATGATTGTGATGTAGTGATACTCAAATTCTAGTTGACCACATGTTGCATTGTGGCTAAGTCTAATTTCTAGTTTGGATGGATTCATTTGGGAATAGGTAATCTTGTATGTAGCTACAATTTTGGAATTTTCAGTTATTTTGGTTATATTATAGAGGCATCGATGAGGACTTTGGATAGATCTTTAGTTTGGTGTTGTTTCCATTTTTTTGGGTACTTTCATCATAATTATCCCTTTTCCTGTATGGTGGCTTGTGGTTTCAATCGTGGGCCTTGTTACTTGCCATTGGTGGTGTCATTGGGGGAGAATTTGGACATAATTGGAGTCTATTGTTGTTTCCATTTTGCTTCTAATTATTTTGTAATAATTATCCCTTCTCTTGTTCTAGTGGCTTTTGGTTTCCCTATTGGGCCCTATCACTTGTAATTGGTAACATCTATTTTTATCAACATGTAGTTCTAGGTCCTTTAAGTCCACCTGGTTGTGTTATTGAGCCAATTTGGCATCTTAGGTGGGTTATTAGTCATCCTGTTGTATGGTGGAGGGAGACTTTTTGGTGGTAGAGGTTGTCTATCTTTTGTATCTCTTGTTCTCTACACAATCCTTGGATTTCGGTCTTTCTTGTATTTAGTGTCATGGTTTAGTGCCCGTGTGGTATTTTCAAAGGCAGGTTCAACGAATTAAGACTTGGAAGTGGATGGGAATCTAGAAGAGGGGGAATTGATCCTTGTCCTGGGCATTGCATCTCTCTTCTTATTCATTGTTCTAGTTCATTGTCTCCATTGTGGTTCAATTATATTGACAATCTTGAGCGTTGAGTAGTATGACCATAAATATATGCGTTGGTGGAGGGAAGGTGTTTGGAAGTTTGGTGAAATTGTGTCATCCTTGCATTAGTGTCTAGTTATCTCGGTTCCATTATTATCTGGTCTATGGGACAATCAACTAGAGGCTTCGAATTCTAGTAGCTTTTGGCGGTCCCATGTTTACAATGCTTTTATCAAACAAATTGGGCTGAGGTATTAACTTGGATATCTGGTTGTTTGTTCTACCATGTCAAGTCAACAAGCTCATGTGAAGAGGGGTGCCACTTATTATTAAGAACAGGTCCGTCGAGGTCACATTCATATGCACCATCAAATAGAGAATTTTGCTTCTCATTACTAGGAGCTCACACTAGCCCACATTCTAGAAGAAATTTCTTGGGTGGAGGGGGAAGCCTCTTCTCATAGGAACCTCCTCTCAAAACTGAGGTTTTGTCTGAGTGTGTTGATTGGATACAAGATACAAGGCACACAAATATTTAACCAATATTTGAAGATGATGGATTTATATTGCTAGATGAAGTTTCTATTGGGGTGCACTCTTTTGGACATACATGAGTCACACATGGGCATTCTGCACTCCCTCAAACACTTGCACAAGCACTTGCAGGACCTTGACCGAAGAATGGAGAAGATTGAACAAAATCCTCACATTTTCCCAACTACAAGCAGAGTATTAGAGGATCCAAATGCACCCATCTTGCTTGTAGTCTCAGATTTTGATCCATCAACTTAACAATGACTTGATTATGGTCTTTGATATCTTATTTTCAGTTTTCTTTGTACCAAGCCAGTTAGGTTAATGTGTTAGTTGTAGTCTGGTTACCATTACTTCCTTCAATTCTTAGTTTTCACTCTCCTTAAGGAGATCCTATTTTTGGATATGGTTCAATCTCCCCAGTGAGATATCGTCTTGATTTTGTACTCCTTGATGTAAATCCCAATTTTTTGCAGTTAATATAATTCACCCCACAAAAAAATGTATGGACTTGGTTACTATATATTTGAAACCTTCAAATATAAGGGGTAAATAAATCCATCAACTGCATTTTAAAATTGGTTCAGGTAAACAATGTTTCATGTTTCCAATTTAACTAACATTTTTTCCTCCTATTTAATGCCCACCTAATAATGTTGTCACTCCATATAAGCTAATCCACTCTATGTTGCCAATCTAGGGATGGAATTTATCAAACTCACCACAAATCCACCAATATCAACCCTTAACAAGATAAAATATTATAGGGAAATGACTAAATATTTTACAACAGATCGTTTCATGAACTTTTTGAAATTTTGCACATCTTTAACATAGATATACACTACATAAATTTTTCTATGCTAAATAATTTTTAGCTAAATTTTTTCCATATCATACCAAATTTGAGCCAGAACTTTGACAACTATGCATTTGAATACCTAAAATTGAGGGGTAAATCAAATTTATTTTGGTCAATAGCATTTGTTATGGGTTTAATTAAATGTTCTTCAACATTTTCTAATGGAATATAACCCCCTTTTCCTCTTCTCATTTCCCACCCAAGCCTGTTGTGACATCTACCCAACCTTCCATGCCAAATCATTTTATTACTACCAATCTAGAGATGGCATTTAGAAAAAATTTCACCAACCCTCTCAAGCCATAACCAAATGATTTTTTTTTTGGTTGATAAGTGGGTGAATCCTGAAAATCATGCTTACCCTGTGGCTGAGAGGCCACGACTCAGGGGCATCTAAGCCATCAATGTCACCTGGGGATCGCACCCAGCCTAAGCCGTACCAGTGGAAACCATGCTCGATTTTTAGTATCGACGAGACTAGAACCGATGACCTTCGCTTACGGAGCACCTTAACAGTGCGCTCCTTCACCAACTATTCTATATCTCTTTGATAGCCATAACCAAATGATTACTTAAAAGTAAATTACTAAATATTTTCACTATTACAAAAAATGTAGGTTATATTTTTTAAATTTCACAATGCTTTTAACAATTTGCATTCCATTAACTAAGCTATATGCTTCTAAAAAACATTATCCAAAAAAATTCAATATCATACAAAATTCAAATTTGAACTAGAACTTGGAGATTATGTGGTTGAAACCCTAAAAATGATGAGTAAAATTTGGGAAAATTTATACATAACTGCCTCCTTTCTATAAAGATATGATAGGATAACGACAACCTTATGAAATGAGAAGCTAAATACTACAAAATGTTCTTATTGGCCCCCTAAACCCTAAAAATCGCCTTTACTCCTCCCTAAAAATATAACTAGGGGAAGTGAAACTATCTTGGTCAAGGAAAACGAGTGAATATATCCAATTGTTTGAAAAGACACTTCCTTTATTTCTTAGATTTCACTATCATAATTGTTTTCTTTTAAAACAAAAATATTGAGTCTTGACATTCTAGTAAATGTGTCACCACAAAGCACCAACACTCTAGGAACTTGTTAATAGTTTTGATTTCCATTGTCCTTAAGATCTAAGAATGTGAAACCTAAAAAATTGTGTGTCCTTTTCACAAGATACCTATATTACTATACTTTGCATCATAAATAGTGATTAATTCCTATTGAACCTATATGTATTATTATTTGATGGCCCTAGCCCATTAATATACATATTTGGGAGTGTGATAATGAGAAAATAAAAATTAAATTCTATAGGATGATATCTTCATAGTTTATAGATTCTATATTCACCCCTAATGTTGTATGTAATTCTCAACCAAATATAAAAAAGAATAAGAAAAGGTTGTTGCCATGCAACTCACAAATATCCTTCAATGCAACTAGTTGTTAAAAAATAGATTACAATGAAAATGAATGATGAAATAGGATAATAGACAACAAGAATAATGGAATGCATATTAATAATGGTTCTTATTAATATCAAGAGATGATTCAAGAATGAAGATCATATAATGAACCAGTTGCTAAAGGTTCTATGATAAATTTTGTTATCATTGAGATACTAGAGTTGGGTTGTGTCAACCTTCAACTGAGCATAACTATTTCAAGCCACTTTGACTGGAAGTTAGCCCTTCCAATCTGAGAGGGCTCTCTCAAATACTTGTCAAATTCACTTGAAACAACTCAACTATGGATGACTAACTCTGATTTCTATTTATGTGGTTTTACAAGTGAAGGAAAATGGGATGACTGCTACCATTGGGCATGGAGTCAAATTGAAGCAATTTATGGCCAACAACAGTGTTTAATGGAAGACAGGGCATCTTTGGCTTTAAAACTAATATCAAATGAACATTCACAGTTGTACATAGTAAGTGAAGGAAATTGGATTAGTTTAACAAGAGTTCCAAGTAATCAAAATACTATGAATATTGATACTGAAATAGAAACAACAAGGTAAGAACACATGAAAGCCATGACATGAATCTCAGGTACAAAAACAAAGTTGCTGCAAATTTTTATATTAACAGCATCAAAAGATTACATAAGGTCAGTTCTTCACATTATTGATAAACCCCTTTAGATTCAAGGATCTACAAATATCTAGAGTAAGACTACCATCATATCATTAATTACAATTTACCACTTGGGCTAGATTTGATCAAACAATTTTGAAACCTGATCCTACTTGGAAACTATTAAGAAATCTTAGAAATTTTTGTTTTACATAATTTTAATACAAGTAGGACTTTTCCACCATAAATGAACCCAACTGAATTCTATTTGATGAAGCTTATCGAACCAAACTGATTTTCTGAATATGTTGGAGTTGATGATGTGTCTCATTACCACATGGATGCTGACCCGGTTGGCTTGCTGACCCGTCTCCCTGAAAAATAGGAGTTGATGTGGACACCCTTCATGACCTCTAATCCATCTAGTGATTGGATGTTTGATGTTCAAAAACTTCAAAAATTGTAGAAAAACAGAGTTTTCTATAGTTTCGTAGAAAAAAATAGAGTCTTCAGCAGTTTCATAGCGAACTTTTGTAGCAAATTCAAGAAACACCCTTCTGCTACCCCTTTACACTTTTTGCAAGTTAAAAGGTTTTCCTTAATGTTTTTAAGCTAAATACAAACCTTCAAAACTTCCTGTGGTGTATTTTAAGTTTGCCTTCTCCTCCATGAAAATCTACAACAGTTTCGTAGCAAATTTTCGGCTTCATTATGGGGAGTTGCTACGAAATTTTAAAATTCTGAGTTTTTTGAATTTTCATGATTCCTAATGCCCTCTTATTACTCCTAATACCATGTTCACTATATATAAGGCTGATTTTACTGGCTTAAGTACAGTAAATAAAAAATTCAATTTTTTACCATTTTCAATGAGTAGCATCTACTCCACCAATAATCTTGATATTTCTCTTTTTGAGATCAACCTTGATCATTCTAATTTGTGTTTCTAGCGCTATGAATTGTCCTTGTAAGCTCTTCTTGTCTGCTTGTAGCCAACTATTCCTTCTATACATGTGCTTCAACATCTTGTGCAAAGGCAAAGTCTTCTTTATCATCCTGTTCAATTTATCTGTAGTTTCATCATAAAAATCTATCTGTTTTGACACTTTTTTTTGGCACTCCTCAAACTCAAGTTTAGATTTAATAACTTCTTGTCGAAGTTCTCTTCACTGTTCTTGCAGAACCTCTATTTCATTTTTTCCTTGTACAACCTCTTTGCCTCTCTTTTTCTTTGATGGCTCTATTTTATTCAAAGGTACTTTTGGCATCTTTTCAGCTTGTTGCATTGACCTTGTGACATGTTTCCTTGGCCTAAAGATGAAACTAGGTTCTTCTTGTGTAAATTCCAACTTCTTAGCCCTCTTGCTTTTCTTCTTGGTTTCAATTTTGGTCACTTCTATAGGCTTTTCAATTGGGATTTCTTCAATCTCAATAGCCTCTAGTATATAAGTTAGCTTTCCCTTTTTTGTACTCTCTTCTCTACTCTACCTTTTGGTGCTTGGTACTAGTTGTTGCTCTTTTCTAGGGGTTATAGATTTAGATTTTGGAGTTCTTCTAGAGGGGGTGGAAACATCTAATTCATAGCCACTTAATAATAGGAAGGCAAGCCAATCTCTATTTAACCTATTTATCTCTTATATAACCAGTAGTTTAATAAGGCCGTGATGAAAAACAGAGGTGTCACTTGCATTAAGTTTGGCTGGAACCTTGTCTACCATTTTTCCAAAACTTATAAACAAATCAAATGGAATGTCTAGAGTCTTCTTACCAGTAAAATGAAGTAATAATCTGAAATGATATTGATACACCATGTTGAATCTGCCTTCACATGTAAGGACTTCTGAATGATCATCAAGATCTTGAAGAAACGTTCTTTAAGGCAAGTTCTGGGAGTCCCTACAGTCATATCAATACCTTTGTGTTCCTCTTTGAGAAATTCATCATTGTTTTGCAATTTGATCTTCAGGAATTTAAAACATACTTCTCCTGACCTATGGATTTCTGTAGCACAGGAAATTGTATTAGGATACACTGCAAATATTAGAAGAGCAATTTTTGTTTATGTTCCAGTGAAATTCACAGCAAAATATTTAGCAATTTTTGCATGGAAACCCTGTATCTTTTGACAAAAACGTAAGCATCCCACGTTGGAAAACGCTTGAACAAAGGTAGGGTCTTCCTCCAACACTTTCATGTCCATAGGCTCATAACATACCATTGATCCTCCTTTATATTGTTTCCTGTTTTCCATGGCTGCAACATGTAAGGTTCCTCCTTGTCACTTGAAAATCAACCTAGAGACAACTAGACAACAGTGGGCCCTAACCTAGAGACATCAAGACCTGTATGAAAGTTAGGATGGTGTGAGAGACAACAAGACAATTCTTTGACAGCGTGTAGTTTATGGCAGAAAATTAAAATATGAAAGAGTGAGTTAGAAACAAGGAGCTATGTGGTGTTAATATATAGGGAAAATGGACAAAGAGTGATAAAGTGTAACCATGAACCATCACAAGATTAACCAATCACAACTTTTAAACCTAAAGAACTGATACTCCATCATTAAGTAAAATTTTGCAGTTCACCACAATTTTGTAGCGGGACAGGTATTCGAAAATATGGATTCACTACGGACATGTCAGGAACTTTCAGAGAAAATACCTAGTATACATAACTAGAGTTGTTACAGATTTATGCAAAACTGACCAATTTCAATTACTAACAAATAAACCCGACACATATGAAATATTGGAATTTGAACTTTTATGATTGACCCTAAATGAACTTAGATGGACCCCACATCATGTCATGATGACCAAAAACCCTATGATCATGAACTTTATTTTGAGAAAATTTGAAAACCCCAATTAACTTGACCAATAGACTTGACAAACTATTCCTAGGCGTTATCATGGATAACAGTGGCTCCAATGGGGATGGTGCGCCCCTGAGGTGCAACAAAGAACCAACAGACCAGTGGCCTTATTGAAAACTGAAATTGATGACATCATTTTGAAGTTCTTATGGCCTTCACTTCAGGCTCAAACTTGTTGTATAAATCATCCACACTTGCAATTATAAAACTGAAAAATGGAATATATATAATGGTGTTTTCCCTAGTTGACTGAATCAACAGGAATAATGTTTGAGAAACCGGCCATTGATAGGTCCTTCTTTACACAATTGACCATCCATCTCTTGTAGTATAAAATTTTTATTTCCATGGTAATATGGGATCTTATATGGTCCTTTCCAGAGGTTATCAAACTTTCCATGTTTTCCTTTGTCTTCAATCCTAGCCTCCGATTCAGAACCACATCATGAATATTGAAATTCTCTTCTTTTGATTTTTTGTCAAATGTCTTCCGAACTCTGTTTTGAGATGGTTGATAATTGGTGTATACTTCTTCTCTTTTTTCCTACAAAGTGATTAGCTAATTGATCCTCCTTTGAATAAAATTTGGTTCTTCCTCTAATCCTTATAACAATTTCATCACTGGAACTCCAAGAGAGCTAGGAAACACAACTTCAGTTTGATAAAACAACTCATAAGGAGAAACCCCTATGGATCTTTTAGTACAAATTCTGTCAGCCCATAAGGAAAATTTAAGTTTTAAGTGCCATGATCTTTTGTTTTCCTACAAAATTCTCTTGATAATTCTAACTTGACTCTTGTTTGACGACTTAGCTAGGTCATTACCTTAAGGGTAATAGGTTGTACAGTGACCGAGGGTGATATTATACTAGTTGCAAAAACCTACCAACTTATTTGATTTGAAGGCAAGAGAATTTTCAATGATGATCTTCACTGAGCACCCAAATCTCGATAAGATGTTATTTTCCAGAAATTGTAAGATCAGTGAGTCTGTAGCTTGTCTTGTAGGAACTGCTTCAATCCATTTTGTAAAATAATTAGTGGTTGTTAGGATCCACCGATGCTGGCCTAAAGATGCAGGATGTATTTCACCAATAAAATCTAGCCCCCACTATTGGAAAGGAGCTTCTACAAATATGGGTTTCAAAGGCAATGAGAGCAACTTTCTCTTTCCACGACATTCATGGCAAGCAACAACCTTTTTATATACATCTTGGAACATTGAAGACCAATAAAAACCTGCTCTGAGTAGTTTATTCATTGATTCTTTCCAATAATGATGACCCTTACAGTCACCCTTATGAAACTCTTCAATCACTCTCTTAGCTTCATCTTTTAGTAGACAATTCTTTCATATGTTTCAGCTTGACAAATCTGGCTTTAGATTTTGATAATTCACGAGGAGCTCTATGATGCTATAAAACAAAAATGGCATCCTTATACTAGACTGACATAATGAAATTTTCTTCAACAGGGATCAACTCTTCATCTGCAATTACATCTGAAATTTCTACTATAAAATTAATGTCTATGCAATCAAAATTTGATTGAGTCATGAATTTTTCTAGTCCTTGTCCTTTTACCAAATTTGTAGGTCTAATCTCCAAATCATATTCTAGCAAAGTGGAAATCCACTTACTTCTCTTACTGTTTGGACCAGCTTGGGTTAATATGTCTTTTACTACAACATTAGGTACAAAATCAACAATGTGTGAATGGATAGGATATACCATAAAATCTTTAAGTGCTTTCACCAAAGCATAAGCTTGTTTTTCCATAATGTTGTACTTCAATTCAGAATTTCCAAGTGTCCTATTGAAAAAGGAAATAGGTTGTTCATTACATTGTTGTTTTTTTCTGCAACAATACTCTTGCAATTGTATGTTCTAAAGCAAAGTAAAGACCAACAATTCTTTTGAAAAAATAGGATTTATGAGTACTAGAACTTGAGTAAGAGCCTTCTTGATCTCTTCAAAAGAATGTTTATCCTCTGCTTTCCACTTAATATTACAATCCTTCTTAAGAATCTTGGTGATATGCTTCACAATTTCTACAAAGTTAGGAAGAAATCTTCTAACAAAATCCACCTTGCCTAAAAATGATTGAATTTCTTTTATGTTTTTGGGTTGGTATATCTTCTGAATGGAAGAAAATCTACTTGGATTAATTTTAATCCTTTCCTTTAATATCATATGACCCAATAACTTTCCAGATGTCAAAGCAAAAACACTTTTCATGGGTTTCAAATAAATACGATTTTTTCTACATTTTTGAAGAATGTTTTCCAAGTGCTTGAGATGTTCCTCTTCCTTCTTTGAAAACATAGTGATGTCATCCAGATATACAACCAGAGATTTGTCCTTTTCTTTTGCAAATGAAATATCGATGGCCCTCTGAAAATTTGTTCCTGCATTAATGAGTCCAAAAGGCATATTGGCATACATAAATGTTCCCCAAGGCGTGGAAAAGGTTGTCTTCTCTTAGTCGTTAGGATGTACCAATATCTGATTATAGCCCGAGAAACCATCTAGCATTGACATCCTTTGTGATCCTACAATGTTCTCCAGTATGTGATCAATTTTGGGAAGAGGAGAATTATCCTTTCATGAGGCGTTATTCAAGTTTTTGAAATCAATACATATCTTGATCTCTCCATTTTTCTTCCTTACAAGAACCAAATTAGCCAACCGAATGGAAAACCTCAATGGAACTATGATCTTTGCTCCAAACAACTTTTTAATCTCCTTTTCAATCAATGGCAGAAATAGTGGATTAATCCTCCTCAACTTTTCTTTAAAATTATTTTCATTTTTCTTTATTAGTATTGTATGATGTATGATACTAGGATCATAACTTTGCAAATCTGCATAACTCCACGCAAAGACATCTATGTATCTTTTCATCAAATCAACATTTTGTTTTTTTACCTGAGAAGAAAGATACTTGGAAAACTTGACACACTTAGGATTATCTAGAGTACCAAGATTATAGTTTTCGACCTCTTAATCATTAGATTTTATCTTAGGATTCTTGGCTACATCATTCTAGTTAAAAAAAATTGAAGACGAATCAGACCTTTAGGAATACAAGTGTTTTTCAGCTGAATGACTTCCCTATTGGCTTTGGTTTCAACAAACATATTATGTTGGTCAACATGAGTAGTTTCAAATTCTTCTTTCAATTCTAGAAAGGTTTTTACTTGTTGATCATTGTCAAATACCTGTCATTTTTTTTATGTTATCAGAAATGGTCGGCCTATGTCTAATTTCAATCTCGTATTTCTTGCTAGAATAAGTTGGAATTATAAATTGGTTGGCCAAAACAACCAAGGAATCTATAATACTATTCTATTCTCTAGGCCTGATTGTGAAATTGTGTTCTTCAAAATTTTCCAGTAACTCAAGAATTAAATTTTTGTATGCTCTCATTCTAACATCTTTGGTTTGATAGGTGTCATTTACTTGTTTGATGACTAACTCAGAATCACTAAAAACTAAAATATTTTTAGCACCTAAGTTTTTGAAAGCTTCCAAACCCAAAACCAAAGATTCATATTCTACCATGTTATTGGTGCAATCAAACTTTAGCTTGTAAGAGAAAAATTTACTTTCATCTCTTGGGCTGATTATCCAAATTCCAGCACTATCTCCATCTTTTCTAGCTAAACCATCAAATCTCATGTGCCGCCAACCTTCTCTGTCAATTTATTCAACTTGCTAATTTTTTGTTTGTTGATTTTCTGTTTCATCAGTGATTCCATTAAAAAGAATAGATGATCCTAACTTTGTTTCCACTGCATAAACTGGAAAATTTTGAGGTTTGTCTTTGCTGCTCACCATATATGCTATTCTAGATTCTCAATATAATCTTATATACTCACCAAAGATAGGGATAGTGGCATAGGACATGTCCATTTGCATGGTTCCCTTGATTTTAGTAGCCCATGATCTAGACAACAACATACCAAATTTTGGTGGAATATCTGCTACAATGATGTCCATCAGGACAGTTTTAGTAGGAACTTGAGTTAAAACAACAACCACATCTTTGATTAAGCCTATACATTGAACCCTCTTAGAATCAAATGAGAATAAATCTTTGTAAGGTCTCTAATGTCCAAGCTCACATTAAATTGTGAGATGCCCATGAATCTAACATAGCATTGTGTAATGTCATGTCATGAATATTGAAACTTACATAGTATGGTGGTACTTCTTCATTTTGTTCATCTTCCACTCTTGGCCCTAAGAAAATGGTTGGATGATCTTCCTTCATATTTAGAGTATAAGAAGATTTAGAGTATTAGAGGGTCCAAT
Source organism: Pinus taeda (assembly GCA_000404065.3). NCBI lineage: Eukaryota > Viridiplantae > Streptophyta > Pinopsida > Pinales > Pinaceae > Pinus > Pinus taeda. The sequence continues at coordinate 78,588 of APFE030576338.1, read as the reverse complement.
TTGAGTGTTAAGCATTTTCACAATTTGATTCTTGTATTCTATAACTCTCAATATTTCTCCAAAAGGGACAACAATTTTTATCTTTGAAATCTCATTTTCAAGGCTAAAAACTCATTGAGTTTTTTCAATTTCTTTCCCAGGAACATCCTTCTTTTGAGTTTTTTAAATTTCTTTCCCAAAAGCATCCTTCTTTTTTTCAACCACTTTTGGACCATCTTCTTTCTTAAGATAATTCTTATTAGAAACTATAGAAACATTCCTATTCCTCAAGCTATATTGCTTTTGCATCTCGAAAATGGCATGTTGATATCCTTTCAGGTAATCTGATTATCTTTTAGTTTCATCAATACACATGTCATTACTAGATTCATCATGTTCTTCTTTTGTTAAAAACATCCCTGCCTCATCCTCATCTAAAAAATATATGATGTCTTTTTGATTTGTTGGTTGCATCTCTTCTTTATCAACTAGATTTTGTTGAAAAGGAGTTCTAAATTGCTAATCAGTTTGGTTTCTTTGTTCTCTGGTTCTCTATTGAACCTAGACTCTCCTAAAATTAGGGTTTTTATATGTGGTTATAGTTGTGTAGCAGGAGGATTATTTCCAAGTGTTAATCTATCCATAAATTTCTCCATGGCTTTCATCATGCTATCAAATTTTACATTTGAAGATGTAGAAGGTTGATCTTCCTCCTTTACTCTTGCTTTCTCAATCTTTGTCCTTTTTGCTGCAACCATGTTAACCTCCACCTTAACAACTTCATTTTTATGTGAGCCAAAGTGGCAGATTCTCTCTCTCTTAGCAAAATTGAAAACTCATAATCAAAAGCTTCAGCGTAATGCAACTGAGCAGCCCCTAGGGGAGGTTTAATATGAGCAAGAATTGAATTATACAGTTTGTTTAACCTTTTTGTAAAGTCTTGAACTGATTCATTACTTTCTTTCTTCAAATTAATATATTTAGTCAATGCTTGAACAAGATTCACCTTACTCCCTGTTACACAAAAATATCGTCACCATGACTATTTACAGTCAGTATGGGTCTATCATCAATTATAATATCCTCCTAAGCAAGTCTCAGACCTCAGCCCTTCTTGTCAAGCTTTGAAAATGAGAGAAAGACATTAAAAATCAATAAAGCTCTGGTTCCGCACTTTCTCTCACTTTTACCTGCGGGCCCGCACCCTTTTTTCATGTTACCTGCGTATCTGCACGCTCTGTCTGTAAAGGGGTGGGTGCGTACCCCTGTAAAAGTAAAAAAAGGCGCAAGTTTATCCTAAAAAACTCACTTTTGGGTTAATTCTAGATGTTTCTAGAAGGATTTTGACGTGGATTGTTCGCTCCAAGGTGGTTCATGCATCCCAAAAGAGAAGGAGCTAATCCCTTGATAGGAGGAGCTATCCTTTGAATGAGGGCTTTATCCCTTTGAAGGAGGACCTAGTAACTTCCCTCCATTGCACTATAAATTAAGGCATTAGGTTAGTTGATGGGGAGGTTAGAAGCTAAACATTTTTAAGGGTAAATGCTGATGGAATTGAGACTTCCTAGTTAAGCTTGAGAGGAGAGATTACATACCTTTTGGCTTCATTGGGAATTGAGTGAAATTTGTCAAAGTATTGGTTTCATAATTCACAATTCACACCATTGGTTTCATATCCATTTATCCTTTTGAGTAATAATAGCCTAAATAACACAACGCTTAATTAAAATTCATCTAGTAATATTTTTATTTCTAGGGCTCTATTACACCAACATAGCTTAGGCTAGTGTCTTGGTGTAGGGAGTAATTAACTCTCCAAGACAGTAAAACAAACAAGTAGTTGTATCTTGCGGTAGGAGAAAAATCCAACTATTGCATCTATGCTCTGGGAAAGCGCCTCTTAAAGGAGAAGCAAGAGATAGTGTCCGAACCAGTGTGGGAATCAATCCTTCCTCATTGGGAACGATGCCAGATATTCACGTATTAAAAACGGTAAACCTTGGATTAACCATTGTCGAGGAGCCTGGGGTCACTTGTTGTTAAACCTTGGATTATGTCAAGGAGCCTTCAAGGGGATTGAGCTTGCTACTCTACCCTTGCGTGCGTATCGGATCGTAGAATATTCCCCCAGGTATTTTTGTTTCCGTTGGTAACCATAGTGACCATATTCTATAGGATTCTTCCTAAGGTGACAGTGGTGGGAAGATCCCACTGTACCTGGAGTAGAAGTCGGCTAGACTCACTTGGATTTTCTGGGGGGTTCTCTTCACTCGAGACGGTTTAGTGGAGAAACTTGTGCCAATCTATTCATTAAGCAGGTTGTCGGGGTAACTGTTCCAACCGCCATTTCTGTATTGAATTCTGCGACGTTGGATTTCATCACCAACTAGTGTCTTCGGTACGGAAAGTTACTGTTTGTGTGTGGTTTGACTCCTAGATTTGATAGTGCATGTTAATTTGTTTGTTTTTACTTTTAGAGACCATAGGTGTGAATTGTGAATTTTAATTGTTATGCGGTGAATTGTTAATTTTAGTTTTAAATTGTTAATAAAATTCACTGAAGTTGAATGTAATGGCAAATGTTCCGGAATTTACCAACCAAGGAGCCCCTCTTAACGAGAATCCTAGTACTTTTCCTTACTTTGGAAATGTTGGTCCTCCTTATATGGCTACTTTGTCATTACCTGGATTTACAATAGGTTTACCGATATGGTTATTTTCAACTTCGTTGGCCCCAAATACTCCAATTATTCCACCTCAACCGAATGCTTCACCTCAACACAGTTCACCATCTCAACATCACCAACCTTCTGTTGACCCTTTACCTTCTTCACCTAATTTTTCTTCCTCCATTTCTTCCTCTTCGCTTGGTAAAAGGCTCGATGCTAGTAACCAGGTGGCCAAGAAGAAGAAGAAAGGGAAGAAGAAGAAGAAGAAGAAAAAGCAAGATAAGAAAGAATTCAACCAACCAACCACGACTGTAAGTGTTAGTTGAGTTGAGGACAACTCCGACATGCATCGTAAACCCAAATACCCTTGCAGGATTTGTAAGGGTGACCACTTCCTTATCGATTTTCCTGGTATTCCAAAGGTCTTGGAAGTATGGTCAGGACAATCTCATCAACTTTCCATTGATCCATCAACCAGTGATAGTCAGGTTCCTGGGAAAAAGGGTAAAGTTAGGTTTCCTTGTAAGCTATGCAAAGGGAGTCATCAAACTTACATTTTCCCTCACATGGATGAAGCCTCAAAATTGTTGGAAAAACTTACTGTTCCACAGCAAGAATTTCCAACTGGTTACCGTAAACTTTCTCCCAACCTACCGTCAACTGACGGAGTGATTGATCTAATTTCAAGTACATTCGATCACACTCTTCCATTGGAGAGTGAAACTCATGTCACTCAGGTTGATGATCCATTAGCTGATCAAGTGGTCGATTCAATTTCACATTCGGTCGATCCCACTCTCCCTTTAGAGAGTGAACTTCATACCACTCAGGTTCTTCTTGTTACATCAGATTCTTCTACTCCGGGGGGCATGTCACCTGTTTCTACAGAACCCCCTCCAAGTACTAAGGTCTTTTCCTTTGATTGGAATAGACTGACAGAAACTCGTCTTCCTTCCTCCATCCCTTTCCAAATCATTGTCAAGGCTGGTGGTAGGGACATACACCGCACACAGGTAGATGAAGGTGCTTCTATTAGTGTTTTATCCTCAACTGCTTGGAAAGCTTTGGGTTCCCCTCAGCTTGTACCTATTACGCAAAATCTAAAAGCTTTTAACAGAACCATTAGTGAACCTTTAGGGATCCTTCCTAAGTTTTCTATTACCTTGGAAGGTAAAACTGTCTATATTGATCTTATGGTACTTCGAGGTCCCTTAGATTTCAATTTACTCCTTGGGCGCAACTATGTTTATGCAATGAAAGCTATCGTATCGACACTCTTTCGCATGATGTCTTTCCCTCACAATGGAAATATTGTGACTGTAGACCAGCTTTCGTTCCCTACCAATAATATGACACCCCTAAATGTTCCCGTTTCTAAAGTGGTATCTACCCTGCCACGGGTTAATTATGTGGTAACTAGTCCCATGTTTTCAGTTACCGATGTAAGTGAACCTCCCACTGTTTGCTCATCTTCCTTTGATTTAGATCCGGTAATTAACATGGAAAACTCTATGGGATTTCTTGAACACGATGTTCTTATCCCTCTTGATTCCCTTGACAGGTGTTCCTTCCAGAGAACTATTCTTCCTTCTGATGAAGACCTCTCGGAAGCCATGATCAAGGTGTGTCCATTGACATGTCTTTCTTCCAGTTGGAAACCATAATCAGTGAGATGCAAGGATAGTTTGTTCCTGCCTCAACCTTGTTAAAAAATGAAACAAGGAGTCTTGAGCATAGTTCCTTGTCTTGTGTCAAGCTCGTTAAAAAATGAAACAAGGATAGGTTATATAGGTAGATTGTAGAGAGTAGTCATGAGCATAGTTCCTTGTCTTGTGTCAAGCTCGTTAAAAAATGAAACAAGGAGTCTCGAGGAAAGTTCCTGTTACTGAGTCGACCTCGTTAAAAAATGAATTAGGCATGAGGACAGTTCTTTTCCTGTGTCAACCTCATTAAAAAAAAAAAAAATGAATCAGTAGGTTATATAGGTAGATTGTAGAAACTAGGACGTGAGGATAGTTTGTTCCCGTGTCAACCTGTTTAAAAAATGAAACTAGATGTCATGAGCATAGTTCCTTGTCTTGTGTCAAGCTCGTTAAAAAATGAAACAATGATAGGTTATATAGGTAGATTGTAGAGAGTAGTCATGAGCATAGTTCCTTGTCTTGTGTCAAGCTCGTTAAAAAATGAAACAAGTAGTCTCGAGGAAAGTTCCTGTTACTGAGTCGACCTCGTTAAAAAATGAATTAGGCATGAGGACAGTTCTTTTCCTGTGTCAACCTCATTAAAAAAAAAAAATGAATCAGTAGGTTATATAGGTAGTTAGGTTATATAGGTATATTGTAGAAACTAGGTCGTGAGGATAGTTTTTTCCCGTCTCAACCTCTTTAAAAAATGAAACTGGATGTCATGAGCATAGTTCCTTGTCTTGTGTCAAGCTCGTTAAAAAATGAATCAAGGATTTTAGAGCATAGTTCCTTGTCTTGAGTCAAGCTCGTTAAAAAATGAATCAAGGATTTTGGAGCATAGTTCCTTGTCTTGAGTAAAGCTCGTTAACAAATGAATCAAGGATTTTAGAGCATATTTCCTTGTCTTGTGTCAAGCTCATTTCAAACATGAAACAAGGATTTTGAGGATAGTTCTTTTCTTGTGTCAACCTCTTTTAAAAATGAAACAACTCCCGTTTCGAGTCAAGCCTTGAAAGTAAATCTTCATTTCATCCACCTAGTTGAATGCAATGAAGCTTGAGGGGCATGTACCTCGCTTTGCATCGTTATGCTGGGGGCATGCGAACTTATAACAAGCATAGTTTTTTGTTTCAAGCTTGTATAAACATGAAACTAAATCCAAGCAAAGTTCTCTTTGGTTCAAGCTTGTGTAAAAATGAACTCATACCCATTTTACATCTAGTGATTGCCGTCTTTATCTGCTAAGTTCGGTTAGATGAGCATTGGTTGTTTTCATTCCATCGCCACCATCTCTTTAGCCAATCACATGCTTTCACTTGGTTGTTTTACCTTTCCTGAGGGACCGTAGATATGAGTTGTTTTGTTAGCCAGCCTCTTGACCATTACATGTTTTGAGCAGTTCCACCATTGCCGGAACTAGTTGCTACCCTTTATACCACTCGTTCCTATAGGAGGAGTCCTCTTTAAACTCTTTTCTGACTCGTAAAATATGAAATTCTTTTTAGACTCGTTAAAACGGAATTAAAAATACGGTCCACTTACAACTCTTTTCTGACCTTATAAACATGAAAAGATTGTCGTACTTTTGTCGTTTCAAGTTCGATATTGGTAATAAAACGACGTGTTTTTGATCGCTTTTTTACTTTTTTCAGATTGAAGACACTAATTATGAAAAATACTCCTTGATCGTGATGGTCAAGCGGTTCTCTCAAGTATTATTTTATACTTTTTCGGGCTTGCGAGACACAAATTTACGAAAAATGACAACCATGGAGTTTTCTTAAGTTTTTCTTTTGACTCCCTAAAATTGAAAAACACCGAGTTTCTCCTATACTTGACTCGTTAAAATTTCACAGTAAAGGACCTGTTCTATTACAAACAGGAACGGACCACTCCTTCTTAGGGTTCGAATTAAAAACTAAGTTGGACTCATCCGAGGGATGAGCTTATAAACAAGCATATGTTATCCTCCTCAAGCTTGTCAAAAATAAAGAGGTACTTGCCAGAAATGGTGGGGGAAAAGAGAGAAAAATGAACCTGTTTGTTGTACTTTGTGTTTGAAAAAATTTTCCATCACTCTTCAACGCAACACTTTTATTCACCTGGGTTGGGAAATCCTTTACCTAACAGTTAATCAAGCCACATTGAAAGTCTTCAGCCGGTTTCCAGGTATTAGCTTTGGGTCAATTGTCACCAAGTCATCTGCAGTGTCGTTATGTGTTCAAGAGTTCTATGCAAATAAACCATTCACCTACAAAATATTTGCCATCCATCATTGACCATCCCTGAGTTAGTCCTTGCCAAATATATTTCTTCAAACTTTATCTATGATTTCGTGTTATGGGCTTGCCTATGACGGATCGCTTTCTATCGACTCTGACTCATTATCTAGAAAGATGATCTAGAAATCGTTAGTACCTTGAAATCTGCATGCCTCAATGGCAAGTTTCTCGCCTTTGATGACAGGTTGCATCATTGACATTCGATCAAAGGATTTTGTGACATGTTCGACATCGACTCATTCATTCACATTTCATGGATTGTACTGAGTACTTTGAGGGCCATTGACATTATTGGTGGTTCCTCTCACACTTGTTAACAATTTACATCATTGACTGGTAATCAAGTCGTTTCTAACATGTTCGACTTCGACACATTCATTCACATGGATAGAATCGTACTAGTTCGGGAAGTAGAAATAAAGACCCTGGATCTAGTTTCCACCATCCAGGCTGTGAGGAATTTTGTTATTCATTATACAGTGTACTATTTATAAATAGTCCATACTGTGTCTACATATGTCTATACTTGTGATGTATTTCAAAATCATTTCTGTATCAGAGCAGTTTAGATAGTTTCTAGTCAGTTTTGATCTAAGTATGGGAATGCCTACCTCAGCGATGATATATTCATATATATATATATATTTGCATTGAATGTTTTTACAGGTTCTGACTGGGGTATCCACAAGAAGATCCTTGAAATAATAAAGTACTTCACTCTTCTTAGATGACAAAAATCATCCTCATCTATTATAGACTTTGCACTTTAGGGGGCAATCTGTTACACAAAAAATTGTCACCATGACTTTCTATAATCAATATGAGTCTATCAACACTCATACATACCTCCTTTGCAAGCCTTAAACCTCAGCTCTGCATATCAAGCTTTGAAAATGAGAGAAAGTCCTTCAAAATCTCTAAAACTATGGTTTCGCACTTTCTCTTAGCATTACCTGTGGTACCACACCCATCGGTCATGTACCCTGCGCACCTGACTGCTATGTATCTGCATTTATGGGTGCGAACCCCTGTAAAAGTTAAAAAGGCACAAGTTTATTCTTAAAAACTCACTTTGAGTCAATTCTGGAAACTTCTAGAGGGAATCTTGCGCTGGCAAGTTCGCTCCTTGAGGGTGCATGCATCCCATTCCTTAAGGAGCTAACCCCTTGATGTGAGGAGCTTATCCCCTTGAAGGAGGACTCTATCCCTTCAATGGTGGACCTGTAACCTCCTTCCCTTGCACTATAAAATGGAGCTTTGGGCTGGTTACTTGGGAGGTTGAAAGCTGAAGATTCTTAAGGGTAAATGCTGCTGGAAATTAGACTTCCTTTTTGAGCTTGTGAGACAAGAGATCACATACCTTTCATTTCATTTGGGAAGTGAGTGAGGCTTGTCAAAGTAGAGGAGATTCCTGCTGGACCCTAGAAAGAGCTTGTGCAACATCAAGGCAAAGGTTGTAAGGTTCTTTTATTCATAAATTAATACAATCAAGTTTGTTTTTCTCAATGAACTGTCTCTAATGGTTTATTTTATGAGCTCCTTGATCTTCATAATGAACATGTTTTATTATATTATCTATGCAGGTGTTCTTTGATGTGTGTTTGCTTGTGTATGCAGGTTATTAAAAGGGAACTGCTTGAAGCACAAAGCTACCACAAACAAGCGTTGGACCGAGGTAGGGTCTATTACACCTCTTAGTTTTCATTTATGAATTGAAACATGTTTAGAGAAAAGTAGATTTGCTTGTTCTGCTTGTTGCTAGATATCATTTGATACTAGGGAGATTGGTCTTGTCCGCAAGAACGATTTATCCGGCCAACATATATTTAATTGGAAGTTGTTAGTTTATGTGTGGTAATTTCCAATGCCAATGAAAACAAGGCGTTTAATTAATTAAAACATTAAGAGAATTTTAATAATCCAATTACATACGAATAAGCTAGAATTCTAGGTCCAAAGTTTTTCTTCGGAAGAGAATCCCTCGGTTTGTTAGGGATATGCGCGCTAAGGTTTGTGCGAGCTCCGCGATCTCCCCTAGGTGCCTTTGGTTCTAGCCTTCGGGGCCCTACTCACCATGGCATATCTTCTTTAGCAAAATGGTGCTCGCTCCTTCAAGGATATGGTCTCTAGACAGTCGCTAGACAATGATTCATTCTTCACAAAGTTTCCCTCCAGATTTGCCTTCTATACACCACCAAGAGGAAGCTCTGACAAAGAAGAAACTACACATCCACGACAAAACAAGCTTCCATAAGGAATGAAGGCACAATGAAAATCTCAACCAAGGATACTCGGGCAGACGAAGGCAAGACCGCAGATATGCCCTTCCCTACCAACGTTAATCCTTCACAATCTTAGGAGCAACCGCAAGATCAGGGGAAAAATACCAAGAATAATTGCAATCCCAAAGCCAAGAAAATCCCAAAACTAAAAATCTAGGACCCCAAAATAGCTGAATATAGAGAATACATGCAGGAACACGCAGTTATATGCAATTTCATGTGAATATGGCCAATTGAAAAAGCCCTGAACTGGTGGATTCAGAGAAAGTAGACACCCAAAGGGGAGATCAGACTTCAGATGGGTACCAAAGGATTTTTCATAGTAATATTTGACCTCCTAGAAGATAGAGACAAAATTTTTGAATAAGGACCCTATTTCTACAATTCAGTCGGTTTATACATGAGATTCTGGAGGGAGAACTTCACACCAGAAAAAGAGTATTTCACTAGGGTTCCAGTTTGGGTATGCCTCTACTCCTTACCTACTAATTATTAGGCTCCTTCAGTCTTAAAAAGTATAGGAGAGCGGCTGGGGGAGTACATCAAAATGTCTGAAGGCACCAAAATGAGTCACTATGCTTCCTATGCCTAAATTTGCATATACATAGATGTCTCTGGTGCCCTTCCAGAAGAAATCAAATTAATCTTCAGGGATGAATTTTGGCTACAAAGTATAGACTATGAACAAATTCCCTTCCGATGTAGAAAGTGTCACAAGCATGGGAATATTTTCTGAGATTTACCCGTGAATAAAACCCCTCAAACACAAGAGCAAGTAAATAAACAAAAATCCAGCGAAGGGTTCACCAAAGTAATCTCTAGGAACAAGAATAACAATAAATCTATCCCCAAGAAGAACCTATACAAAGAAGCAAGCCAGAATTAGTTCAAGGTAATGAACAGTAACCAAGAGCAAAGGAACCCTAACGAAATGATAGCAGATGAAGCACAAGAGGAAGAATTGCACCCAGTAGACAGTGACCTAGATGAAAGGGATACATGCAATACCAATAGAGGTAAAGAGCAGGTGTTAGAGGATACATAAATGCATCAAGTAGAAACAAAGGAAACACTAGAGGAAAACGCAATAGAGAAAGCTCTGTAGGGGTTAGACCTTGCAAAAATTGTAGAGGAATGGAAACAAAAAGGAATAAATTCCATATCAGAACAACATTTGCGAACAATCAAAGGAGGTTATCTTGTCTGGGAAGAATTAAAACTCAAAGCCCACCAACCAGCACAACAAAATATAGCTTCAAAATGCATATTAGCCAACATCCCAGTGCAAGGAATCAACCTCAAATGATCAAGAAAAATGCGAGGATGAAATACCACTAATCAGCTCCTTTAAGAACTGTGATCCAAGATAATCAATGAAGGGAAGGTAAAGGCTCTAGCTCTATACCCATCTCCATGTCAATGAATTGCATCTCTTGGAATATAAGGGGACTTAAAAGTCCTGTGAAAAAACACATCTTAAAAGGAAGAGTCTTGTCTGATCATCCTGACATCCTCCTCATTCAAGAAATAAAACTGGACTCGACTCACCCTCCCCTCCTTCTCAACTCGTGCTTCAAGACTTACAACTCCTTGGCTAATACAACGACCGACATGGTGGGGGGTATAATGATTTTTTGGGAAAATTCCAAACTCGACCTAATATCTTCTCTGGCCACTCACCATTCCTTAACAGTGATCCTGAGAATCATAGGCACCAACGAGACCTTTAGTATAACTAATGTTTATGCCCCACACAAGGTGATAGACCATATAAAAATTCTCCAAACCTTATCCAATCTCCTTGACCCTCTGCACCACCCCGTCAAAATCATCACAGGTGATTTCAATACGATAACTAACCTATCTGAAAAGAAAGGAGGAATATGGAAGTTAGATAAGGACTTTGAGTCTTTCCTTGCGACCATTGAAAACCTAAACCTCATTCACATTCCCACTGGCAATGGCTTATTCACCTTGACTAACAGAAGATGAGGAGACCATCAAATAGCCTACCATTTAGCATTTACTCCTATCTGAGGCAAACTATCTTAGCTCTTGGGAAACAGAGGCAACAATCCTTCCGCAAGAAGGCTTTGATCACTGGCCTATCTCTCTCAAGATTCAAATTTCCATGACTCCGAAGAACAAGCTTTTTAGATTTGAGGCCTTTTGGTTGAATCACCCGGATTTCATGGAAAAAATGAAACAATGGTGGACTTATTCTCCCATCAGAACTAGAAAAAAAATGTATTCTTTCTAACAAAAGTTAACAAATATCAAAGAGGAAATCAAAAAATGGAACAAAGAAACATTTGGAAATATCATTGCGGATAAAAAAAAACTTGAAATATCACCTTGAACTTCTTCAACAAACTATAATTGAAGAAGGGCTAATGGAGACTAGTAAGCAAGAGGAACAACTACTACAACAAAGTTGGGATGAAAAATCCATTCAGGAAGAAAAGATGTGTCAACAAAAATATAGAATAAATTGGCTGAAATGTGGGGAAAGGAACATGACCTTTTTCCACAAAACAATGATACAACACAGGAGGAACAAAAGAATTTCGGCTCTGAAGAACCAAGAGGGTCATCTCATTCACTCTCAAGAGGAGTTGGAAACAGAGCTCACCAATTATTTCATCTCTCTTCTCAAAGAGACCAGGAATGATCAGGATCAGGATATAAAAAAGATCACCAAGAATATTCCCAAAATACTCATGGAGGACCATAACAAAATGCTCCTAAGGAAAGTCTCCCTCCAGGAAGTGGAATATGTGGTCATGGGAATGCCCAATGGAAAAGCTCTAGGGCTAGATGGGATCATTATTGATTTCTACAAAGATTTCTAGCCTATCATAAAGTTGGATGTCTATACCTTGGTGGAGGAATCTAGGATTTAGAAGTCTGTCCTTAAAGCCCTCAACTCCACCTTTCTAGCTCTGATACCCAAAAGAATCTTTGTGGATTCCCCAAACAAATTCAGGCCCATAGCCCTCTACAATGTTATATACAAAATAATCTCCAAAGTTCTAGCCAACAGAATCAAAGTCATCCTCCCTCTCCTCATCTCCCACCAACAGTCTGGCTATGTCGAAGGAAGGCAAATCATGGATAGCATCATCCTCCCTCATGAGCTTATTCATTCTCTCAAATCCCAAAAAAATCTTGGTATGATGATACAACTAGATATGTCAAAAGCCTTTGACAAAATTACCTGGAACTATATGAGACAGATCTTGGATGCATTTGGCTTTCACAAAGAAAGAATCAAGTGGATTATCGCTATGGTGTCAGGAGCTTTCTTCTCCATCCTTGTGAATGGATCACCTTCGAAACCTTTCAATCCTACAAGGGGTATCAGGAAAGGGGATCCAATCTCTCCCTTCCTCTTTTTTATAATGTTGGAAGGGCTAAGTCATTCTATCACTGCTGCCCTGCATGAAAATAAGCTCTCTAGTCTCCAGCCCCATGCCTCTACCCCCCCTACAACTCACTAGAAATTTATGGATGGTACTCTTCTCATGGGTGTTGGGTGATAAAAGGTGTCTTTTTAACTCCTAATTATCTTCACATTAATTGTCAACCCAAGGACAATTTTTTATTTCAAGAGTGTACTCAGTTTGAGGTGGTCACTTGCTCAAGAGTAATGTTTTGTAGTATAGTGCTTAAAAATGCAAATATAAATGAATGTTGGAAACAAAATCTAATTAGAACAGCAAGAAAATGAAATGTTCTGAACTAAATCATTCACTCAAACAATCACCGGTCGAGGACTCAGTAATGATAACTCTCTCCCCTGTAAACTGATGTAAATGAAAATCAATCATAGGCAAGATCTCCAATCTAAGAACTTAGACAGCTATAGTCAATGCTCTTTGCAGTTGTTGATCTTTCAATCCACACTAAAGCAAATAACTGAAAAATGACAATTCAATTGGAAATGCTTACTAAAACACACTTGCTGCAATATCAATTAAAAGATGAAATCAAATCCTTGCAGAAAAGAACAATGACTAAGTCTACTGAAAAACTGAACAACAAAGCTTAACTTTAGCGGAAATGAATTGAACAACAAAGCTCATTTTACAGAAATGAAATATTAATGGAAAGGAACAGTAATACTAAATTATTGAAGATGAACAGTAATGCTAAATGGAAATGAACCACAAAGCTAAATGAACAACAATACTAAATGGAAATGAACAACACTACGAAATTAATAGAAATGAGCAACAATACTAAATAAGCAACAACCTGTGATGCACGGCAGAATCTGAAGTGAACAATGAAGCTTTATAACAAAAATTAACAGCATAACAATTTAAGTTGTAATGAATAATAACCTTTTTTATGGTGGAAGAAAATACCAACGCGATCGAATTGCGATTTCATGCACGAAATGATTTTAGGAAAATGTACAAGAACAGGAAGTTAGAAAGCCATGCAACTCAAAAGTAATGAAAAGTAAATCAAACCATCACACGGCTGCAACTGTAAAATAATGGTACAGGTAGCAAGTGGATCCGCCAGGGCCGGGCCCTTAGCTACTAGTGAAGCACCGCTGAACTTACTCCAGTTTCAAATAATGGAACAACAACTCTTTTATTTATTAATCATCAAACTGTGAAATTATTACAACAACAAAAGCCTTGAGAATTACAATGGTAATGCAACAGTCTCCCTTTCCTTTTATCCTATCTTATCCTATCTCTAATAATCCCTAACTTAATCTCTCATAATCTATCCCATCATGAATCATGAATCTCCTTCTCTTATCTTTGTTTTCATTTAAATACAGAGAGAGCAGAGAGAAGTTACAACATAGATGATTACAATATGATTCTCATTACAAAATTGGATTGATCACAACAAATTGATAAACAAGATCCTATCTGGAATATCTTTTCATTAATCATTCAACAAGAACAGATCGAATTTGGCATTGCAGCTGAGATATTTTGGAAAACAGCCACAACAGCGAATCGTAGAAAAATGTCTTCAGAGAACCTTCCGTTTCTCTTAGTACAGACTGAATTTTGGAAAATGTCTCATTAGAAAACTAATTTGGTCTATTCTGGATAAAACCCATGTTTTTTATTTTCCAGATTCTTCTCCATTTGCCCAAAATGTCCAATGCAAAATTGTCGCTTCTTATTCCAACGAATTTCTAAGTTGGAATATTTAATGATGAGCTGGAGATCAAATCTTCAATTTGGAAAATATCTTGGAGGCTAAAATGGTGAACAAATTTATTAATAAACTATCTTTGGTAAAAACATGCATAATAATCAATTTATTAAAAATAAAGGAGAAGAAATAATATTTATCTATAAGAGCATAAATAATTATAAAATAGAATTATATGATAAATTATGATAAATGACGTGGTAAAGAATGGTAGAAATAGGGGTTAAAAAATGATAATAATAATGACATATTAACGGCCCAACATACCCTTAAACTGAATATATTGCATGTCCTCATGCAACAAAAAACTAAATATATTGCATGTCCTCATGCAACCCAAAGACAAAACTCATGTGTTAACCAAGCAATAAAAAATTTGTTCATCCCAACTCATGAAATGGATGGAACAAATGAATTCTTCTTCAAATAATGAATATTCAATTTTAGCAATGTTGATGAAGGAATAACAATTTGTACATTGACATTCAACTATATGTATATGAAGTTGCAACAAAATATGATATAGGTAACAACAAACTCTATTAACCATTTTCTCAAAAATACAAACTAGATTTTGTTGAAATTTTGCAAGTAGATTTCTACTATATTATTGCTTCTATGATCCAAAAATCAGATCGTTTTGATGCACGAATCATGATATATAAACAAAATGGCTGTAGGTGATAGTGCATGATTTCCGAAATTTTATGAACTAATTTAACTTGAAATTATCTGGGTTTGTGTATTTTAATGATACCTCTTTGTTATCCAAAAATCACAAGAATTGAGTTCATAGTTTTAAAAATATATGGAAATCAATTTCTGCACTGTATAAAAATGAAACTATATTCCTTAAATGAGAAATAAAGTAGAAAACATCCATCATGCGTAGCAATGCCTCCCCAAAACTGAAGAATTAACATGCCCTCATGCAATGCTAGAAAACAAATTGAGGTGGTTGCTACCATCTGTTGAATTCTATGCTTGGTGTAAAATAGTATGGAATAAGGGAGGTGTTGAGAATGAATACGAATAGCAATGGATGATAAAGAATATTAATGACATGGTCATAAGAAAGAAATGAATGAAAGCAACACTTCTCCAAATTGAAAGATGATATGCCGCTGAAAAATGGTAAAGATGTGGAATGAATGATGATAAATAATGCTCAACGGATTTTCATGAAATTCTCCTAAATTCTTAATAAATCAGAAAATTATGTTATTTTACTTCAAGCTTTACCTCCGAAAAAAAATGTAGAATGACATGTATGGACTGGCATTTGTTGAAACTGATGTAGGCAGAGTTGATGCTGGAAGTGATGCAAAAGGTGGAATCTAGGCAAGCACATTATGTTTGAACAATTGTTCACATTCGCGAGTTGCTCAAGCCTCTTCTGTTAGTTGCAATCATGTGGTCATGCTGCGAATAGAGTTTCCCCCCCCCATACTTGTTGTTCTCCTATAAAAAAAATCACTATTTTGCATACAATGTTCTTGAATCCATAATGTTAGTTTTGAATAGCAACAGATAAGATGCATGCACAAATTTCAATCATAAAAACTTTTGTATACATGCAATACTAATATTTTGTCAAATCAACAAGTTATGACAGAGTGCAGTAATCATATCACATGATATCCCATAATGCATACATTCCCCCCTCCAATTGGAAAAGGGATTCCATGACCATAAAGCATATGAAAGGTGTTGTGCTGATAGCAAGGCAAGGGAATGAACAATACAATAGTAAATGAAGCAGAGTACACATATCAATGATAGGACGGTGAGAGTTATGGTTATAATGAGAGCAGAGTGTGTAAAGATAGTTATGAATAAGAGATAGGATGCTTTGGATTGATGATAAGTTATGCGAAAAATAAAAGGACAACAATATGCCAAAAAGATGCTTTGCGGGCGTCCATAGCCTCGGCAGGGTTGTTTTTTAACCCATATGAGCCAGGATCCTCAATTTATAAATGGAGAGTTCCAATGTTGTTCTATAGAAGAGATCAGTGTGCTGGCGTGGTAACTAGATAATCATATTGCCATTCATTGGGATGTAGCAAAAGTGATAAGGTCGGCTCGTGATAAGACCTCCTGTTCCAAGGATAATTTGGCTATCTAATGGATCATAACCTTGGTGTGGTGGCCATAATTGGAATGTCACTTTGTTACATCCTTATGAACATGGTAGGTTGGCTCATAATGAGACCCTCTATCCTCCATCCATGAACAAAATTTTGTTGTTATTACACATTTTTATGATAGAAAGAGGGAGGTTCAGTACTCCTTAATAGCAGGGATGGTGGAAGAAGTTGAACATGTCAATAAAAAAAAAAAATACCCATGATCTCATTTATTATAGACAGAGAATATTATAACCAAGAAGGGTGGAACCAGCATGGTATTAAGATGATCAATCAATATCATATTCAATAGAAAACAATGCAGTAAAGTAGTATATAAATAAATGTGTCCCTTTTGAAAAGAATTTATCATCAAGGAGCTGTCCTGTTAAAGATCATAACGTGAATGATATTAACTCGCTTCAATAGAATCCATAATTCTTATCCTCATAAAAGCAGTGTACTTCATGCCATGAAAGGGAATTAGTAAAATGTGGTTGAGATGAACTAGGAATAATCCCACAAGAGGAAGGAAGGGTTGTTCTTGAAAATACTCCCAAAGTGTTGTTCCTTTGAAGGAACAACAAAAACACTCAAAAAAGTGTTGTTCCTTGTAGGGAACAACAAGGGAAAATACACGCAACAATGTTGTTCAGATATATCTAAGTAGAGGAGGTATGATGGATATCAAAAGTTATGAGGCCATTTCATATCATCAAACATCCGGTCTCCATCATTTGTCAAGAAGTCATTCTAAGGAACAAGCCATTCACCACACATTAGGGACAGTTTTCTTCAAACTGTGTTTCTAGGAAAGAAAAGATGAATTTGAGAAAAGTGAGAATTTTTTTTGTCTATAATTGACTTACGAAGAAAAACCTCTTTTATTTTTTACACAAGTTTCATGGTTTGGGAGAAATGTCAAAGACATCATTTGCCTCAGGAGGGTTAGTGCACCTTTGGAGTGACCTTGGTAAAATCAATTTTTTATCCTATATGAGATGCTCAAATGACTTGATTGATGATTCAAATGATAAGTATACACAAATATATTTCCAATGATCTATGATGAGCTCAATTTGGAGTTGAAGAAGGCCTTAAAAAGTTGACTGCAACATCACTATGCATTTCAGCAACCTCATTTTTTTCATTTTGACTAGTCTTGGGAGATTGGAATTTTGATAGAGAAAATGAACTCCAAATTGAAAAATTTAAGATGTTCTGCAAAGTAGACTTGACAAGATTTCCAACGATCTATTGTGCACTCAATTTGGCTAAGGGGAAGGCCTCCAAAATCAGGTGGAAAGTGGCGCTGCATTTTTGACCAATTTGCCCAAAAAGTGTTCTTCCTTTGAAATGAACAACAAAAATGCGAAAGGAAAAATAGAAATGTGAAAGCACTGTTGCTTTGAAAGGAACAGAAGAAATGTGAAAGTGATGTTCCTTTGAAAGGAACAACAAAAATGCAGAAGTGTTGTTCCTTTGAAAGGAATAGCAGAAATGCGAAAATGTTGTTCCTTTGAGAGGAACAGTAGAAATGCAAAAATGTGGAAGTGTTGTTTCTTTGAAAGGAACAACAGAAATGCAAAAATGTTGTTCATTTGAGAGGAACAATAGAAATGTGAAATTTTGTTCCTTTGAAAGGAACAACAGAAATGTGAAAGTGTTGTTCCTTTCAAAAATGCAAAAGTGTTGTTCCTTTGAAAGGAATAGCAAAAATGCACAATCATAAAATGTAGGCACGCAAAAAACAAATTAGTTGTTCACTACATTGATGCTGAGGATAGATTACAATTTGAATGAAGAAACACCTGAAACATTAAATATAAGAAAAATTAGAAAAGAAACAACATTTTATTTAAAAACAGTATGTAAATAAATAAATTAAGTTACAACAGCTATGATGTTATGTAAAAAAAATGATCTCTTTGAAAAATGTTTTGGCGGCAGAGACATGACATGAATTTCAAATGGAAATCAATTCTTCATTTCTTCTATTATGAATCTATTGGGTAATGAGTTGGATGAAATTCCCTTGTTTCATTAAAATTTCTTGCAAGAACCGCTCATCCATAAATTGATCTTCTTTATTCTCCTAAGACCTGCAAAAAAACGAGAGTCTACCCGTAATAAAACATTAAATAATAGAGAAAGAGAGGTGAAAAAGCTCCAATAATCCAAGAATTATGAAAAAAAACAAGTAGTTACTCTGTATAACAAATCCATGGAGAAAATAACAAAGTAAAATTTATTTGTCACTTGCGGGAGAGCAGTGGCCAATCATGCTAACCTGCAGTGTTTTAATCACAACTTTTTTTTTCATCCAAATTGAGTGATTCCAAATCCAGATGAGAGCTAATTCAAAGGTATATCTTCAATAGAAACAAGTTTTAAAAATTCAATGATATGATATGTCAATTTTACTTAGAACAACCTGCATAACAGAGTCATTTTCGATTACCCCATTTAGAACAACAGTGGATATTTTAAGCATAGATTCTTCGTTTGATGTCTGATTCGAATGATTCAAATTGGAAATAAAAGTAGATTAATTTATTTATCTCCAATAGAAACAAGTTTTGAATACAAGAAGAATTGATAGGTCAAATACTCTAAGGAACAACCAGAAAGACAAAGTTTTAAGAGTGTTGATTAACGATAGACATTCAATATTTTGATAATAACTTCCTCATACGTTATCAAAAATGAGTGATTATAATTTTATTTTAAACTAGATTAATATGGGAATCTACTATGGAAATAGGTTTTAAAAATTCAGTCATTTAGGCCTTCAAAAACGGACTGTCCCAACTCTGTTCCTGAGCTGCCTGCTAGACACCTTGTCAATATTTTGGTTCTAACTTTTTCGTTTCAAATCCAAATTGAGTGATTAAAATTCGGTTGGAAAGTAGACAAAAAGTTATACTTAGGATATAATTTTGTTTTTTAAAATATAGTCATTTAGGCCTCCAAAAGCTGATTGTCCCAACTATGTTTCTGAGCTTCCCGCTAGACAGCTTGTCAATGTTTTCATTCTAACTTTTTCGTTTCAAATCCAAATTGAGTGATTCAAATTGGGTTGGAAAGTAAATATCAAGGAATAATTAGGATAGAAACAAGTTTTAAAAATATTCCCTTTTGGCCCCTCAAAACATGACTGTCCCGATTGTGTTTTCAGAAATTTCATCAAGCCCATAAGCCAAAAGATATGATATTCAAGCATTTTTCCAAATTGGTGATAAAAATGAATATGGGTGTTTGTAAAACTATTATTTCCATTATAATTGATCTATATACACAAATTAATTAAAAAATTTATCACCGATTTTGATTTCCACAACTTGTTGCAACAAAAACATCTATTTTTACATTAAAAACAAAATGCATTTATTTATGTCCTTATTTATTTTATTTTTTTACACTAACCTATTCTGATTTGAAAAATGAATATGATTACGTATAGGAGTACTTCCAATGGAACCATTTTCGAAATAGGGCTTCATGTATGCACATACCCAAATTTGAAAAATGCATATTAATGAATATTAGGGTGTGAGAAGCCAACTTCCCTTGAAAAGATGGTGTCAAAAATTGTTAAAGTATGGAGTGATGCTGCAAACAAGTGATGGAGTGAAACCAATCTTCAATATATCCTTTACTTTATTGATTTTCCATAGCCATGATACCATGAAGTTTTTTAGCTTTTAAAATGGCTTGTTGATGCAAACTAAAAGAAACCTCATTTTTTTCCATAACTTCTACAATTTTTTAATTTGAAACATTCTGAATCTCATTGTAAGTTTTCTCTAATGGTGCATGTGAGATAGAATGGGTGGGAAGGGTGGGTAAATTTTGAATTTCAACATTGTAAGTGTTAGAGACTAGATTTGCCTCAAGCTGGAAAGGCAAGGTTCTAGGTCCACATCAAACCACTCTCAGCCTCATAGCTAGCCCTACGAGGATAGGAGAGGGCTCTCTCCAAGTCAATGTCGGCAAAAGATGATCAATGAGGCTCGAGATGACTGAAATAGAAGCTAATTTTAGGCTAGGTATGAAGTACAAAGGTTTGATTTAAGTTTTTGAGGGTTTTGTGTTGGAAACAGGGAAAGGCAAATTGGGCTCGGGGATGAGGCACAATTTCTGCAGAGTTCTGATTAGGGCAAGGAAGGTAATCGTTCTGATGCTTTAAAGTGAGTGAATGGATGGATCGGACTGGTGAGGAGATAAGGAGAGCAAGAGAGTCTCAAGAATTCTCCTTAAACAGATGAAAATATGGAAATTTAAACAAATTCAAAGGAAGAGCATAACAGTTAATGGATTCTACCTTAATCACTCATTTGTTTAAATTCATAAGAAGAGAAAGGAAAATGATACACATAAAACTTACAATTACTTAGAGAATAACACCATCAAAACATAAAGCCACATGGATCCCAAACAATGCTGCAAAACCCTGGTCTTTCCTTAGCCAAAATGCAGAGAAAATTTGTACAATAGTATGCCAAAGCAATCCCAAATGTCCAACCTTGAAAATGACTTAGAGAATACATGATATAGACTAGCCCAAACCATTCCCATGCCTCTAGGGCTCAAGCTCATCATTCTAGGAGTTGTTTCAACCAATTCTAAACCAAGCACTGAAATCTAGGCAATCAAAACAACTTGCCTCTATATGTTAGGAAACTGATTCATGCACTAAGTTTTCACTTGTTAGTGAATGAATCATCTAGAATAAGTAAATATGTGCCAAAATTACATCATTTTTATCCAATTACATCAAGATAGAACAAAAATTACATCTGGAAGCAAAACTAGTCAAACTGGCCGAATTTCTGAGCTGGAAGATGAAAAATTGGGCAAAAATCCTCTGTGTGCCGCGCAAAAATCTGTGTGCGTCACGCCACTTTGAGGATGCGTTTGAGGCACTTCCTGAAGTCCAAATTGAACCCAAGTGTGCTTTCTGGAAATCCCTACCTGTCTACTTTCCAAACCAAGTGAAATTTCTAGATTTAGATGTCATTTTCCCCTCCAAAACCTCAATCTCCCAAGACTGCTTTTTGTGTGTCAAAATAGGGGTAGTGAGGTCATTTTTAGGGTGTTTTTGACCCTTTAGGCAACCCAGAACTTGATGAAATCCTTAGGTAATCCATGAGCATACATAAATTTTGATGAAAAATCCAAAAATGTAAAGTTTTCCTCCTGGAGACCTCCCAATTATAAGCACGCGCCAAGTGGTGCTACGCGTAGGACTGAAAAACTTGTTTTGTAACCAAAAATTTCAAAATTGACAAACTTTTCTCCAAATTCCTTGAAATTTGAACTAAAGGTGGCTCATCAAGTATCATGCTCAGCCAAAGAGGCTTCGGCCAAGATTAAGAGCCTATCCTCCCTTGTTCGACATTTTAGTGCCCTCCTAGTGCATGTAGTTTCAGTTGTAAAGTCACAGTCTTGGTCATATAATGTATCAGTGTTTGCCTCCATGGTGTTGAAAGTCTATGCCAAGTGTATGTTTGGTTTGTTGAGAATGAAAAATGAGAACTTGGTGTCTTGTTTCAATGCCAAATGTGTGCCAAAGGGAAATGAGGGACTGTGGTAAAAATGGGACAATGGGAACAATGGGGGTTTGTCAAGTGCAATTAACACAATAACAATCACTTGATTTATGTTTGGAAACTTTGGGATTTCATAGCTTTTGTAAATGACATGGGAGGGGGATTGTGATGGGAAGTGTTTAATAAGGTACATTATGGATAGGGGAAGGTGTATGAACATCAGGATACAAGTTTTGCTGATGATTTGGCCATCCAAGAGAAATTACCTCCAAAACCCTAGGAGAGGGAAATGGACCTTACCTAGGCACAACTGAAGCATGAACAAGGTATAAAATGACACAGTGGAACTTGACATGATGATGACAACCCTCTGAATTATGGTACACTCAGCTGAATGGTGACACATACCGACATTTGGACAAATTTGAAAGGAGTAAAATCAAACCCTAGATCTAATGCCTAGTGACCAAATTTTGCTTGAAGACTCACTAAAATGACAAAAATTTGACCTTGACACCTTAAAATCACTTTGTAAGAGCATGTTTGATCATTGGAGGAAGGCTGCAAAGACTCACACTAACATTGGCTCCAATGGGGATGGTAGCTCCTTGGAGGTGCCAAGAACGACAGATCTTTGGGAGAGCAGATAGTGCCTTCATCCATTGGGCTATGGAATTCATTATTTTGACAAATCGACACAAGACTGTTAACTTATTTATTGACTGAAAATATGACTCAATTTTAAAACTAAAATGACTAAAAACCTTGACATTAACAAACTAACTCAAAATGACTAAGACCTGAACATAAAACTTAAAGCTTGAAGGTAGTACATGACCACCTATGTTTCTTACAAGACAATATACCATCAAACTATATCAAAATGCCAATGTAACCAATCAAGCAAATGGCTTCTTGATTGATTCTCCTAATCAGATCTCCTGGTCAACAATAGATACTTGTAACTAGGCATCCAAAAACATAATTGACCATGATCTCCTTCATCACTGAATACTACAATAATCACCTTCACTGCTGATTGCAACAAATTTTCCAGTGGATCATGAAAAAAATGAAGTATTTCCTCCTGCTGAAAGAGCAAGGTATCCTTTTCTCTTGCTTTTGATCTTTCTTCATAATGTACTTCAGCAAGAGTATGTTGCTGGTCCTCAAAAATTTCTGATCAAGTAGATGAGCAGATCTCCTCTTGAAAAAACATTTCAAAACATGAAACATATGAAGAAGAATGTGAAACGGAATCCTGAATGATTTGATCTTTTGTAGTCTGAATATATTGTAGGTCATCTTCATATGATATGACAGCTGGATTATCATGTTTCTCATTACATTCATCAATCATGAGAAAAGAAACTTCAGATGTTTCTTGAAACCCAACACTATCATTTACCATAAATTCATCAAGAGAAACTTTTTCACTTACTTGAGCAAAGATCTCGTCTTGGTTTTCATAGAGGGAATGAACTACCTCCTCATGAAGATCTAGTTATGGTGGGATGAGAGCATTTAGGTCTGTAACTCTGTTTTCTTCTATGGGCAGATCTGAAACGACACTTTCTCTTTCATCACTTTCAATCATATAGACATCTTCAACCTGCTGATCTATAAAGCTGCTTATAGTACTGTCATCCTTTTCAGAAGAGGAAGAAGTTCCACCATCACCTTCTTGACCATGTGCACACTCCAGATCTGCGTTAACTTGAGCTGGAACATGACCGTTCAAGAGTTGATCTATCTCGTGTTCAGACAGAGGAGATAATACTTTTTGTTTTCTCTTGCTCAAGCAGTGATTGTCCCAACAGTGATTGTCTTCATTAATTTCAAGTGAAGGAGTGTACAAATTTTCCTCATACTGCTGATCCATTTTATGTAATTTTCGTTGACTGTCAAGATGCAAAATTCATTCATCTTCCACCGTACTAAGATCTTGATCCTGCTACAAATTTTCCTGATCATCTTGATAAGTATCACTCTCTTTATGCTACTGAAATGGATTTTTGTACAGGGCTTCCATGATCTCTTCATCCATGAAATTATCATCTTCATAATATTTCTCAAGGCTTTCAATAAAACTATAAGCATGTTTGCAACAGTTTTGAACTAAATTTAATGATGGATAAGATTCTTTATATCTTTCAGTGAACATGGCATGAAAATCCTTTAAGCAGTAAATATAAGCAGGCGGCAAACTTTCATACCAAGATTGGGCTTCACCTTCCAGAGTGGCCAGGAATATCTTCATTAAGCAATCTTCAGGAAAATCAACCTTCAACTTGTGAATATGCATGTGAAATCTAACCAAATGTAAAGTAGCATCCTTCCTATCATCATCTTTAAACATAGGAAAATTCCTTGACCAATATACCGTCGGAATTTTGTTTGGAAAACCTGGAATGTGATATCGGCCCATGGGAGCGTATCGTCTTGCAACTCGTTCCATCTTGTAAAGCTTAAATCTATTGATCTTCCTGCAGTGGAGTCACCATGAAGCATTGATTTATGGATTTTTCACTGAATGGAGTCGCCAGGTGAATGATTTCAGCCTTTCTAGTGTCTGATCGTTGTCCACCATCAACAATCAGACCTGAACTTGATATATGTACTGGGGTGATCGTTTAGATCAGATGTTCAATTTATAAACTAGACCTGAGATTGACTAAAGCAGCTTTCATCTACTTTCGCTAATGCAAAGCAAGAGCATTTCGAAGGCTACCTGGCTAACTTTAGGCTCCGTCTGTAGTCTACAAAGCCAAACAATGAAAATAAACTTTCGTCCCCAGCGGAGTCGCCACTATGTTAGAGCCTAGATTTTCCTTAGGCTGGAAAGGCAAGGTTCTAGGTCCACACCAAACCACGCTCAGCCTCGTAGCTAGCCCTACGAGGACAGAAGAGGGCTCTCTCCAAGTCAATCTCGGAAAAAGATGATCGATGAGGCTCGAGATGACTGAAATAGAAGCTAATTTTAGGCTAGGTATGAAGTAAAAAGGTTTGATTTAAGTTTTTGAGGGTTTTGTGTTGGAAATAGGGAAAGGCAAATTGGGCTCGGGGATGAGGCACAGTTTCTGCAGAGTTCTGATTGGGGCAAGGAAGGCAATCATTTTGATGCTTTAAAGTGAGTGAATGGATGGATCAGACTAGTGAGGAGCTAAGGAGAGCAAGAGAGTCTCAAGAATTCTCCTTAAACAGATGAAAATATGGAAATTTAAACAAATTCAAAGGTAGAGAATAACAGTTAATGGATTCTACCTTAATCACTCATTTGTTTAAATTCATAAGAAGAGAAAGGAAAATGATACACATAACACTAAAAATTACTTAGAGAAGAACACCATCAAAACATAAAGCCACATGGATCCCAAACAGTGCTGCAAAACCCTAGTCTTTCCTTAGCCAAAATGCAGAGAAAATATGTACAATAGTATGCCAAAGCAATCCCAAGTGTCCAACCCTGAAAATGACTTAGAGAATACATGATATAGACTATCCCAACCCATTCCCATGCCTCTAAGGGTTGAGCTCATCATTCTAGGAGTTGTTTCAACCAATTCTAAACCAACCACTGAAATCTAGGCAATCAAAACAACTTGCCTCTATATGTTAGGAAACTTATTCATGCACTAAATTTTCACTTGTTAGTGAATGAATCATCTAGAATAAGTAAATAAGTGCAAAAATTACATCATGTTTATCCAATTACATCAAGATAGAACAAAAATTACATCTGGAAGCAAAACTAGTCAAACTGGTCGAATTTCTGAGCTGGAAGGTGAAAAATTGGGCAAAAATCTTCTGTGCGTCGCGCCAAAATCTATGTGCGTCGCGCCACTTTGAGGCTGCGTTTGAGGCACTTCCTGAAGTCCAAATTGAGCCCAAGTGTTCTTGTTGGAAAGCCTTACCTATCTACTTTCCAACCCAAGTATAATTTCTAGATTTGGATGTCATTTGCCCTTCCAAAACCTCAATCTCCCAAGATTGCATTCTGTGTGTCAAAATAGGGGCAGTGAGGTCATTTTTAGGGTGTTTTTGACCCTTTAGGCAACCCAGAACTTGATGAAATCCTTAGGTAATCCATTAGCATACATAAATGTTGATGAAAAATCTAAAAATGTAAATTTTTCCTCCTTGTGACCTCCCAATTATAAGCGCGCGCCAAGTGGCGCTACGCGTAGGACTGAAAAACCTGTTTTGTAACCAAAAATTTCAAAATTGACAAAATTTTCTCCAAATTCCTTGAAATTTGAACTGAAGGTGGCTCATCAAGTATCATGCTTAGCCAAAGAGGCTTTGGCCAAGATTCAGAGTCTATCCTCCCTTTTTCGACATTTTAGTTCCCTCCTCGTGCATGCAATTTCAGTTGTAAAGTCATAGTCTTGGTCATATAATGTATCGGTGTCTGCCTCCATGGTGTTGAAAGTCTATGCAAAGTGTATGTTTGGTTTTTTGAGAATGAAAAATGAGAACTTGGTTTCTTGTTTCAATGCCAAATGTGTGCCAAAGGGAAATGAGGGACTGTGGTAAAAATGGGACAGTGGGAACAATGGGGGTTTGTCAAGTGCAATTAATACAATAACAATCACTTGATTTATGTTTGGGAACTTTGGGATTTCATGGCTTTTGTAAATGACATGGGAGGGGGATTGTGATGGGAAGTGTTTAATAAGGTACATTATGGATAGGGGAAGGTGTATGAACATCAGGATACAAGTTTTTCTGATGATTTGGCCATCCAAGAGAAATTACCTCCAAAACCCTAGGAGAGGGAAATGGACCTTACCTAGGCACAACTGAAGCATGAACAAGGTATAAAATGACCCAGTGGAACTTGACATGATGATAACAACCCTCTGAATGATGGTACACTCAGCTGAATGGTGACACGGACCGACATTTGGACAATTTTGAAAGGAGTAAAATCAAACCCTAGATCTAATGCCTAGTGACCAAATTTTGCTTGAAGACTCACTGAAATGAAAAAATTTGACCTTGACACCTTAAAATCACTTTGCAAGAGCATGTTTGATCATTAGAGGAAGGCTGCAAAGACTGACACTAACAGTAAGCATGTTGTACTTGTTTATTATGGTGAGGGTGTGGAATGAGTTGAGTAGGAAATTGTGTACGAAATGGAGTGTTTTGATGATGTAGATGATTGGGTTGAGTGGATGATTTTGATATGAAAGCAAGATGTGGTGGAAGAGCTGGTGAAGAATATGGATGATATATCTGTGCTACAAGATGAGGGATATTAGCCATGCAATCATAAGATGAACCATGCCAAAGTTGTAGACAAGATTGGTGGTGGTTATATTGAGATTGACATGGTTGCCCTAACACATTAGTATTCCATAATGGGTTATGCAAGTAAGAGAATGGAGAAGAAGTGTTTTGAACCATACCTGTAGGCCATGATTTCCATGGTTTTGACCTTGTTGTAGCTTCCTCATCTCTTTGATATGCTACTTCCATTCTAGATAAGGAAGAACAACTATCTATGGGATGCTCCTTTCGGTCATGAGGGCAAAACACTCCATAAAATTCTTGATTTTTATGAACTTGCAAAGCATCCAATTTTGAACTTAGAGAGCTAATAAAATCAACTTTAAAATTTTCAAATAAAACATTTATTTCAGCTCTTATGTCTCCTGTTCTTGTAGCAGATTTGGAAAGAAAGAACAAACATCTCTAGACTTCTTACTAGCCTTGGAGATTTCTCTTGAATACCTTATGTACAATTCACAAACATCATCATATGACAACTGAAAAAAATCACATTTTCCTATTAGATTTAAGAGATCTAAAAATTCATCTTTGATTCCTTTAAGAAGGAGTGTTTTTAAGATCTCTTTTTCCAAATGCTTATGCTTTGATTTTTGAAGGTTATATTGAAATCACTCCACATAGTCCTCCAAGCTTTGTATCATTTCGAAAATATCTTCACTGGATTTGCAATAGTCTTCGTACTTCTTCAAGAATACGTTCTTCATGTCCTCCCATGTTTGGATGCAGTTCCCACCTAGGCTCATGAACCATCAGAGAGTTGCTCCTTTTAGAGTAAGAGGAAACACTTTCAACCTTTGAACATTAGTACAATAATCATATCCTCTACAAAGTATTTTGAACTCAAATAAGAATGTATCTAGATATTCATTTGTCAAACCATGAAAATTTGGTAGAGAAGATGGGGGAATTATGTGCATTTGTGTCACTCCTCCTAGATCTTTGATAGGGAATTCAAAAGTAGAAATGTGAGCCCTTTCTTACCATAATAGAAGATGTTCTTCATGTGTTTATTTGAAGCTCCTTCTTCAAATGTTCCTGTCAATTGGTTAGTGAAATGCGTGGTGCTTACATCACCACTTGAGTGAAATCATGATATTTGTTTTTCAAAATTTCTATTTTTTTCTTAGTCATTCACACAAAAATTCAAACATTTATTTCTGCCCTAAGTTCTTTAACAATTCTATTGGAAAGTGGGAGGGGGAGTAGGTCTTTTACATGCTCCGTACGCAGGTTCTTACCTTCCATTTTTAATACCCAATTCTTTCCTAACAGGCACTCATTAGATGCACACTACTCTTTAGAAATGGCTACACTCTCCTCGACAACGACGCCAAAATGTTGGGAGATAAAAGGTGTCCTTTTAACTCCTAATTATCTTCCCATTAATTGTCAACCTAGGGACAATTTTTTATTTCAAGAGTGTACTCAGTCTGAGGCGGTCACTTGCTCAAGAGTAATGTTTTGCAGTATAGTGCTGAAAAATGCAAAGATAAATGAGTGCTGGAAACAAAATCTAATTGGAACAGAAAGAAACTGAAATGTTCTGAACTAAATCATTCACTCAAACAATCATCAGTTGAGGACTCAGTAATGATGAATCTCTCCCCTGTAAACTGATGCAAATGAAAATCAATCATAGGCAAGATCTCCAATTTGAGAACTTAGATAGCTATAGTCAATGTTCTTTGCGGTTGTTGATCTTTCAATCCACACTAAAGCAAATAACTGGAAATGGCAATTCAATTGGAAATTCTTACTAAAACACACTTGCTGCAATATCAATTAAAAGATGAAATAAAATCCTTGCAGAAAAGAACAGCGACTAAGTCTATTGAAAAACTGAACAACAAAGCTTAACTTTAGCGGAAATGTATTGAACAGCAAAGCTCATTTTACAAATATGAAATATTAATGGAAAGGAACAGTAATACTAAATTATTGGAGATGAACCACAATGCTAAATGGAAATGAACCACAAAGCTAAATGAATAGAAATACTAAATGGAAATGAAGAGCACTACGAAATTAATAGAAATGTGCAGCAATACTAAATAAGTAGCAACTTGTAATGCACGGCAAAATCTGAAGTGAACAACGAAGCTTTATAACCAAAATGAACATCATAATAATTTAAGTTGTTATGAATAATAATCTTTGTTATGGTGGAAGAAAATAGCAACACGATCCAATTGTGATTTCATGCACGAAACGATTTCAGGAAAATGTAAAAGAACAGGAAGTTAGAAAGAAATGCAACTCAAAAGCAATGAAAAGTAAATCAAACCATCACATGACTGGAACTGTAAAATAATGTTGGCATTATGAGACAAGTGTTGTCCTTGATGGCAAATAACTCATATGATAAATTATAGTGCAGCAAAGTTATTTTCAAGTTCACGGAATTTTATGTAGAGAAAACTTTATTTCATGTAGAGAAAATTTCACGGAATTTTATGCAGAGAAAAGTTTATTTCATGTGGAGAAAAGTTCACGCACTTTCATGGTTTGATAAATTATAGTGCAGCAAAGTTATTTTCAAGTTCACGGAATTTTATGCAGAGAAAAGTTTATTTCATGTAGAGAAAAGTTCACGGAATTTTATGCAGAGAAAAGTTTATTTCATGTGGAGAAAAGTTCAC
>APFE030576338.1:949-36881 GCA_000404065.3 Pinus taeda | reverse complement strand
CAAAGGGGGAGAATGTCACTGAAGTTTTTGAGGTTGCCATCAAGTCCAAAGGGGGAGATTGTTGGCATTATGTTTCTGTTATATGTTACAGATGTTGTACTTGATGGCAACACGCATGGCATGGCTCTCAATATGATGAGAATTAAGAAGTACGTAGGAGAACAATTCAGAAGATGCGTACCTGCAGGTACGCCGTGCAGGGACCGCGTCCAGACACGCAGGTTACCCATTCATGAGGTGCGTACCCCCAGTGCACACACTTCAAGGCAGTAAAGCGCGCACTCGTGGGGTTTCTTATGTTTAACCCTTGGTATTTAGTCAATGGTATTGTCTTATTATGGTTTTGGCCTATGGTATTGATCCATGATTTGAGGAAGAGCTTGCCTATATAAAGCAAAGGAGATCATTTGGCTTATGTATGCTTTTGGGTTGAATATCTTAAGATCTGAAATATTGGGGTTATTTTTTCAAAAGCTTGATCTATATGAAAGTGAAGTGGAAAGCGAATCTGTGAAGAGTGATCTCTCGAGCGCTTGATCAGATCTGGGCATCCGTCAAACTGTAGCACACTAGTGATCTGCCAATTCGACCCTAACCTGAAGTACACAGGTGTTTAATGGTGCCTCTGCGTGGGTACGCAGAGAAGAAACAGGCAAACTCCGTGGGTACGCAGAGTAGAAGGAGGGTGACTGCGTGGGTACACAGCGCAGAAACAGGCAAATTGCGTGGGTACGCAGAGCAGCAGTGGTTCAGGTGCGTACGCACAGTAAAAGTACGCAGCGCGATAGTCTTTTTGGGTGTGTGACTACGTAGCAGTACGCGGTGTGATAGTGCATCTGGGTGTGTATTGTACGCAGCGTGGTATAAGAAGCAGTGCGTGGGCATGCGGCATAGCAGAAGGAACTCTGCGGGTATACGCAGGGAAGCAGAAGGTGAAGTGCGTAGCGACGCAGGCCAGAGAAAAGAAAATTGCATATCTGTCTTAAGATCTTTTGTTGACTGATTTTTCTGTTGATAAGTTGTTCTGGGTTTAGTTTACTGTTATTGTGGATCTAGTTATCTGGGTGACTTACTGGTACTTGATGATCATTTGATGTTTATGGATCCAGTTTGAAAATTTATGAAAAGTGGTCCTTGAAAGAAAAGAAGTAGGGGGTTGTAGCTCCGTTCCAGGAGAGACTGGAAAACGAGAGAGTTGTAGCTCTCTGCAGGTTGCAGCCTGCGTACTGGTAAAGGACTGCACCAGTACAAGACCATTGTAAAAGGAGTTTCTAATTTGAAAGAAGATAGAGACATATTGCAGCAGGTGGTTTTCACCCACATTGGGTTTCCACCTTATATCTGGTGTTCTTTGATGTGACTGTCTGTTTTTCTTGCTCATTATTTTATGGTACTGATATTCAAAAATAATTCAAAGTGTAAATAAGGAAGATTTGTTAAAAGAACTAGATAATACTGATTCAACCCCCCTCTCAGTATTATTTTCAACAAATAATGGTACAGGTAGCAAGTGAATCCACGAGGGCCGGGCCCTTAGCTGCCAGTGAAGCACCACCGAACTTACTCTAGTATCAAATAATGGAACAATAACTCTTTTATTTATTAATCATCAAACTGTGAAATCATTACAACAGCAAAAGCCTTGAGAATTACAATGGTAATGCAACAGTCCCCCTTTCCTCCTATCCTATCCTATCCTATCTCTAATAATCCCTAACTTAATCTCTCATAATCTATCCCACCATGTATCATGAATCCCATTCTCTGATCTCTGTTTTCATTTAAATATAGAGAGAGAAGAGAGCAGTTACAACAGATATTATTACAATATGATTCTCATTACAAAATTGGATTTCTCACAACAAATTGATAAACAAGATCCTATCTAGAATATCTCTTCATCAATCATTCAATAGGAATAGGTCGAATTTGGAATTGTAGCTGAGATATTTTGGAAAACGTCCACAACAGTGAATCTGAGTAAAATGTTTTCAAAGAAGCTTAATTTGGTCCGTTTTGAACAAAACCCATGTTTCGGATTTTCTAGATTCTTCTCCATTTGCTCAAAACATCCAATGCAAAATTTTCACTTCTTATTCCAGCGAATTTCTGAGTTGGAATATTTAATGATGAGTTGGAGATAAAATCTTCAATCTGGAAAATATCTTGGAGGCTAAAATGGTGAACAAATTTATTAATATACCATCATTGGTAAAATCATGTATAATAATCAATTTATTAAAAATAAAGGAGAAGAAATAATATTTATCCATAAAAGAATAAATAATTATAAAATAGAATTATATGATAAATTAAGATAAATGACGTGATAAAGAATGGTAGAAATAGGTGTTAAAAAATGATAATAATAATGAAATATTAATGGCCCAACAATGGGCCTCCCCTCCGTCAAAGAGGCTTCCTCTTTCATGTCCATCCTAATGGACTTCTCTACTGCTTCTGGCACCTCCATCAATCCCCTTAAATCCAAGTTGTTTTTCTTTAATACTCCGCTGCCTATTTGCAAGAACATCATTAGACTCCTAGCCATTCCTATTAGCTCTCTCCCCTCCACTTACCTTTGGGTTCCTCTTACAGATAGGCATCTCTCTCGGGCCACTTGGGAGAACCTGATAAACAAACCGGAGAAAATATTAACCAATTGGACCTTCATATCTCTTAATTTGGTTGGTCGTCTTATCCTGCTTAATTTTTTCCTTCAAGCCATCCCGCTTTACATGTACTCGGCTCTCGCAACCCTGAAACTAATTTCAATCAAAATTAGGAACCTTCAGAGGAACTTCTTATGGAGAGGAGTAGAGGTCAAATAGTAATGGGCTCTGGTAGTTTGGAAAAAAATCTACAAACCCAAAACATATGGAGGCCTCGGTCTTAGAGATATATATCTCTTGGGAAAGGCCCTGGGAGATAAAAACCTATGGAGATGGATTGCTAACCACAACTACCCTCGGGGTACCCTCTGGAAAGAAAAGTACACTCCCTCCTTAATGCAAGTGAAAATCATTAGGCTCAATGGAAACACCAAAGGTTCTATCATCTAGAATCAAGCTTGAGAGAATAGGGACATCATTCAAAGACAGTTTTTGGGAAATGGGCAGTGGGAACAAGGCTCTTTTTTGGGAGGATGCCTAGCAACAAAGACCAGAACTTGATCAAGATCGCTATCAAAATATCAAGGCTAAAATGAAAAAAAAAGGGAAGATCAAAGTCAACCAGTACTGGGGAAAAGGTGAAGAAAATGACAGATGGAGAAAGTGGATCAATCACGAGGAATGGACTCCCCATATGGACCCCCAAGCCTGGTTGGACCTCTCATCAAAGTTACAAATAAGGCAAATCCTCCATGACTACATCGAGGATAAACTTAGATGGGGGAAAAACTCAGTAGGACACTTCATCTTAATCGAAGACTATAGATACATAGCAAAGCACAACCAACTCCAACTAGATCCAAAATGGAATGCAATCTGGGATAGGAAGTACTGGCCAAAAATTTCTATCTTCCTTTGGTTAGTCATGCACAGAAAAGTTTTAACGTGGGACAATCTAAGAAAAAAAGGATTTATTGGCCCCTTGAGATGCTCCCTCTGCCAGCAAGAAGAAGAAACCCCCAATCATATGTTAAATGCCCGCCCTTTCGTGTCCAAGTTTTGGAATTGGATTTATTTGGTCTTTAACAGCTCTGATCGGGACCCCTATTCCATTCAAAGCGCCATCGTGAACTGGAGAATGGTCTATTCCCCCCATCCTCTGGTTAATCATGCATGGAATTTGTTACTTGGTTTGATCTGCTGGGATCTATGGAAGGAACGCAATTAGAGAATCTTTCACGACCTCTCCAGCTAAGAGGAATTCATTATCATGAAGATCAAAAGTGTGCTCCATGAAACAGTGACCTCTCTACCCACTCAAATTGTCAAAGCTCCTCCCACCCTTCGAAAAGTGAGAATTCTCTCAATGTTGGATCTCCTTCATATCAAGGTCCACAAATTCACTCTCCTCCCCAAGCATGATAATAAAAATAACACGTGGTAGCCACTAGAGGTTGGGACTTTCAAGATCAACTATGATGGCACAGCTAAAGGGAATCCAAGCCTAGTAGGTTTTGGACGGGTCTTCTGAAACTCTAAAGGTGTGATAATCTAGATTTATGAGGGAAATATAGGTCCAAGCACCAACAATGCCATTTAAATTCATGCCCTAGAACATGGCATCATCATAGCGCACAACCCAAACCTCAGTCCTTTGATAGTTGAAGGAGATTCCATGTTGGCTACCCAAATTGGAAAAAATCTTTAGTAGGGTATTGAGGTGGACAAGATCTTGAAAAATTGGCACCGAAACAAAATAATACAATAGATCAAGCAAGATATTAACAGCATGGCAGGCCTCCACTTTCAAGAAATCAAAAGGAAAGGAAATAAATTCACAGACAAACTAGTGAATGAGGGTGTGGCTAGTACCCTACACTTGAAGTCCTGAGCATGGCAGGAATTGGAGGAAGGGGAACTCCGTCAAAAATGCACATCAATCAATGAAGAAGATAACTAATCTACTGAAAAATAATTGTTCGTGTACCATTTATCATTACAAGATGGATTTTCTACTCAATGAGAAGGACAAGTGGAGGACGCCTAAGTACAAACTCATCCTTGGCTCGCATGTCTTCAGAGGCCACAATGCCACCTCCCCTCTCCCTTGTGTGACTGTCGTCTCTCAGTCTCATCCTCTCTACTCTTCCATTACTTCTATGCCCCTCCTCAGATCTCCTCATGTTTCCCCTTCCCACCCCCTCTCCCTCATTTCGGTCTCCCTCCTCCTCCTGGCCTCTATAAATTCACCCCTCCACCTTCTCCCTCTCATTATTATCACTAAACTTTCCCTCCTTAGTTTTCTCGTTGCTCTCTGGTTCCCCTTGCATTCCTGTCTGTCGATTTCTCTCATTGCTCCACCCCTGGTCCAAGTAGGGAAGGGGCGCGCAGTCGCGCAACCTCCCATTGGCAGTCCTTCGGCCTGATGCTATCACTCGCATGGAGACGGCTGCAAGGTGCATAGCTCTGGGCTACTCAGCAATAGTTAATCCAGAAACTCAACAATAGATTTCTAACTTAGAGGCCCATGCCAATATTCTCTGAAGAGAGGTCACTACAGAGGAGGTCGACACAGAATTCGCTCGGATTCGGGACCCTACTCTCATCCGGGCATGCGAAAACCTCTACGCACGTATCTTGAGAAAACTTAGAGATGGAAGGTTCAAATCCCTTGGATTGTGACCCGGTTTACAAAGAGGAGGAGACACCATAAGCCCTAGAGGTTTACTGGTAGATATGTGTCCAACGGGCTATTGGTTTGCTCTAGGATACAACCAATACACACACACACACACACACACACACACCTAAATCTCTATAGCTTATGATTTGTCCTCCTCTCCGTAAACTGGGTCACAATGAGGGGGATTTGAACCTTACATATCTCGATTTTCTCGTTCAACATTACTTCGATCAATAATTGAGTTGCCCTCTGGCACAAAATTTTCTAATATTTATTTATATTTATGTTTTTAGAAATATTCTAATGTAACTTATGATTTTTCACGATAATCAAATATTAAAATTAAAAAGAAGCATGTATGTAGATAAATTTATTGATATAATTAATATTAATACTAATATTTTATAGTTAACATTAATATTAATATTTAATATTAATATTAATGCTAATAGTTATTATTAATACCATTAATAATTGATACTAATATAATAGTTATTTTTTTTAACCCGCCTCCCACATTTACCCACTTTCACAGATTTTCCTGAGGTAAAAACGAGATGAGGGTCACTCTAATAAGACTCAACCTCCTATATTACCTTAAGGAAATGGAGTCAACAACTTGAGAGCTTATTGACTTCCCTGAGGTGCTACAGGACATCCAACAGCAACCCAACCCTTGTAGGTGTCCAATGCTTGAGATAAATCTCTTTTTCACTTACCTAGAGTCTCAGCCGCTCCCTTGCCAAGGCATGCAAGGGACTATAAGCCTCCAGTTTCTCCCATAGGCATGCCTACCGGTGACTATCGACTTTTCCAGTTAGTTCTTTGCCAGCGACCCTGAATTTTGAGCCACATTTTTAGGGATAGGAGTTAGACCTCTACCTAGAACTCAGTGAAACTTCTAGAAATGTTAAATGACATAATAAATATTATAAACCAAACCTTGAACTGTGACTTGACCTGACCCCTCCCAAATAGGATTAACATTTCATCAAACATATGATGAACCTACAACCTACAAGTCATGAATTCATATTTGAACATAGGGGTGTGAAAAATTATATGAGGTTAAACAAGAAGGACCAATTACTTTTCACAATAGTTGTCATATCACTAATTAGGTCATGCATTCATTAACTAGCATTCATTAATGGAAATGTAATAAGATTCCTACTTATATATGTTAATTAACCATGCTTATAACCAACATATAACCAGATAAATAACAATGATATAACATCCATTAAAGCCACATGGTAACAAGTAAATTTACTTATCAAAAGAAAGAGGAACTTAGCTCTTATTAACCATATGAAAAATTCAACCAAGTCAGGGACTTCCCCGTACCACACGACCATATATTGGGTTGAACCAAATCTTTATTTCAACCAATCACCCCTATGTAATATTCCAAGCATGAATGTGGGATCTCATGGGATAAACCAATCCATAAACAACCAAGGGAATCCAGAGATTAAGCCACCTCACCCTCACCATACCGTGATCTCACTTAAATGAGTCTGAAGATCACAAAACCAAAGCAAGCTTAGATGCCTTAGAATTCCTTTACCATCCATTGAGGAATTTTCCTGTCTCCACCCACCCGTTGAGGGCTTCCTAGAGAAAACCATCTCCATCCTCAACCCTTGGGATTTTCCTGAGACCACCTCACCCAGATCCAAAACCTTCTGTTGTAGCATCTACAACCACCCTCCAAAATTTTTCATATGCTTCGATTTTGGAGCCTTCCTTCTAAACCATGACATCTCATCTTTCATTGTTCCAGGTATTCATGCTTCAACTGAGACTTATCCTTTTAAATTGGATTGTGTTCACTTACTTAGTTTATTTTCTAACTCACAAGCTGATCTCCTAACTTTGTCCCACAAAACTTTTGGGCTTTCCCCATAAACTGCACAATTTTTAAGAGCAACTAGCCTTGCTGTTGGGAATTATGTAGTCCTAACTGCTAGTGAGCCTTGAGCTCAGAAAATGTGTAGTCATGAGGGGTCAGCCCAACACTGAGCCCAAAAATTGTGCAACCCTCAATGAGCTCAGAAACTGTGCATTGCACTGAGACAAAAAACTGGCGAGTTCCTAGAACTGCATTGTCTTTCTTAGCAGTGTGGTTGGCAAGTTTCCCCCAAAAAGAAAAAACGAAAAAAGAAAAAAGTGTCGCTAAAAAATAGGGATCTATTTTTAGCATCTCAAAGGAGACACTTGCACTATTTTT
Organism: Pinus taeda; assembly: GCA_000404065.3. NCBI lineage: Eukaryota > Viridiplantae > Streptophyta > Pinopsida > Pinales > Pinaceae > Pinus > Pinus taeda. Next base: position 29,353 of record APFE030576338.1, on the reverse strand, counting down.
ATAAACTTCCGACAAGTGTCTCTTTTTCCTTGATTTTAGGCATGCGCGTCATAAACCTTCTTGATGAAATATATTTAATCAACATTTCTAGAGCTCATTTACACATTTGATATTGTAGCTCTAGCATTCTCGGGGAGATCAAGGAGCCTTTGGTGCATTTGTCATCGCTTTTCTGGGTGAGTTTTTCTTTTTTCGCCTTTTACTGCTTTTTTTGTAGCTTTTTACTGTTGGGCTTGCATGAGTATTGCTTCACTTGTTTCTCTACATGGTAGCTATAATTTTAACTTGTAGAATTGCTTTCAAATTATATATTTCCTTTCACAAGTGTCGCATGAGTTTTTCTATTTTTGCACCAACAGTCGTTGTTGTGGAGACTCTCCTCACATGCTTCATTTTCCTTTTGTTTAATCAATTATCGCACTTGTTTCACATGCATGCATCTACATGTACTCATATTTTCACTCATCTTCACACCATCTTTCAGATCTTCTTATTTTTTAGTCTCCCTTGTTTCCCCTTACCCAGATCTCACCTTGCAAGCTTGCACTGTGCAATCTAGAGGCCCAAGTTCCCATCTTGGCCTCTAGAGTTGTGGAAAACATGACCTGGGTTGGATCCAACTGTGCACTGCATAGTTCCACGAGCTAGTCTCCCAAGTTGGCCACTGAGATTTCATAATGTGCAGTCTCTCCCAGGCATTGGCCCAGGCTAAACTGTGCATTGCGTAGTTCCAATCATTAGGATTCCACCTTGACTGTTAGGACTGCACAGTGCGTAATTCCCATAGCCAGTCAATCACCCCTGTTAGTCAAAATTGCACAATCCTTCCCATCAAGAGCTTAACTTGGTTCTTGAACTTATCTTGAAGTTTTTTTCTTTAAAAATAACATTTCTTTCCATGAGTGTCCTCTCTGTCCCTCAGGTACAACAGTTGTTGAGTATATCTCTAGTAGTCACATTTAACATGGCATCCAAGAGAGATACATCAAAGGAAACTTTCAAGAGTAGTATTGGAGAAGCAGTTGAGAAGATATCAATTAATTTACTAGTGTATGCATATCTTCCATTTTTTATTAAGAAGGGAACAACACTAACATGGAAATAGATCAAATATATTTTTTCAAGAGACTTTGAGGCAGATTTGGAAGACCGGAAGGTATATGTTATTATCTAGTAGTGAGAGTTATACAAGGTTGCATGTAGGTATCTAGCCTTCCCATGTGCGGACATCATCAACTGGATTATCTCGTATACAAATGAACAGACTATGACATTGAGCAGTGCTAGTGGGGAGAAGCTTGCCACCTTCAAGGAATAAGACTTTTATCAGATGTATCATTTTCCCAAGCCGGTGAAGCACAAGGACTCACTCTTCTATGCCAATAATATCTATGTGAACACAAGAGACATTGCCTAGCACTGGGTGAAAGAGCCATCGAAGTTTAGACAGGGACCCACCCATGTTTACAAGACAAGTCCCTCAGGAAGGCTTACCAGTTCTTCATCATCTTTGCCTGCAGAATATATGGTTAAGAGAGCACAAAAAACTTTCCTGAAGGGTGGGAAGTCTTACTGGACCAGTTGTTAAATGATGGGAGGTCATTCAATTGGTCAGATATGTTGGCTCAACAGTTGAAGTCCTATGTAGGTAAGGCTAGGAATCTGGCCAAGAATGAGCAAGAAAGGTTTTATATGTTAGCATACTTACTGGATGCAATATGTGCACAAAAGAATTTTTGGGGCATGGACTAGACATGGAAACCATAAGAGATTGTTGTGAACATCTATTATAATTTTTTTTATGACTGCCGTTATCGAGGAGTGATCACAAGGCTAACTGACCACTTTATCATCTCGTTATACAAGCTTTTCTTTGAGTAGCATCCACTTTGCATGTCCCAAGAAGAGATGGAGGTGATAATAGACATTGCATATTGGTATGCCTCACCAGGTGGCACCTTCATCAAACTGTCTCGTAAAGAGAAGAATTTGCATGTGCTACCAAGGTATGCCACTGGTAAACTAGTCATGCAAGAAGTTTCATACCACCTCACTACATGTTTATCAGCAGGACTACATAGGAAGAAGAAAGTTCCATGTCCCGCACTTCATTTGTGGATTGGGTTATATGAGATTAAGATATTGAAATATGCATATTTTGAGGCTAAGGACATAGTGAAGTTTGAGTTTGGCTCCAAAGACTTTAATCTGTATGATCCTCACAGTATTTGCAACGACCCATCTACGCTAGTGTACTTTCTGTGGAGCCACAGAACATTTCATTGGCCATAGGAGGACCCTTGGAGGTTCTGCTACAATGCCTTCAGACGCAATGATCCAGTGATTATAACAAGAACTTGGAAGGCTACTCTAAAGACAACAGTAGCTCCGAAAGCAACAACAACAATAGGATAAGGTAGAAATCCAGTGCAAGATAAGAGAAAGAAGAAGAGTTTTAACAATCAAGAGGGAGAGAGAAGCTGCAAAATGAAGGTAGATCCTATCCTCAAGAAGGAAGCTTTGGTAGTGGAAGAAAAGAGGGATAAGTGGATGAGGAGAGAAGAATGAAGGAAGAGCAAAAAGTAGAGGTTGAAGGAAGCAGAACTAGAGTTGTAGGAGATGGAGAAGAAGCCGAATGAAGAACAGGAGTTGAGGAGGAGAGAAAAAGAAGAGAAATAGAAGCAGGAAGAAGGAAAAAGGAAAGGCACGATGATAGAGGAAACAATGCCCGTATAGTTTGAAGATTTGGAACAGCCAGTAGTAGAGGAGGATGGTGAGCAAATGCAAGATCGGGAGCTTGGTTAGTAGATTGAGCAATTGATCGAAGCGACAGACATGGAGTTGGAATGAGAGCCACAAAATGAAGATGTAGAACTGATACTGAGAGAACCATATGTCATCCCTCAATCTCCACCACGTCTAGTAGTAAAGCTAGCCTCGAGTGATCAAGGAGATTTTTTTCTCCTTGATGATGTTTCGGTCATGGATGTGTACATTCTGTCATTTGATGATTTCTAGAAGAGGATTGTACAGGTGTGGAGAAATAACTTTCTTGATGATCATGCATCACCTGCATTCATCAAGGAAAGGGTGATAGGGTCGAACACTAGGAAGCATCCAACTTCCATTTCTGAAGCCATCTTGGCCTATGTAGGAGTAACAATATCAAATGTTAAGTATCTGATGGTCGAGAATGAGCAACTAGAAAAAACTTGTAGGTTTCCAGGCAAGACGCAGAACAACTCTGACAAATAGTGTAAAATGCAGGTTCTACATTGGGGGAGATGAGGAAAGTGATACTTGATAAATTATCATCACTTTGAGAAACTAGAAAGAAGATCTATGATGGATTTGTCACCGTACATAAAGTTGTTGTCCGTTTGCATGACTTACAACAGCAGAGAAAAGAGTTTGTTAAAACTCTCAAAAACATACATGCTGCCATCGCCCATGTACAAGAGTGGACTGTGGTACAAAGGGGCCCCGCTTGACTTAGTAAAGAAGATGAAGGCACATGAAAATATAGAGAAAGTGAAGGTTTGAATGTTGATTCAAAACAACGAGCAACTCAACTCATTCATCGACCTCACATAGGCCTCATATGTGCAGTTGGACAATAGTGTGGATGTCATGGTGAGAAAACACTATATCCCATCAATCAGTTCCCTTAGTGATGCCAAACCAAAGAACTAAGTCTGACTAGAGATTGATCAGTACTTGGAGCTACTAAGGAAAGAAGCCACCAAGGGAGACTTGGAGTTGAATGCACACAACATGCAAAAGTACATTGATGGTCCTGTCAAGGTCAAGATAATGTTGCTTATGCTTCAGAACAAGTTGGATATAGGTACCAAGGCATTGTACCTAAATGCCATGGAGGCTAGAGTCCACTTCGAGAAAAACACCGTCAAGAAGTTTGGGGATACCATCACACATTACCAAGCTTGGCACCAATATGTGACCGAGAAACAACAAGTGGCGGTTGTCGAGCTGGACTTTCACCAACCTTTGGAATCATAGTGTTGTGTCTTATTAGGTTGTCTCTACCCTATTTTGTCTTATATTGGTACATTTGGAAAATGTAATATTATTTGTAATTATATTGTAAGTGAAATTCCAAGTGTCAATATTGGAATATGAAAAGTCACCATCTAATGTAATTTGTCATCTAGTGAAGAAGTTGAAGAGTCACGAGGGCAGTCCAAAGGTCACAAAGGGGATTTGAAGAGTCAACCCCCTCATCTTATAAATAGAACCTCATAACTCATGTAAGCGGATTTTGGGAGCCAAGATTTTGGTTAGGCGTAGGCTTAGGAAAGGTTTGGGAGTATTGTGAAGAGCCTTAGCTTCTCCATGGCATAGAGCAATTATACTTCTTTGGAAGGGCATGTGTTCTTGACTTTAAATTTCCACTGTTGGGGCCAATGGTCATCAATGGTGTATGTATGGATGGAACTTTCACTTATAATAATAAAACCAAAGCCAACACGCTTTCATGCATATGTTGTTAATATAGTAGGAATACTCTTGTTGTATTGACAATTTATGTTATTTAGCTTACGCATATGATTATGAACTATTTTCTATGCATTTGTATGAATCTTGTTGAATGTGTGTTGTTGGATTAACTCATCACTTTAACTTGTGGACTATCCTACATTTTAGCTTGTGATGTCATTTTATTCGTGTGTTCCTTTTAAGTTTTGTGCTATTACGACCTTCTAAGGGGCACAATCTCTTTTCCCTTTTGTGTGTTAGAACTTCCATGCATCACACTTGACTCTCCGCAGGGTCACAATCTTTCTTTCACCCAAAGTTATCATACTTATATTTGCGCACTACCGCGGTCAAGGAATTACACTACCACCCACTATTGGTGCTCCTACTCCAAACGGTGTGAGGTCTACTTGGGACTTCATATCAGGGAGATCCCCTGAATCTTGGTGGATCCAGCACCGTCAACACCTTCCGACAATCCAAAGCTCAACCGAGAAAGAATCACATCACACCATGGCTATCCGAAAATGGCAAGGCAAGGCTAAAACCATTATCAGACTCGACAAAATCCATTCCACTGACAACAAAGAAACCGAAATACACAGATGCATATGCCATGCATGCTAAAACCAATTAGGAAATCATATATGCAATATATTATCTGCAAGTATTCTTGTTGAAGCTGCCTGATCCAAGTTTTCCTTGCTTGATCCTTTCTTCCTTTTCCTTCCTTTTCCTTCCTTTTCTTTCCTTTTCCTTCCTTTACTTGCTTTCTTTCCTTATCCTCTTCATGCTCTTCTCCTCTTTAAGACTAATTCTAAAACTAAACTGACAAAAATCTACCAACTGATGCTCTGATGTATTTTAATTCTTGATGCCTATAATTTCATCATTTTTCCATTATTTTCCTTCATTTCCTGCTCACATGCAACCTGTGACCTTTCACCTTCCTTTTCTCCTAATTTTCCATATTTTCTTAAAATTATGCCATTTAATGCCTCTTTCTCTTTTCAAAGCCTTTTTTATTTCCTTTTCCAATTTCCACTTATCCATAAACACAACAAGTGATACCCAATAAGATATTTTTCCCAACATTCAGCTTGGAATAAGTGTCCCATGACCTTGGTATTATTTTGATTTTATTAACTTTATTACATGAAATTTTGACCCAGGGTTGTTACGTTATTAACTAACATTAATATTAAATATTAGCAATAATATTAGTATTAATATGTTTGATGTAGGCCTATCGGTGTATATCAACCACATTTATTAATGTGGTTGTGCTAGTAATAGAGTTGTGAAGTTATTATTTTAATAGTTATATATTTACTAACCGGTTAAAAATATTCATATAAATTAATGGTATTACATTGTGGAAAATCCAAGGAAACTATTAGTTTGATAGTTTTATATTCAGTTTCTAATCAGAAGAGCTTTTAGGAATTATTTTTGGAAATTTTGCATTAAATGTTATGAATGAAAGCAAAATATGATATAGTGTGTACGTTTTTTATATAATAAATACTAATAATTTTACTCAAAGGAAAATAACTTGAGTAATAGATAGTGTTTTTAATTTTCCCTCCACTCAATTTCTATTTTTTAGAGAAATGTTAGCCTGTCTAGAAAAAAATTGAACATGTCAAGGAATGTGATGAGTAATTCCTATAAGGCCAGAGTATAAAAAGTTGAGTATATTGATTTCGAGGTAAATAGTCATACTTGTTGTGATTTAATTCTAGGCCTTGCCAAGAACAATCCTCCAAAGTTATCAATTCAATAGTTACCGTTAAAAAAAATAATACTAATAAATAGTCTTTGGCAAAATATATTGTTTAATTTCTAGTTAATTATTTTAAGAATTGAAATTTTTTCATTTAAATGTTTCCGTATTTTAGGAAATTTTAATCAAACTCAATAACTATATGATATACAAAATATCATAACAATCTCATTTGAAAATCAGTGTTTCATAATTTCTTTGCCTGAACTTTGGCAAATAAAAAAGTGTTCCTAAATTTCTTCACCTTACTAAACTAACTTGCTAGAGGACATGACTAATATCATTTCAAAATAAAGAGAATTAGTAAGATGTGATGTTATATGGATTGGATCATTATATTTTTTTTATTCATCTATGTGCTTTTAGAATTGAAAAAATGGATGAATCGGCTCAAATGACCATTTTTACCGGTGGGACCGAGTTTGACATATTGGGGTCTAAAAACTTCATGGAGCATTTTAAGGCATCGAACAACTTTTTTTTAGGGTTCAAAATTTTCCTCTTTAGCACCACACAATATTTTTTTATTATACACATAGATACCTTTCCATTAGTGCGAAAATCACCTCAATCAAATTCCATATGCAAAAGTTATGCCATTTAGAAGTCATAACCAAATCAACTTCAACTTCTAGTTGGTTCTAATATGCAAAATTTATGCCATTTAGAAGTTATAATCAAAGTCCACATGCAAAAATTATGCCATTTTGAACACCATAATTTGAGAGGATGTGATGTCAACCCCATTACCCATAGAAAAAGAGCTCGCCACGTGATCATAATGAAGAATACTCTATAAGAGTCCATATTGTAACTCTAATTAAGAGTTGAAGGAGTCAAACATAACCACTAGTAGGCTATCAAGTTGTGTTATAACCACACCACTATGAGAAAAAAGGGGTCCCACCCTTTTCGAGTACATTTTGTTCCATGGATGAGCATAGTAGCCATGAGGAATAGGGAGAGAGCATATATGAGGGATTTTTACACTATAGTATCCCATGGGCCATAAGCCTTACTTCTTTGTACTCAGTCATTTTCTATCTAGGGAATGAATGCAGAGTAGCCTCACCTTTCAACTAGGTTTTCTCCCACAGGTTTTCCCAAGTTATATCTTGTCTCAATCATGGTTTACGATTTTTTATTTCACTGTTATCTATTTTTTACATAATCATAATTTGCATGCATACACAATAAAAATTAATTTACAAATTCATAAATGTAAAGACAAATAAACCCTCATAGTGTAGATTTCTTGTTTTCAAGTATATTTCTATCATATATGTTGTAAGGAATTTTCTAGTGGAATATCCACAACATTTTATGGATCATATTGGTACTAGAGCAAGTGTCTTTGGGCATATTTTGCATATTTACAGGGGGGGGGGTCTATATCAGCTTAGCTAACATTCCTAAAACCACATCCATGTCCAATGAATCTATGAATGACCCTCCTGATCCCGTAGAGGAGATGTTTTCATACCTAGAAGCATAAGTTTTAAATATAAACCATAACATGAACCTCCTCATGGTGGCCCTGAACAATAAGCTTGGGTTATTCAAAGAGGATGGGGGTTCTAACGCAGAGGTCCAATCAGAGGGGAGGTTAAGAGATTGGGAAGAAAAAGAGAAGGATCTAAAGAAAGAACCTGAAAATGATTAACCTAGTTTGAATGTTGTGAACCATTCATAATCCATATTCAAAATGGAATAAAAGGTCGATACCAATTCGTATCAAGGTGAGATCAACAATATCATGTTAAATCACTAGTTTTGACAATTAGAAGTTTATTCTAGTTTTCATCATACAAATGAAGAACATAATATTTCATTTGCAAAGATGAAATTAGAGGGGCATTCCCTCACCTTAAGGGAAAGACACAAAAAGGCCTTGAGGTTAGAGTGAGATCCTCCAGTGACTAAGTGGGAGGAATTTAAAACAATCATAAAGTCATAATTTAGCATATTATGTATGCAAAGGATCTATGGATCAAATGGCACTACTTCAAGCAGGAGTAGGGGTAGAGTGTACAAGAGCACACCATAAAATTTAGAAAGATGGCCATAATTCTAGGCATCTCCCCAAAAAACCTAGATGTACTCATGAAGTATATGGGGGTATATATAGGCATATGTGGAAGAAAGTGGTGATGTTCAAACCCAAATCAATGGATGAAACTTATGTGCATGTATAGTACCTATAAAACATGGGCCTGAAAAAAGGGAAATCGAGTGGATCAATGTAGAAGGAGAAACAAGACACTTCTAAGGAGTGGAAGAAGAAGTGGAAATGTGGGAATTATAAAAATATGGTGGCCACAACACACCAGTGCAAAGATACCAACAACCACTACAACCACTATAACATTGATGGTCATTGTTGGAGGAGCTAGTCAGTTTGACCAACTAGTCGAATGGAACCTGCTGACTAGCCCCAGTGAAGTTGTCAGAATTTCATGTGATGTAAGGTTAACGAATGAAAGTTTAAGTAACATAATCATTCCAACAGTTAGACCTATATAACTATCTCATTCTTCTATATATATCTATCTTTATAGCAATGTAATGAGATCGTTTGATACATAATAAAGAATATATCTCTGTGCATACTAGTTATCTCTCCATTACTCTATGTCTCATATCTTTCTATGCTTACTGTGTAATTTCTCGATGACTGTCTACTGGTAACAATGTATGTTATTCGCTAGATTACAACATTGGTTTCATTGAAAATAGTCAGAACTTGAGTCATATACTATGTAGGTATAAATGTTAACATTAGATGAGATACAGTTATTATAGGAAGAAAATATTAATAATTATTTGAAGAACTGGACATGGAGGAATCTGTTGTGTGTGGAGCATGATTGTTCATAGGTCTTTGTTTCATCCAGATGTATACCCCGGGAAGTTTGTACACCCCTCCACATGGGGTGGTACGGGGGGGCCGATCCCCCCCGGCTGGGGGGTCTGGGGGGCAGCGGTCCCTCGGCGGGGGCTCAGGGGCAGCGCCTGCGAAGCTAAAAACAGATGTAAATTTGCCTTGTAAAAGTATAATAATTTCTAGTCAATCTGGGCCGTTCATTAGGCGGATGATCTGACGGTAGAACTTATATTTAGTTTAGGGTTTTTTGCCCTAGAAGGCAACCCCTCTCTTTGTATGAGGGTGTTGTATTTGAGGCTGTGTAATAGATGTGTATTCTATGTGTGAGAGAGAAACACAGAGGTGAGACTGTGAGAGAAAACAGAGGATATTACAATGGATTTGTTGTAGGTTGTGTCTCTTCATTTTGCTGGATAATAGAAAGGAAGGAATGCCTGTTCGGGGTGGACGTAGCCCAAACTAGGTGAACCACGTATATCTGTGTCTCTCTTGTTTTATACGTTTTCTGTGTTTATATTTCTACAATATTTTATGTGTTCCATTGCTCTGTAATATATAATTTTCTAACAGAATCAGTTGTTGCTTGTAGAAGCCAGAGCTAACTTCTTCATATAAGCACATGCTTCACTAGAGATCAAAATGTTCCTTGACAACGTCGCCCATGAAAAAACCTCAAAATGAAATTGACGCTTGATTGTTACTAAAATTGTCAAATGACGGCTGAATGAACTTACATGAGTGGCTTGAGTCTATTTTTGAAGACTACTCTAAAGAACAAGCCCTAGAAGATCATACTTTTGTTGAACATATAAAAACTATATTTTATGATGATTTAACATAAATTTAATCTTAGAAAAGGTATAGGCCACATTGTTGAGTATTGACCACTGTTAGCGCCAGCAACCAACACCAATTTGAGGAAGGAATAAACAAATTGGTGTGAATTCCTTGACGTTCACTATAAATATTGAAACAAAGCGTGGGATTACTTTTTAAGAAAATAATTATGACTGACGGATACTCCCTTGCGAATCGACACTAGTCGAGTTACCTTGGGGGGGGGGGGGGGGGGGGAGTAACATATTGTATGAAATAAAGAAAGAAAGTGAAAACAAAAAATATAATGTTGGATAATTACTTATAAATGACCAATATGGAAGGAAGTAATCATCCATTAGGAAACAACAACAAGCAAATAACCGATCAAGTAGTGTTTGACAATATAAACAATCAAATGACATACCAAAAATAGCAAGGGATAAGAGACAACAATGATGAGAGAAAATTAGAGAACAAGAATACTAGAGGAAAATAATGAAGAAGCTGGAGTGTGAGATCGAATATGCATAGGACTCCTCTAAAAATTTGAGAGGCATAATATTGCCCACACTAACAGAGAATGAAGGTCTACTGATAACCCCTAGAGAGAAAGTAGACACTATTGAAATTGACGACTTTGGTCCAACAATAAGAAACACTTCGATTAGATCTATATCAAGTTCTAGCATTACATAATTTATTCAATCACAAAATTATTCTAAAATAACTGGAGTCTGGCATACCATAGACCAACAAAGAGACCATCAAGAAAATGAAAATATTCTCCAAGAGTAATTAAGTAATAACAATAAAATAGAAAAAATACTTCTCCAACTGACTAATCTCATGATCGTACACCCACTGCCACAACTTGTATCCATTCAAGAAACCAAAAGAACATAATTGGTTGATGAAGAGTCACGAACACAAGTAAGTCGATTCATATATTTCATAGATAGGGTGTGTTAAACCGACAAGTCACTATATCATGACATCAATGATAGAGAAGGAAATAAAGACAAAAGATCCCACAAGGAAACTAACCAAAATGACCAATTTCATCTGATGTTACCCTATACGAGAAACATGAGCTTGAATCATATACCCGTTTGTAAAGGCTATGAAGATCCGAAAAGGAATTGGTTTGTCTTTAAAACATTCTAAACCATGAATGACATCAACGATGAAGATACAAAAATGGTGTAGTTCAGTGTTGCTTTAAGGAAACACACTCTAACATGGTTTATGAACCTAACCGGAAAACAAAATAAAACAAAAGATGAGATCAAGACCAACTTCCTCACATTCTTCAAAGGACAAGATGTCAAGAATTTGGTAGCACAAAAACTAAAGGAAATCAAGCAGATACCAAATGAATTTATTCGAGAGTATGACAAACGACGATTCAAATACTTACAAAGTGATATTCTGTATAATATCAACAAGAATATTATGGTACAATGGTATGTAGATGGATTAATTTATAAAATTCATGGACCACTACAAATGCATGAAGCGAAAACATGCGAGGAAGCCCTTAAACTAGCACAACGAATTGAACAAGATGGCAGAGTTCAATCGATCATCGCACCAACTGAAAATAAGAATGAAGACAAATTAGAACAACTACAAAACTCTTTGATGAAGTTATCACTTCAAAAGAATCATCCATGGTGTACCAATTTTTATATGGAAGGCCATAAGCAAGACACTTTTAAGTTCTTAGATGTTTTTTATCAATATTTTAGAAGAATACAAACTGAGGTATATTTTGATATTTGTCAAACTCATTCTAGTAACTCTACTAAATAGTGCCATTATAATCTATGAAATTCCAAGCCCAAGTGGTGCGAAATTTGCGAAGATAATATACATTTATCTCAGGAATGTCCATTAAATAGGAAAACTAAACCTAACTATCACATTCTCTTCCATACTCAGGCTACTGATGAAATCCAAAAATCATCCTCATTTAGTGGAAGAGGACAAGGATGAGGGGGCTACGGAGGACATCGAGGTGGTTATAATAGTAAATGTCATGGTGGTGGTCTAGGATGACGAAGATTTTATTGCTATAACTGCTAACAAGAGGGACATATTGTGATTGAATGCCCCTTAAAATATAATATTGATTTATGCTTCTGTAATATGTGTGGTTTGGGTTACCATTCATTAGAACACTACCCTCAAATTATAGAAAAAATCTTAAACAAAAGTTTTGTCAATTTACTACAAATTGTTCTAAAACATGAGATTCTAAATACTAAAAACCTTCATGTAGTCACAAGGTCTGGCGCAGGGAGAAATACTAACAACCAAGACCACCAAGTAATTCATCCAATCAAGAATATAACAAAATTTCCTGATATGCAGGGTAACAATGATTAAATGAAACAAGTTGTCAATTTGTTTATGAAAGAAAATTAAGGACAAAATCTATCTAAGGATCTACTCTTGGAAGAATTCCTTGATATTTTAAAATAAGAACACTCTATCACTCATTGTGTAGAATCGTTAAACATGTTTAGAAACTGCAACGAAAATAGAGAAAGAGGAAGAACGTCAGAGAACCATCGCAAGGGAATCATATAGAAGCTCATGATCCATAGGTGGACCTAGAAATAAATGGGTTTATGGTTAAACAAGTTTTTATTGATTTCAGATCACAAGTAAATATTCTCCCCGACAAAACATGAATAAATATGGAATTACCAAACTTGCACAAAACATATAACTATCTTAAATTGGCTGATTAAATATTTATTGACTTGATTGGAACATTAGGACAAGTCCAAACATCTATAATGGGGACTTTATTGACATTGAATTTCGAAGTCATCGACTCGATTGACAAAATTCTGGCTTGCCCAACATTAGTCATTTGACCTTGGGGATGAATAACGAAGTTGATGATATCATTAGAAAATGAAAAAATCAAATTAAAAGGCAACAATAAAAAGATTATGATCCCTTTAGACCCTCGAGAAGGTAAACCATGGGTGGAAGCTTCTGAAGAAGAAGCTGAAATAAGGAAACTCTACCAAGTCCTACATGATGAAAGAGATATTGTCGAATCAAATACTTCAAGTGAAATTTTAAATCGACCGCCTCTCTTAATCGAACAAAACATGGATGTCGAGCTATATGAATGGGAGATTGAAAACTATGAATCAAAGGCAAGAGAGTGTTGGACAATCCAAGCTATTCGAACATCAAAGATTTAGTCGTGTTATTCTATCAAAGTGGTACCAATTATACAAGAAAACAATTGTCGAGAAACACCATATTTACTTCCAACAGACCTAACAAATGACCCTAGTAATAATATACATTTTAAATAAATATTATACCATGTAAATCATATAGAACAAGTAACAAAATCCATTAGTGAGCAGGGACGAATGCAAAGTCTAGTACAAACATTTACCAGCCACAGAGCGAGATGGTGAGAGACCCATTCATCCCTACTCCAGACATGGATGACTGTGAAAACCTATTTTAGTGAACATTTTGAAAGAAAATTTGTATCTACACAAGAAAATGAAATGACTTTTAATGGTGACCAAGATCCTGTCGAACATATCAAAAACTGCGAAACAAAATGGCGAAGAAGTTTCTACAAAGGTAAACGTGTTTGGCCACATATGTTCCCAAATAACTTAGATGATATACTAAATAAGTGGTATAAGCTAGAGGAAGCAAGGGACCAATCACTCCAATGGAAATAACTAAAGAAAATATTCATTAAGGACTTTGAATTCAAAATGGAAGAAGCAAACTTAAAAGACACAATCCAAAAAATTAAATAATTTATCAGAGAAAAATCAGTTGACCAACAAATTTTAGTTAATGGTTTAGTAACTTGCAACTATACATCTCACACCAGTTGGCTAGTCGATTACAAATGGAAGAAACACCCATCAACGGTCAGAGCTTTTTCTTGAATAAGCACCATCCTGAAAATCATAAGAAAATCCAATCAATATACAAAGTCATTAAACAACATATAGATAAATCAGATAAGTTAGACTTTCAGCCATGCTACAAAGAGCTAAAATTTAGGTAACAGCGACTTGACGAATTAAAAGAACCTAACTGGATGGATACAAAAATGAAAATATGGGAAGTAGACATATGAAATAGAGGGAATGCTTGTCGCTGGTATACCCCATATAAACATCAGAATGGGAAATACCTATGTGTGTTTGACTAAAGAAGCATGATTCTACGAGATTAGACATTTGCGTTGACTATCGAGGATTGAATAAATTAAGATTCATTGATCCATTCTCGACTCCATTCACTAATGAGATTATCAATTAGGTTGTGGGTCATGAATTCTACTCTTTTACAAATGGGTTCTCAAGATAAAACCAAGTATCCATAACATAATAAGATCGAGAAAAAATGACTTTTGCTACTGAATTTGGTTCTTTTGAATACAGAGTGATGCCACTAGGACTAAAAATGCACCTTCGGTATTCTCGAGAATCATCGTTAAATCATTCAAGGAGTACATTTATAAAACCATGGTTATATATTTTGACGACTGGACTGCCTACACGTTAATAAAGGATCATATTCAATTGATCTGATAATGAGATCTAAGACAATTAATAAGGTATTAGATACTCATGTGCATGGATTTTTTTATGTTATTTTATGCAATGGATCGATAAGATTGCGAAATACACAGACAATGAAGCAGTAAATAAAACATAATAGACAACACATAACACAACAAATTTAATGAGGAGTTCACCCAAAACTCCTGGGCTACATCTCCTGGTCCAGCCTTCAGTGGTGGCCTCTCTATTATGTCTTCAAAACAGAGTTTTACAACAGTGAGCTCAATTTGAGCCTCACACAATAGATGCAATAACAAGAGCTTCGCTTGAACCTATCAAGACTCTCTGAGTACAAAGACTCCCTTAACGCTCTCTGTCTCTATCCTAGCTCTGTCTCATCATTGCCTGCAATACTGATTTTTCTGTTCGCTCTCTGTCTCTGGCTTTAAAGTCAATCTGGGATGCCTGTTTGTTTCTCCTTCTCTACTTTCTGTCTCCTGAGCCTCTTTCTACTCGAATCCCTCTTCCAGTGTTACAAAATCATTGCAAAATGCCTAAAGGGGAGGTGGCCACCTATTCTGCAATGTAAGAGTGCCTCAGGCCCTTGAAATCCTTCGAAATCCCAAACGTGGTCATTTTCTGCTAACACAGGAAAATGCATTCATGGCTGTGAAATTATACCAAAACACAGTTCATTTCAGGCTTCAAAAGTCCTTAAATATGGTTTGTTGCTCTATTGGGTCCATCTTCAATCACTATCGCAAGTTGCTTCGACCTTGCTCCAAGGTTCCCCTTTGTATTTTAGAAATACGTTAAAACTGTGGAAATACATTAGAAATGGCTTTTCTTCGGACTTGAAACAATATATAATAGCCTTAAGGAACCCTTTTGGGTCTGGCTTATCACTTTAGCGCTTCACCCCTTGTATTTATTTTAATGAACGAAATACAAAAAATGCATTGGAAATGCCTTTTCTGTGGATCTCAACTCTTATGCAATAATATTTATATAACCGTCGAGTCCGGTTCGTCGGATCGCAGATGTGTATGTGTACATGCCCACTCCCATGTGTAGCCCCGATTGCGATATCGTGATGCGATGATCGCAATCGCACATTACGATAACCATGGGCTGTTGTAAGTGCTGTTGTAATCTTTGATAGCGATCATGTGATGCAACGTGGGTCGTCGATCTGCGCACTTGAACATCGGTCCTAGTTGACTCCGTCGGTCACCATCACAAATGGTATGTAGTTTGTGCCGATATCTGCTATCTACCTATGCCGATTGCGATTGCCAATTACATCTGGACCGTTGATCGGCTAGATGTAATGGCTACTATGCATTCATTGCTCACGCCTCCAATACTCTGTTTTTTCATGGTTTTCTCTGGTTTTTGCCTCCCGATAGTGTTTTTCTGCCATTCTAAGGGCTCCTAGCATGCGATTGTTTTGATCTTTGGCATGATTTTAAGAGATTTCAAGACTTAGAGAGTGTTGTTGGATCCATTTGGATCATGCCTTCCCACTGAAAAGGCTTTTGGACCACCAAAAGTTGGTTTTCAAGCATCACTCAAGTGAGGATACAGCTGCCTCACTTGCCCAACCTCTATCCATTTTGCACTGCCTTTTATCAAATCCCTTTATATTTTACATAAACCACCAAGTACTAAAATACCTTGAAAATGAACATGTTCATCAAGGAAGAATTTGTTGTTGGATACTCTTATTTCACGAATTTGAATTTGAAGTTGTTGTCTAACCCGGTAGAAGAAATGTTGGCCCTAATCATCTATCTCGACTGGAATAATGAGAAGAACCATTGAAAATTGATGATGATCTACCCGATGCACATCTATTTAGGATTGAAGCAGTTCCACCTAAACTTTCTGAAATAGAGGAATTCCTACATACAGGGAAAGCATGAGAAGGATTATTAGAAAAAAAATGAAAAAAAACTACTACTCAAAGCATCACCATATACATTGATACATGGCTAATTATATCAACTATAAATTAACAAAGTACTTCGAAGATGTGTCCTAAAACATGAAAGGGAAGTGATTATCGATGAAGCCCACAAAGGGGTATTTGGAGATCACTATCAAGGAGACACGACTCCTCAAAAAATAATGCAAGTTGGTCTCTGGTGGCTGACAATATTATGTGATTGTCGAAAATGGGTGAAAAGGTGTGATATATGCCAAATAATAGGCCAACCTATACAAAAGAATCAAATGCCATTGCATTCAATAGTTCCATTGTTACCATTTGAAATATGGGCTATCGACTTCATCGGTCTGTTTCGTAAAAGAGCTAAAACAACTGGCACAAAATACATCATTACTATAGTTGAATATGTAACAAAGTGGGTAGAAGCAGAGCTCGTAGCATTATGTACTACGGAAGTAACAACCAAAATAATATACAGAAATATAGTGATGCGTTTTGGTTGCCCCCTGGTCCTTATCAGTGATAGGGGAACACATTTTTTTAATGGCACAATTGAAGTATTAACAAATAATTTTATGAAAGAACACGGGAAGAATATGACATAACGCCCTCAATAAAATGGTGCAGTTAAATCACTCAATAAAACTCTACATAAAGGTTTACTGAAAATTTGTAATAGACAAATAGAATTGGGACGATAAAATTCTAGTGATTTTATGGGCATCTTGTACATCGTACAAGCAATCGACGGGGTCGACACTATTTAAGCTTCTCTATGGACCAGAAGTAGTTGTGCCATTCCACTTCTCAGCAAATGCACAGACCGTGTCGACTATACTAAAATACAACACAAAATTACAAGCACAACGCATCAGACAACAATGTCAATTAGAGGAAGACCGAATGTATGCTCTATATAATCAACAAATTAATAAATATCAACAAAATGCAGGGCATGACTAGAATCTTCAAGCTAAACATCTTCAAGTTGGTAATTTAGTCCTATTGTACAATAGTCGAGTCAAGGGCAAACCAAAGAAACTTAAAATTGCATGGCTCGGTCCATTTGACATTGAGGATATTTGTCCATCAGGAGTAGTTCATTTAAAGACTCTATAGGGCCACCTTTTCAAGTCTCTTGTTAATGGTGCTCCTTTAAAAAAATACATCTCATAAAAATAATTATTATATGTTAGATGTAAATTTGATTAATAAAAAATATAACCGACTAATATGTAATATAATAATCTCTTAATAATGAAAATAATAAATACAAAATTTATTAATCTATTCCATTTGTTCGTTTCCTTCTTTTACGAATTAAATTAATGAAATTAAGAAAGAGTAGTTACTGACATACTAGTCGGAATACCAATAAAAACCAATTATAATGATACATTAAGCAACTAGACCAATTAACAATATGGAGTGGGCATCCGACCTACGCAACCTCCTAAGAGTAAAACAAATATTGGAATGATAATGATACGAAGATGATCTAGATACAAAATATAGAATGAGAAGTTGACTTGTGTCTCAGAAGCAACAATTGACAGTGAAGAAACACATAGTATGATCTCATAAATCAGTAAACCCAAAAGAAAACAACAACTACTTACCAGGGGGTAGTTCAAGAAAACTAGTTGCCCATAAATACCTTGCATGTGACTCTCATAGAGTTCTACATAAAATAAAGAAATAGGGACCAATAAGCTTGAGTAATCAATTACTTCCATCCATCACGAACATGTTGCATACTTTGCACATCCCAGCACCATCAGATGATCGACAAAAGTCATTTCAAGATATTCCACATTTACTACCCACTCCACTTAAAAGGTGGTGAATCGATTCCATGCATGAGTGAGATCACGATTAGAAAATCAATCATAAACTAAAGAGGCATTCCGAAGAAGGAAATCAAGCAACAATGATGGCACATTTAATGCCACTTCTATAAAAATCAATGAGTGCCTTGGGTTGTTAAAAATATTTCCTAAAATCCCAAGTGAGATCCCCTACGACTTGGAAGATATCCACGATATTCCCAGCCATGTAATTTTAGATTAAGATATTTTAGATTGTCTCCAAAAATAAACACTCTAAGATGATTTCTCTATGGAAAATCCAAAGGTCAGAACAGTTGAAAAAGAAGTCATTGTTGATCCCTGAACCAATGTATAATTTGACCTCACTAGTAAAACGGAGCTAGAAATTCATATGCACAATATCAGGTAGGTAAAGGTTGACGAGTCTGTGTGGGAGAAATACTTTGAAGCCTACCTTAAGTGGGCCAAGATAGGATACTAATGTAATTATTAGATAAAACCCTTATAAAATGTATGAAAGAGGAGGATGCCAAATATTTTTTAAGTAGTTACAATAATGGCAAGTTGTGGATGGATCAACCACATTATATGTTTGGTAATACTATCCATCTGATAACTAGGCTACCCTATAAAGGAACTAAGGTATTGACCATAGATTATGTAAATCAGTGGCTCACAAGTCTCCATAGAGGCACCTCTGGGAAGAATTCAATAGGTCTCGTCATCAGTCAAGTCCAAGACCCTATGGCTAGATGGATATGGAAAATTTTATACGTATGTCTGACCTTAGTAGGTCAAGCTTTGGATTTCAATCTCACAATGATTGAAGCCATTGGCGAAATAACGAAGAATGTAATTTAATACAACTTGGTAGACTAATAATATAGTTGATCTCATTAAAGCCAACTTCCATGACTATCATAATTACGATAAGGATATTCACTTTCCCTCTTTGTTAATATAAATAGCTATAAGTTCGAACCCACTAGTTTGGGAAGCCGACTTCACAAAGAAATACACACCCCTTATGTCTAATTTCAAAATCTTTTCTAGCACTTGGTCGAGGAAACCCCAATGTACAGGCCCTAGATTTTTTTTTCAGAAATTGGCTACTGAATATTAAAATATTTTCTAATAAGTGGAGAGTACCTCAACACATCTTACAATCTCTCCCCCCATGTTCACATATTCAACTCTATCTATATTAGACCAAAGTTTGGTATAACAATTCACGCAGTTCAATCCTGAGGAAATTCCCCTACCAAGCCACTATCAACCAAATATCTAAAGAACTAATTCGACAATCGAAAATGAACTACATCATTACACCCATAGTCTTTGAACCCTTGCATGACATCATCACTCCCTTAAGAAATGTTGAAGTTAAAGAGGAAGTTTGGGCCATTCTGTACCTGCAACCTTTCAAAGTTGACATGTTGGCACCCTTTCATGAGTCTTCCCACAAGTTTGTCCATAAAGAATCCATTAGCCCCAAGTCCACCCTGTGTAAAACTAAGTCATCCCAATGCAAAATGGTTCTTAATACAATTAAATTGGATGATCCTGAGAAACAACAATAGTTGGAAGATGTCATCAAACATTTGCATCCTGGAGAGAAAACAAAAAAGATGCCTCACAAGGCTAGAGCTCCATCTAGGAAAACGCAAATCAACGATGCCATAGAGAATGCTAAATTCGTTCTCACTTAGGGTATCCAACATAAAATGGATGATGTACTTAAAAAAGGTAAGCACAATGGTGGTTCTTCTTTGCAACAGAGTGAGCTTGGTGGTGCTGCAAACCAATCGCAAAACCAAACAAGCCAGTTTTCATTAGCCACGGAGATCGGTTTAACAAAATAAACTCTTATCCACTTGTTGACTCCTATTTTAGAAGAAACAAATCAATCTAGCCAAGAGCAATTTGAAGAGGAACACTTGGAAGAAGAGAAAAATGATAAAGAACATTCTCAAATAGAGAAATCGAAAAGAGAATAATCTCACAAAGAATAGTCTAAAAGACACCAGTCATAACAAGGAAAGTAAAAGCACAAATATTCAAAGTGCAGTTAGTTGGAGAAATCCCAGTCAGATAGGAAGCAATTGGAACTAAATCAGTCAAATATTCAAAAAAATTCAGAACATAATTCCAAAGATAATTCATCCGAGAGGACTCCATTCGATGAAATTATCAGAGACTACAATCAATGGATCACTCATACCTCGAATGAGTTCTAGAAAGATAAAGTGAAGGAAGTATTTGTTGGCAATACGACAACTACAAACAATCCAGGTTCAAAATCCATCCTAGCTAATCAATAAACTACAGAACCAACTACATCATTCATTCCAACAACCAAAGAGAAAAGGAATCCCATTGATATCGCTATCAAATATTTTGACATTAAACTTTCCAATGATAAACAAATTTTTCAAGTTATTGAATAGTCTATTAAAGTTTCCAATAAGTAGTTGTAAAATAGAAAGAAAGATACTGACAAGCTTCAACAATTACAAGAATGAGAAATGGAGACTTGGTTGGCCTGTCAAAACCAGGCAACAAAAAAATTAAACATGCTAGCTCCAACTAAGGTTAGGACCATCTCATTGTTATCCTGTAGCTGGTAGAGCAACTGATCCACCAAAATGTCCAGCTTCGGGTGCAAATGTCAGAGTTACAAACCTGACCCATAGTTATCGCAAATCCTAGTTTCACACAAGCTATGTAGAAAGCCCATGTTGAGTTTTTAGTAGAAAAATAAACTTTAGAAGCCACACTGGATAGACGAGTTGTTATTACTACTACATTAAAAAATTCACCTACCTATCTAGATTCTATTCATTCAAAGATAAGGGATAAGAAGATTCTTATCAAAGATCTATGATCTAGAAAATCCTCAGATCCTAGTGTCCAATAGTCAATTAACACCCAACTGGAACAATAAAGGGAAACCTACTCATAAATATTACAACAATATCACCAATAGTTATAGGAATGGAACAAAACCCAACATGAAGCTTCAAATGCATCTGAATTCCCACAAAAAATTCTTCAGCAAGTTGTGAGTATTGAACGAGCCAAGCCTTTTAGTCAGAGGATAGAAGACCACACATGTTTGGAAGAAAATGTAAAATATTTTACTGATATTATAAATTCCAGTGTGAAGGCTAGAGTGATAGTTAGTGAATGGTCACTCTTTTATGAACACCTACATATGCTTGCTTGAGTGATCTACCAAACTGCTTTTGCAGGCACAGTTCCATCTCTGCGAGTACATTTGACTTCACCACATCCCCAATGACCTACCTATCAGTTCTATGCCCCTAATGTATCAACGTTTTCTGCAACTTCAGAACAAAAATATCATGAAGAGGAATTCAACCAGGAAATGGGCCAGTTATCTCAGCTATCTTCAGAGGTTTTGACCACAGCAACAAAGGCACAGGGCACTGATCCACCAACTATCATGATTTAAGTTTTCTTTATTGTAATACTTGTCTTTGAAATATATACTTGCATATGTAAAAATTTCTTCCTTTTTTTAAATTTTTTCTTTTTGTTTTACTCCAACTCTCCTCCTTCTTTGGTGGCAAAGAATGCTTTGAGGGGGGGGGGGGGGGGGGGGGGGAGATGTCAAAGGAGCTAGTCATTTTGACTAACTAGTCAAATGGAGAAAGGGCTAGTCTGCCTTGCTGACTACCCCAGCCAAGTCAAAGTCGTCTGTAATACAATGTAAGGTTAACTAATGATAGTTTAAGCCACTTATCAGTCTAAACAGTTAGACCTATATAATTTTCTTGTTACTATATGTATATATTATATATATATATATATATATATATATATATATATATTATAGTAATATTATATATATATATAATATATATATAATATATATATATATATATTATATATATATATATTATATATATATATATATATATATATATATCTGAATGTAACAAGCTAGTTTGATACATAATAAATAATATATCTTTGTGCATTTTAGCTATATCTCCATTACTGTATGTCTCGTATATTTATATCCTTACTATGTAATTTATCTATCATTGTCTACTCGTAAAAATGTACACTATTTTCTATATTACAACATTCATACAAAGCATAAGTGTTATAAGTTGCATTTAGAGCTTAACTTGAAGAAAAAAAAGAAAGATAATATGAAGAATAATATTATAGCCATTAATTCGAGCAACTAGGATAGAATCATATCAAATGTGGATGATAATATCATCTATACATCAGTGCATAAGGAGGTGAATCTAAGTATCATTCAACAACATGAAGTGATTAGAGGTACAAAACTCTTCCATATAAAGGTAGAGGTTAAGAAGACAAAGATTGATGCTTTGTATGACTCAGGATCGCATGTGAATCTCATTGTACCATAGATGGTCAACAAATTGTGTGCATAGGGTAATACAAGACATTGAAACACATTCTAAATTCCCATCCTTTCATTGAAATATATTTGTCACAATCTTCTTCAATTATTTGGGCATTTGGATTGATCCCCTAATAGTTTGCAGGATACCTTGGAGAACTGGTGCTTGTCCCTTTTGAACAACCCAATTATAAGAAGATATTGAACTCTTTCCTTAGGATTTTATCTATGGGAAGTGTGTAAGGAGCACAACTCGAGTATATTTCTAGATAAGAAGGAATATAACAACATTGTCTAGCATATGGTGAAAAGACATATCAAGGAGAAAGTATTTTTTGAATCTTGGTCTTCTGAGGATTGGAAAGTATCACCATAAGAGGCCTCTATATTAAATCTTAGGGAAACTGACCCATCCATGTTAGCACTAGGTAGATCCAGACCCCCCAAACCTCCAACCACCTCTCCATCATGTTTCACTCTCCCTCCCAGAGGTTTCATCAAATTAAACTTGCATGGGGCTCACAAGGGAAACCCAAGCATGGTAGGGTCTCGAGGAATATTCAAAGATTGGATGGGAAAGACATTAAGGGCACATGTGGGTAATTTCTGTACTAGCAACAAGAATGTGGCATAATTTTTAGGCCTTGATAGGGACCTATAGATAGTATAGAAGCTGGATATACAAGCCTTCGAGTGGACGAGGATTTTCAATTTCTCATCTCCATATCCTAGAAGATTATTTATGAGGAACCTATCACCAAATTGGTAAAGAGATGGAGATTGTAACTATTTTTTTCTTGAATACCAATATTTATTCTATGCATGCCTTATGTACTTACCTCCCACTCTTGAAGGAAATGAAATAAAACACCAAACATGTTGGCTAATTCGGGAACTAGAAAAAGCGACCTGGATTTGAATTCTCCATGGCCTTCTCAAAGTTCTTTCGATGGCATCGAATATATGTATACCATTTTAGCAGAAGATAGTTGTACCCCAATGGGGGTGGATGTTAAGAGTGTTAGTGGGGTTGGTGGGGGGCCACTAGGCACCCCACCAAATCCCAAGGCTCATAAAGGATTGGGGTGGCATGACATGCTCCCCCATGCACTGAACATGCGAAAATAAAGTTTGAATTAAGATGGGTATTAATTGATGCATCACGACTTCTTTTTGTTTTTTTTGGTTGATGCTAGTGGTCTAGATAATTCAATTATGGAAGGGTCGACCTAATGGATGTATTGTAATCTCGGTCTTCAACCTCTGTGACGGAAATTTCTTAGTACATTAGTTGTATTCTATATGAATTCGTGGATGGAAAGCACTAACTAGTAAGGTTTGGGACCCTGGTGCTATAAAAATATCAAACTCTCAAAAGTTGTTGGGCATATAGGGGGTGTGGTAAAAGGTTCTTCACACAATTCTAGGTATGCAACGGATTCTTCTTTTTTACACTCAACCAATTTAGGAGGCATTACAAAACATGACTAGAAAAAATCCTCAAGGAAAGGAATGATGATCAAAACACATTGATTTATTTCATGAATGACCTACAAAGGAACAAATGGCATTTTCAAGACAACTTGGCTCATCTTCAACATAACCAATGGTGCATGTAGGAAAGCTTAGAATATCTAGATGACAACTTGGGTCATATGGAAAAACACGCACATTGTGAATTTCAACTTCCACCACCCCTTGGCTCTAGGTCAGATAATCCTTGTCTAATATCATAAACTAAATCCTAATGGTCATTTTTTGTGTCTTCAATTTTCATGGTCTTTTGGTTTTATGTTCCTCTCCAATTTTGGATTACCAAATTATTTTGGCTTGGTGTAATAACTTTTTGATTTTTCTTATTGAGCAATAAATATGATGAGAGTGAGGCCAATATTAATTTTGCAAAACAGTAGACAACAATGTAATGTTTCCTTATAAATGAAAAATTTTAACCTACAATTTTTTTTTGAAAGAATCATTGAGAATTTTAGTAGGTAACATGCATTTCACAATTGTGCATTCTCATAGTTAGCTTACCTATTTTGAAAGAGTCATTACTAGCATTATAGCGTGGTCAAAAATTAACAAGTTCCATGAATTTTAAATTTCATATATTTTGTCAAATGTCATTAGCCTGATTATTTTTTAAACTCTTTTGTTTTGTATGGTAATTTAGGTTAGAAATTTTGAGGTAGTAATTTGTGGGGTTGGTGTGGCCTAGGCTGAGTGTGAACCCAAGATTAATGTGGTCTAAATTACCCTTCCCAAATTATTTTGACACCTTTAATGCTTTTAGATTATAAGATCTAGACCACATTATAATCCTACAATTCACTAACAAACCAAAAGAAATATTTAAGGCAATTTTAAAATTTGCTAACCATTTTTAGAGGAGTCATTATATCTTTGGGTAGAGTTAAAAATTAGTGTATTTTTATTAAATGCAATGTCAAATAAAGATCCCTTCCAAGGATTTGGGTGGAGTTAAAAATTAATGTGTTTTTTAATGCAATTCTCCTCTTTTTTCAAGTGTTACTGTAAATAAAATATTTATGAAAATCTATGGCTACAACTTACAACATGAGTACATATTAACCATAGATTGTTCCAAAATCAACTAGATATCAATCAAGATTCAAAATATAGTCTAATGGAACAAAAAAGAAGAAGGTGGTTTTACGTTGGCATTGAGCAGTGATAACTATTGATTCACAAATAATGACTTTTGCAAACCTTAAATTTCTTATTTTCTAACTAGTGGAACCAATATCATAGTGAGTGAATTGAGCTGTAGGAACATAGCCTTGCAGTTTATCATTCATATCTAGAAGAGGAGAGCCATGTAGAACATATGGGAGGAAGTTGATTGCACATGGGAAACATGATTGTGATGTTGTCGATGGGGAGAATATAACTCATCCAACTTACTCTGCACCCAACTGAGTTCATCCTCCAACTACTAAAATTGTTGCCAATATTAGATTAAAATGTTTAGAGAATATTCCACTTGTGTTATCAATTGTTCCATTCTAACTTGTAGATGACATAGTGCTTTCAAGATGTTATCCAATTCTAATTGGAGTTGTAGAGTGATCTCCTACCCTAACAGAGAGGAGAAAAGAGTCATGCTATGAAGGAGATCAAGTACAAAACTTTGACTAGCAAGACTAGTGAGGAAGGTGATATTAAAATGCACCATGAAAATGCATCCCATCAATTGACAAAAGGGCCATCATCAACTTATCCATAAATAAACCCATCCTCATATGGTCATTGTGAATGTGGAAATATTATGTACCTTGATCCCCTCTACAAAGACCCTCCTACCTAGACAAATGATGAAGCCAAGGGCGTGGGCACTTCCCACTGCACATGTAAAAAATGTTGCATCAATATTACTTCTTGTCACTTCATCATGCCATCCATGCATGACATGTGCTGACCATAATGAGCTCATGAGATGGGCTGATGTGAGATTTGTTGATTGATGCAAAGGGTGCCTTTAGTAAGTGATACCGCTTCATTTTTCAATTTATTAGCCCTCTAGTTTAGAGCTTTGGGCAAATGGTATGCCTTAATTGTCAAAAGGGTTGCAGGATTTGAAGTGGTTTTTAGAGGACCGGGGTCAACTTGGTTTCCAAGTGTAGGGATTCTAGGGAAATTTCATTGATTACTAACTGTGAATCACACAAAATTAAAAGGAAAGATTCAATGAGGTGAACTCGACTACTTACAAGAGGGTGTAAAATCCAACTCTTGATTCTTGGAACATTTCCCTAGGCTAAGGAAAAAGAGTAAACGGTTTTTTTTTTCATAAAGGAAAATTGTATAAATTGTAAGAAATTTTCTACTACTAATGAAATTGAACTGAAATCAAGAGAGAAAAAATTCTTCTATTATTATGTGGAAAGGAAAACATTGGATAGAAACACATGCAATAACATGAAACCATCAAAACATAAGGAACAAAATGATTTTATAGGAGAACCCAACTAGGAAAAATGCCTCCGCTGCTTTTCATTAATTTAGATGAGAATATGGATCAATTACAATGTGTTGCTTCAATTGTGAAGCACGCCCTACACTACAATTTTGATCTCTTCCTCACTAACTTTCTATGACCAACACTTAACCAAAATAGGCCTCTGCTTTCCTCCTATTTCCTTTCGCACTCCGGGAGCAAGTTAGTCCCTAAAAAGTAGGAGAATTCCCTATTTCCTTGCTTAAAAACTGAAGGAATTAACCATCTGCTCAATGCAAAAAAAAAATGTACACTCAACTAGTATACAATTGATAATTATAATGTGCCGTTTCCTCCACTCCAACTAGGCAAATCAAATTCCATGCATGAATGGGTCTATTTTTATTAAATTGATATATTAAATGACATATAATTGAGTTAAAAATTGTTATAACTACTCAGCTGAACTCCTAATAACTATATTAAATACTAGAGGTTAGTTAGTTGAGTTTAACTAACAATAACTCTAGTAAATTGCTAAATTTTATCAATCAACCCATGCACAAATAGACTTATGGCCTATAACTTGAATATATTGACTTAACTAGGAGACAAATCCACGTCACTGTAGCTAATTGCAATCCAAGTCATCCTGCTGATGTGGAAAATCAAATTTCTCCATTTGACTAAGGCACAAGTCAAATGAGGCCTTTTCTTGCTACAATTTTAACACCCCATCTTAGCGAGAAAAGGTTTTTGCACCACCACTATCATGCACCTATCAAACTTGAATTTTCCTCTTGACAATGCCTTTGTCAAAATATGTGTATCTGCTCCTTTGTGGGAATGTACTACAACATCATGATTCTTCTATGCACACAATCTCTCAAGTGATGGTACTTGATATCATTGTGCTTGGACCTGTCATGAAATACTAGATTTTCATAGAGTTTGATACAACTCTAATTATCACAATAAATCACAATATGATCCATCTCATGATTGAAAATACCAACAAGAATTTTCCTCATCCAAATGGCCTCACATGTTGCTTGACTTGTAGCCATATACTTGACCTCACCTTATTTAAGTGTAACAGATCTCAGTTTCCTACTATACTAGGAAATAACTGTTGACCCAACACTGAAGATAGCTCTTGAAGTGATTTTCCTTTCCGATGGACACCCTGCTCAATCTGTATCAGTGAGCCCCTGGAGCTTCACACCATCAGTCCTCCTATATAATAACCCAAAATTTGTTATGCCTTTGAGGTATATAAGAACATGTTTTGATACTTTCTAGTGAAGGTTGGTAGGATTCACCATAAACTGACTCAACTAATCAAATGCATAACATATGTTAGGCCTTGTGTTCACTAGATGCATCAAGGACCCCACTAGTTATTGGTAGATGGTGGAATCTACTACCTCTCTTATAGAGGCATCCTCCTTCCTCCAATTGGTAGCTAAAGGGGTTTCCATAGGCTTTCAGTCATGCATATGAGATCTCTAAATTATTTCATAGGTATACTCCCCCTGACCCACAAATAACTCTCCATCTCCCTTCCACACCTCCAAACCAAGGAATTAGTGCATCAATGTTAGGAAACCAACTCACAAAAAGATAAAAAGATAGATCAACGCCTTAGAATTCATCCTCTTCGAGGGGGCAACCTCCTTTACATTACACAAATGAACAATTCTT
>APFE030576334.1:59788-95309 GCA_000404065.3 Pinus taeda | reverse complement strand
AAGCTTATGTAAATTTTCATTCTTTTATAAATAAATTGCCTGTAGTAGCCACGTTGGCGCAGGCCGTGGACTGTTTCCCTCTCTGAGGGTTTTAACCACGTCAAAATACTGGTGTATTGATCTGTGATCTGTTTGTGAGCGGTGTCCTTTTGGTGTTCTGTCTGAGGAACTTACCCTGTAAATTCCTACAGATGTCACCTGATGCATGTCTTGTAATCGTGAGTTTGATGTATTGTAATAAGCTCTATGCATGTTCTAATGATGCCAATTTGCTTGTGGAAGGTTCTAAGAATGTCCCAAACACAAACACACCACTGAAGCTGAGCTCCAAATCTGGTTGAATGAGACAAATCAAAAGTTATGCTATCTTCTATGGGAATCAATTATACTCCAAGCAAAGATGTTGCTAACATTGCAAGGATGCCTGTGTTATCCTAGTGATGATCATCTTTGGGATGCCCATACTATCCCAACAAAGATTGCTCAAAGTGAAAATTTTGAGAGATGTGTGCACTCTGTCAATTTCATTGGTTTTCAAATGGTTTTTTCTCTTGGTTTTTTGATAAAAAAGCTCGAGGAGGTTTGTCTCTCTTCTAGAAGGTGATTAAAGTGGAAGAATATCCCTTATTTAATGAAGATAATGGCGGAAGTAAAGGAAAATTTTCTATGACGCAGACCACTTCTATTGTATGACCATAATTGTTTACTCCATAACTTGATTGCATTTAATAGTTGCATTGATGAGTTCCTCTTGAACTAGTTGCATTGATGAATTCCTCTTGAAGAAATGTCCAATTTAAAAATAAAAAATAAAAAATTGAAGTTGTGTAAGTGAGGATATCGTTGATTTTAAATCCACAATTCTAAGGATTTTTTAGTGATTGTATTGAGTATTGCATGGCAAAAAAAATTCGACAAAGCTCCCAAAGTACAACTAGACCAACAACGTTGGACAAATGAATTTTGGAGATTAAATTTGGTATACTATATGATATATTTCCACTCAACCATAAGGGCTATAACCCTTTCAAATTTGTACCCTCAAATTCCTATGAAAATAAAATCAAAAACAAAAAAACAATGTTGTGAAACATGCCATTGGAAGATCGAATGTCAATGAAAGAGCAACATTACATGGGTATAAGGTAACTTTTAAGGAAATTTAGGAGATTGGTACTTTGGCAAGAGTTCTCCTCTCATTTATAAAGTGTATAATTGAGTAATATATCAGGGGGGATTTAGAGGATGTTTTTTATCACTTGTACAAGGGAAACGCTCTCTTGGGAAGACACCTACTTTCATTATTTATTTAATGTCTCTACTCCCCTACTCCCCTTATCTAGAGAACACCATAGAGAGAAGATTTAATCCAATTATGATTACCAATGTTTAATGTGCATATTCTCAAACGATAGTGTTCCTTCTAGATCCACATTTGAATTTTTAGAACGTGAATGAACTTGTAGATATGGCAAGTTCTACTTATTTGGATTTAGATCATTCTAGTGGGAATTTGGAGCACAATAATCAATGACTCATTGAGTTTAAGAGTCATTAGTTGAATATTAATGCGAGTCCTACACATGAGACCCATGTTTATAGTTAAACTTCTTAGACTACCTCAACATTGTCATGATGTATTGTACACGAGACCCTTATTCCTTCAAAGTACTTTAACATTGCAATCAACAATTGCTTATGGGACCTTTGTTTATGATTGTACACCTTCATCATGAGTGTTGAGGGCAACCCTTTTTGAATGGGAATGAGTGTTGGGAACCTCCCATAGGGTGTAATGGGGGACAAAATGGCGCATTAGAGTAATAACAATGTAGTTATAGTGACCATTCAATGTAAAGTGGATAAAGTCCACTATATTTTTTATTAAATAAGACTCGTTAGGTAGGTAGAGTGAAATAAATGTAATATGGTGTTTATGAAAAATGGTCCACTAGATAGTTAGCGTTTGATTATATTTAGTTTTTTCTAACTTAGTTATAAACTAGTGCAACCATATAAATTAAATAGTTGGTAAACACTGATAAGCATCAATCCATGATAGTCATTAAAACACTTACCTCATGATATATTTAACACTTCCAAGTTTAAAAGAAAATCATAAAATTTAACTAAATTATAATTTTATTTTTAAATGATTATTATTATTAATAAAAAAAGAATTAATATGAGTTAAACAAAACATGTACATAAAAAAAACATGTAACAAGATTATTAACCATGGGGATTCACCTCACTTTACCATGGATATTTTGTGACAATACCATGGCTTCTCAATATCATATGCCCAAAAAAACATTTAGTCTGTTCTGTTCTCTGTCTCTCTCCTCTCTCTATATATATATATATATAACATTTGTTTTAAAATAAATTGAAAAGGAAAAAATATATATCTTTCTTTGAGATAAATCTCAACCCCTTATCTTGACTACTATAAAATATATTCCATGGATATTTCATAGAGACTAAGTCCCTACCATTCATTCATTGATTATTGATAATCAAATTAAAATTATTGAAGCCCTTTTCCAAAATCGACATGCTTATTGATACAATAAAGATGAAATATTCCTTATGAAGCTTGTGCTTGAGCATAAGGACGCAATTGTCCTTATGAAGTTTGTATTGGAGCATATGATATTGGAGCTTAGCTTATTAGGAGGTTGCCTACTTGAAGAGGCATTTGAGTAAGAGTTGATCCTTTTATAAATCGATCATTATATGATGTTGCTCTATCTTAAGGATTTTCACATTGAATAAAGTATGATATTGTTTGTGATTCGAGTTTAAAGGTTAATGTTCATAACATTATCTTTGGATAGGGTTTGTTGAATTTATGTAGGAAATAGTGTTTCACTTAACTTTGAACGCAAATCTTCTTTTAACGTGATAGTTTGAGGTTTTCAACTTGATTTTCATGTACTTTTGCATTGTCGTGAACATACATAATATTTATACCATTATCCTTGTATGCTTTTCCATATGGCACACATAAACCATGCTTAGTCCAAATGACTAGTTCTTTTCAAGTTCAATGCTATTATTTTACCATAACTTTTTGATATGGATTGAATCATTATAATATGTCCTCTATATTGATTTTTTTAGAGTGGAAAAGTTTGAGGAATTAGCTTAGAGATGATTGAAGAAATGATCACAATGGAAGAGATAATGAAGAAGAAGAGATGCTCCAAGTGACCAAGAAGAAGATCGTCTTCCTCAAAAGAAGTCAAAATTTTCTAGGTATGAAAGTAATGTTGCAAATCAATTTGAATATATTCTTATTTCTGCCCTTACTAGTTCATGTCCTCCGAATTCGTGGGATAGTTGGTTGGTTGATAATGGGGCCACTCATCACTTCTCTGGTTATAAGGACATTCTCTCTAATTTGGTAGAGAGGGAGTCAAAATTGAAATTCATTCTTGGAGACAACTCCACTCATCTCGTTAAAGGTTTTGGGTCTATCAAATATCATTTGAATTTTGGGGAATCTATTTTGCTACATGATGTGATGTATGTGCTTGGGTTGAAGAAGAATTTGGTATCAATATCTGCTTTGGAAGACAAAGGGATGAGGGTTGCCTTCATCAAGGGAAAGGTTCTTACTTGGCCTCTTGGATCAACTATGAAATATGCATTCACATTGGGGGTCGATATATGAAGGACTCTACAAGGTCACTGGAAGACCTCTACTAGCATTGGTTCATGATACTAATCATCTGAGTGAGCTATGGTACCGAAGATTGGCCCACTTACATTATGATGCTCTTCCAAAATTGGAGAAATTGTCTTAGGGATTCCAAAGGTTCAAGCCCAACATGTTGGAATATGTCAAGGTTGTGCGAGTGTAAAGAAGACCAGGGGATTCCCCTCTAGTGAGAACAAGACAATTGGCATCCTCCATATCATTCATTCTGATATATGTGGTCCAATGCTCTTGTAGTCTATTGGTGGCCATCTCTACTACATCGCATTCATTGATGACTTTTCAAGCAAGAAATGTATATACTATTTGAAGCATAAGGATGGAGCCTTTGAAACATTCAAGGAATTCAAAGCATTGGTTGAAAATCAAACAAGAAAGAAGATCAAAATATTCATGTCTGATAATGGTGGAGAATACATGTCAAATGAGTTCATTGACTTTTGCAAGAAGGAAGGTGTCAAGAAGGAAACAATTGTGCCATATACTCCCGAACAAAATGGTATAGCTGAAAGGAAGAACAGGTCTATAATAGAAGTTACCCGAGTGATGCTCCATGATAAAAAAACTGCTTAAGTTCCTTTGGGTTGAAGCTTCACATGCTATCATATATGTTCAAAACATGGTGCCTCATCAAGCTTTGGAAAGCAAGACCCCTGAAGAAGTGTTTACAGGTGTCAACCCCGACATTGCTCATCTCTACATATTTGGATGTCTCATGTATTTCCATGTGCCAAAGGACAAAAGGAAAAAAAATAGAAGCTATTGGAAGAAAAGGTACATTTTTTGGATATTGTGAAAACTCTAAAGCATTTAGAATATATATTCCTGGTCAAAGGAAGTTTGAAATTAGAAGGGATGTTACACTTGATGAAGATTTCGCCCTTGGAAAAGAAAGGGGCCTTCCTTTGCCTCCTCCTCCTGAAAAGAATGATGATATGGATATTCTAGATGGTTCTTCCATGCCTGAGTCCGAGTCTAATATTGTTGATGATCCTATGGAGCTTATGGAACCCTTAGATTTTTCTCCGAGTGATCCTCCTACTAGGAAGAGACCACTTTAGTTATGTGACACTCTACATGATGCTGAGAAACATGTTCTCGTTTGAAGAACATTTAGAGAAAGGAAACAACCATGCAAGTACCAGGGATATGTTGTAGCCATGAATACTATGATTCACGCTGAACCTTCCACATTAGAAGAAGCCATAAAAGATATGAATCAATTAACAAGGAATAATATGAATCAATTAACAAGGAAGAATATGAATCAATTATGAAAAATGATGTATGGGATGTTGTGCTGAGACCGAATGGGAAATATGTGGTGAGCTATTCAAGATCAATCATGGAGTTGATGTTAGCATTGAAAACTACAAAGTAAGGTTCGTGGCTCGAGGTTTCTTCCATAAATAAGGAGAATATTATGATGATATATTTGCACTTGTGGCTCAATATACAACCATTCGCTCGATAGTTTCCCTTGCTACAAGTCAAGGATGTACCCTTCATCAGATAGACGTGAAGATTGTATTCCTCCATGGCATGTGACAAGAAGTGTATGTTGAGCAATCACAAGGATTTGAACTAGAGGATCGAAAGACACATGTTTGCAAATTGAAGAAGACATTGTATGGTTTGAAGCAAGCCCTCAGAGCATGGTACGCCCGCATAGACAATTATTTGGTAAAACTGGGATTCACAAGAAGCAATGTTGATCCCAACCTCTACTTCAAGGAAGTACAAGGTATGCTGCTGATTTTGGTTTTATATGTTGACGATCTATTCTTGACATGTAGTGAGCCTCTAATAACCGAGTGTAAGAGGGAGTTAGCCTTTGAATTTGAGATGAATGACCTTGGACTCATGCACTATTTTCTAGGCCTTGAGGTGTGGCAAAGCACCGAAGATATTTTCCTTTCACAAGGAAAATATGTTGTGAAGCTATTAGAGATATTTGGAAAGACAAAATGCAAGTCCATGGCCATAACGATGCAATGGAACTTCAAAAAGTTATGTGGAGAAGCTGTAGGACCCAATTTGGCGAATCCATCCGGGTATAGACAGTTGATCGGGGCTTTGATGTTCCTTGTAAACACCCATCCATACATATGCTATGCAGTGAACATGTTGATTTAATTCATGACCGAGCCTCTCCATGCACATTGGACCGTTGCCAAACACATTTTGAGATATTTTCATAGGACGATCACACTTGGTCTGAGATCTTCTACCAGAGATGTTCGACTTCATGGATACACCAATGTTGATTTGGCAGGAAATGTTATCGACATGGAAAGTATGTCTGGATGTTGTTTTAGTCTTAGATTTTCCATGATATCTTGGATGACGAGGAAGCAAAAGTCCGTAGCATTGAGTACCATCGAGGCAGATTATATTTCGGCTAGCGTGCCTGCTACGAAGCAGTTTGGTTGAGGAAGCTCTTTGGAGAGCTATTTGAGCATGTCCTAAACACTATAACAATATATTGCGACAACAAGAGTGGGATCTGTCTGATAGAGAATCCTGTATTTCATGACAAGTCTAAGCACATAGAGATTCAATATCACTTCATTCGAGACATGGTGCATAGAGGAGTTGTTTGTCTCCATCACATATCAACAAATGAGCAGATTGCATATATTCTCACCAAAACTTTATCAAAAGGAAAGTTCTTGGTCTTCAGAGAGCAGCTTGGATTAATGGATGTGACCCCTCCTGATAACAACAATCGCTAATCAAAGACACTGAGCCAACTCTTCCCCCCCCCCCGTTTGAGGTCCCAGGGTGAGGAATTGAGATTGAGGGCTCTCGGGGTTGAGGAATCTTTGAAAAATAGGGTTTCACCCCTATCTTTTACCCATAGGGTTGGAGCAGTAGCACACCCTATCTTTGTCTTTGCAAAGTATACCCTAGTTGGCATCATACCCACAAGTTAGGCTTATTGGGATTGTCCCTCCCCGCCTGGCAAAACGGGTTGAGGAGGCTTGGAGGTGTGTGATCCTTACCTCTTGGTAAGTCAGGTATCTTGTCCAAGCTAGGATCATGATGCAGGTGTTCTACCACATGAATCTTAAGGTTAATTGTTGGGAAGCTCAGTAGGAAATAAGATGGGTTGAGTAGTAGCTCCCCTACATCACCTATTTCTCGATATGGGTCATAGTAGTAGCTCCCCCATGAGATTCTGGGTAAAATTCCATTGACAAAGATTTTGGGTAGTAGCCTACTAACAAAGATTCTGCGTAGTAGCCCGTTAATGGAGATTCTTGGTAGTAGCCCGACGGACAAAGGGTGGTAGCTTTTTCTCCCTGATGATTCTTCTTCTTTAGATTTGAGAATGTTTCAACAAATAGAGTTGAGCAGAGATGAGATATACGATGACAGGATGACATATTGATTGATGGACAAATTTTGACAAGTGCAATCCTCCCTAGTTGAGGGGGAGTGTTAAAATATGAAACTACAGTAAAATTCCACCTTGGATAGCTCATATGATGGATATGATGATGGAATTGAGTTCTTCTTTTCAAGAGGACCGAAATCGACCTAAAGATCACCTCATTTGGACAAGCATAAGTTGGATTTTGAATTTTTCTACCCAGATGCACATTTGGACAGGTCAACCTCAACATCAAATGGACATTATTGGACATCCATGAAATCGGATAAATACAATTGAACTAGAGCTCATTTGGAGACTAACCAAGTATCTTCTTCTCTTCTTTCTGGATTGACTCACACAGGTTTGACGAAGGAAGCTCGCACAAGGTCCAAAGTTTTAGGTATGCTACTCGTAAAACTTAGGGTTTTTGTTTTCTAGTCACTCACATGTCACTGGTCTAAATCAACCACAGTCGCACACTTATAGGGGCAAAGAGAGCGACTGAGAAGTTTCAGTCGCACACATGTCAACTTTAAGGGAGCGACTATGATTTTGAACTAGGGTTTCACATTTGACTGAAGTTGACCACAATCGACCGAAATCTGAAGGGTTTATCTTTGTACCATGGTGACTTTGGAAGTATGTTTAAGATTTGTATTGGGTTATTTTGTTGGATATTGTATTGGGCTCATTGTACTCTCTGCTAAACATTTTATGACAATCTAATAGAAGAAGAATTTCAAAAGGTTTTCCCCATTGTGGGGTTTTTTGCAGTCTTTGAAAAAACTTGGTGTCTCTTGTTGATGTATTGATTGTCTCCTTTGTCATTGCATTTATTCTTCTATCTTAAATTAATATTGATGAATAAAAAGACTCATTGTAATTATTGCTAATTAAAGTGTGGAATTGGGCTAAAGGAATTGATACAACATAAAACAATCTAAAAAATTAACAAGGTTTGCATCCCTTGAGGTGTTTGGTACACCATCTTCCCAAGGGAACAACTTTTTCATACAATATATATTTGGGGCATACATTATCCATTTGGGGCACACAATAGCTCACTCTAAAAAATGATTCCATGATTACAATTTTCTATTGGGAGTCAAGGAATACCATGCCAACCTCTGGCCCCTAAAATTGCCAAAACACATCGTTTAGGGCATCAAAATAACCCTAAAAGTTTGGGACCCAAAAACCATAGAAAAACTATCAAGAAGATAGAGATCTGTTGAGTTAGTGGAATATGTGGGTGGCCACTGATATCCACTTGGATTAGTGCTCTCCCCTTAAGGAAGAACGAGTCTCCTTTACGTCAAGTTCCCTCGTTATATGGGGAAACTTCTACTGAATTCAATGCCTAGTGAGCCACTTACCTTGGTGAAGAAGTTTCCCTGCTTTGATAACTTGGTAGAGTTGTATGTGACGCTAGATGTGAATATTTTACAAGTTCAATTGCAACAACTTGAAATTTATTCTTCTAACTGTTAAGTAATCTGTTTATTTGCTACGACAAACAATGAATAAATCACACTGCAATTTTTCACCATAAATCACTATGGAAAATAAAATGTTGGAAAATGAGAAATATAGAGCACACACAAAAAAATATGACAATTATTTTTGGACAGATGTCCCCAAAAAAATCCAATGTGGGAAAACCAATACAACAACTGAGGGTTTTTGTTACTATGTAGTAGTGAAAATTTTGAGTAAAACTAGATGCCTAAAACTGACAATCCTCTATGAGAGAAACTGGACGCAAAAAGTAGTGAGACAAATATTTCCTCACCCTACACTGATCCAACTCCAAATATGGCACCAACTAGGTTGCTCAAAACCCATGCGTCAACCTCTGTGCCAATGGTGCACAAACCCTCACACACTTTGCCCCAGAAGTTGCTTTGATGAAGCCATGTAGGCCAACTTGGACTTTGAGAATGACTTGCTAGCCACTCCAGAAAATCTCTTGGCCTCCAACAACTGAATCGACCCTTAATCCAACCAAATCAAACTCTACCTCTGAAGCTTCTGTGCAGGCTTTGCACAACCTCACTGAGGAAACTCGACCCTCCCGTAGCCGACTCTCTGGAACTGGAAAAATTCCTCCAGATTCACTGTCTCAACCTCTCACTGTCTTTGTGTCCCCTCTCTGGCTCTCTTCTCTCTGGTGAATCACTGTAGCTAGGAATCTCGATCTTTGCCAAGGAATTCGACCTCCTAGTGTATTTCTCCTCAACCCCATCGACCTCCTCTTATAAACTCCAGTTGGATCACCAATGACCACGATTAAATCCTTCTCGATGGTTGAGATAATTTATGAGTTGATCCTTGTAAGTTTTTAGAGAATTCTCACCTTTCTTAATTAATTCCCATTAATTAATTGATTTTCCTAAGTTAGACTTACACATTTTTTAATTATCGATCAATTAATTTAACTGATCTATCTCTAGGTGGAATTTCTAGAAACAATTTCCGGGTTTTGGAAATCTAATGTGTTTTAGCCTCTCGACAAAGTTTGAGACTAGAACACCATCCGATGCTAAAAAAACTAACACTAGATGGTATTCTTTGTCTTAGTTTCTATGATCCAATCATGTTCAATTTAGTTAGGATTGAGTTTTGTGGGGGCCAATTTATTGATTGCCTTTGAGGTGTCCAACAAAGGTGGAAAATATGGTCGAAATAACTCCACATTAAATACTAGTTCCAAGCCAAGGAAAGGGGTAACGCTGAATTGAAAAGCATTTTCAACCATAACATTTGTGATTAAGGCCTATATCAAAGTGGTATGAGATTCATATGTGAGTCTATGACACACTCTTATATAAATGCAAACAAACCTTATCACCAACTTGAAACTTGTGTGGAACCTTGTGCTGGACATGTTGTTGCTTGTACTTACCATTATCTTTATGTAGGATATTATGAACTTGTTATTGGAGGTATTGAATCTGTTCAACAAATTTTGATTTTCTAAATGCCTCGTCCTAAGCATATGACTGCTTGTGAAGATGTAATGGGAACAATTGCATCTATTAGGGTTAATGGTTGGAATACCATGCACATCTAAAAAATAATTGTGGCTAATAGAGTTGTGGAGGGCTCTGTAATAGCTATACTGAACATATGGAAGGATTTCATCCCATGTACATGGATGCTTGGAGTTGTACATGCAAAAGATATGCAAAATAATCATGTTGACCACTTCTGTTTATCCATCTGTTTGGGGAGGAAAGTCATTTGATTTGGTCAACTTGGTATCCATGAGAGACCATACACTAGACCAAAAGGTGTTAAGGAACCTACTATCCTTGTCTGAAATAATGGTATGAGGTACTCGAAAATAAACCCAAGTATTCTCAAAGAAGATTATAGCAATGGCTTAAATTGTGAGCTCTTCTTGCATGGTGCCAAAATGGCCATCTCAGAGAACCAATAGACAAGCACAAATACACATTTGTTATCATGCTTGGTGGAGGCAAGAAATAACATGTAATCCATGGATATTCACTCATAGGGATTGTCTAGGGTAGGTAGATAAGTGTACAACCCGTGCTTATTAATGGTTGGTTGAGCTACGACATAAGAAGTGCACTGATTTGATATATCGTTGGACATTTTTTTGTAGATTTTCTAGTGGAAATACTTGTAAAATGCTGCTATTATCTTTTCCATATCAAAGTTCCTTTTTGTGGTAGTGTTTTTGTGGCAATGGTGTACAAAAAGACACCTCCTTAACAGTTGGTTGTTCCTGCAAAGGATCACATGTAGAATTGGTGTTGTTAGTGGACAAACTTAGATAAACAAAACATTGTAAATAGTGGAAACAATGCATACATACTCATAAACTAAAACAAAGAGGTAAATACACAAACAATGCTCAATGGAACAAACAAGTCAACAAAATAATGGAAAAAACTCCCTTTATTGACTATTGATAGTAGAGGTTGAATACAATAGATGAATCATGAGCGCTTGAAGAGAATTCTTTGAGCTATGGTGCTAAAAAATCCTCATCAAGGGGGGTTCTTTTCCTCAATCTCTTTACGAGTTTCCCCTCTCCCAAAGAAGTATGAAGACTCTCCAATGGTGGATTCCTCTTCTCTTACTAAGATGATGGATTGCTTAGAAGCAATATGGCCAACATTTTAGTGCTCTTACTTTCTTTGGCTTCAACAATGGAATGGTGGTTTGCTTTGATAGCAATTTGGCTAGCATAACAATGTCTCATATTTTGGTTCTCCCATGGCTTGTTTATATAGAATTTTTTGAATCCTTCTTCCCTCTCATGGTTCATGCATGATAATGACACATGAGTAGGACAAGACGATTCCATTGAGGGCTGCAAATATTTAGGGAAAATCGAGTTCAGTTGTTTTGGACTGAGATCATGTTAGGGAATCAACTCTAAATGTGTAGAGTGGTCCCGGATTCGCTGAGTCATCCATTTATTCGAACGCACGACTTTCGAAGGATATTTCACATGCGTGCAACCATCGAAGAAATCATCGCGACTTCCTCAATTTTCTATTCTTACAAACTTTTGACCTTTGGAGAAATTATTGTTTTTAAACTTCATGATGTATTCAGCTGGAAAATATCCACTTATGCATTATGTTGTGTTGGAAATAATACTAAGAGGGGGGGTGAATCAGTATTATCAATTTAAAAATATTTCATTTTCATAAACAGATTGTTATACGCTAATTCTGTTAATTCAACCTGCGTATATACACAACTGTGTTTAGTGCAACCAGCGTATATCTTGCAGACTTATAATTTAGTTAGTTGATCTTAATTTGTGTATAAGAACCATAAAACCGTATTCAAGTGCAGTAAACAGAGTAGAAAAGCACACACTTGAACACAAGATATAAGGTGGAAACCCAATGTGGGTGAAAACCACCTGCTACAATCGTCTCTGTCTTTCTTTAATAAGAAACTTATTTTACAAATTTTGTATTGGTGCAACCTTATACTAGTATGCAGGCTTCTACCTACAGAATGCTACAACCTTCTCTCAT
This sequence comes from Pinus taeda, assembly GCA_000404065.3. NCBI lineage: Eukaryota > Viridiplantae > Streptophyta > Pinopsida > Pinales > Pinaceae > Pinus > Pinus taeda. The sequence goes on along the minus strand of APFE030576334.1, from coordinate 83,179 downwards.
TCTCCAGCTTTTCCTGGAAGGGACCTACAACCCCCTTAGCTCTTGTACTAGCTGATGTGTTTACTAGTACGTAGGTGCTGACCTACAGAAGGCTACAACCTTCTCTTTTCTTCCAGGGACTACGTTTCATAAATTTTCATACTAGATCCATCAATAACATCAATCAAACATCAAATATATCTACATCAACCAATCTCCTTTGCACCAACCAAAACTGAATCAAACAATCACTTCTCTGAATGATGTAACCATAATACAGTAACAGTAAACAAAAACCAATCCTGAACCCAGAACACTGCAACAACAAACAAAAGTAGCTAAGAACATATTTTATGAGGTTTACACTACTTCACTGTGTCAAACCTGCGTGCATACACACTTTTATCAAGGCGGACCAGCGTATACACGGATTTGAAATGTCGAACCAGTGTGTATACGCGCCTTTTCTATATTGAACATGCGTATAGATCTGTAAAAGATGATTCAACCTTTGAAACTTATTCATACATCAATTATACCTAGATCATTAGATTTACATATTACGACATGCACCAATTATTTAGATAAAAGATCAAAACCACACAAAGATACTTCTCTTCAAGCCTTAAGATCTTGACCCATCAATAAAACTTATCCTTCTTCAAGCGCTTAGGTTCCTCATTGATTCAAATCCAGCGATGCACCATAATCCAATGACTAGTATTCTAGATCTTACTCTTCATAAGATATTCAATACTTGAGTACCTTTGCCTAATGATCTCCTTCTCCTTTTATAGTCTTAGGCCTTACACAATACCATGGTCCAAAACCACTTAGAATCAATACCTTGGTCCAAATACCTGGGGTCAACATTTCGAACAAGATACCTTGGACCAATACCATGGGTCAAAATACCAAGGACCAAATACCACAGACCAAAACCAAGTTTTCCAAAATGTACGCGCTTTTCCTTGCATGAAAGTGCGTGTATATGCATACGCGCCTTTTGGTCTGCTAACCCGCATGTATATGCAGCTTGGTCAAAGGGACCTTGTGTATACCTCTTTTTATTTTATTCTGTGAGCCTAAACTGTGATCTGTCATCTGAGTGAGTTGCCGAGTGAGTTGCCATCAAGGACAACACCTGTGCCATAGCGCCAAACCTGTGTCATAATGCCAATAGACGTATTTTAGTGTCTTCTTGATTGTGCAAACATGTGTACACTTTTTTGTTGTTAACAGTTGCCCCTTGATGTATGAGGTTAGGAGAAAATGTATAGCCTAAATACATCACGTTTTCTGTTCTAACGGAGAATCTGATCATCTTTTTTGAGAGAGAGGATAACTTGTTATAGAGATGAGTAGAGAAACCTGTTGACTGAGTATAAAGGATAACCATTCTCTGGCGAAAGCCTAAAGAATAAAAATGTCTATACGAGGCAGACATGTCCCATGCTCATTATGATGACTAGTGACGAATTATTACAATCACACAGGGAATGGTCATGTCTAGTCACCATTATGGTGGTTGATGTGCTAATCGCTGATGATGATAACTGTTAACTCCCTCAAGGGCGCTTCTTGGACAAATAAACTGAATTTGGTTCCCCCATGCATATCAAAGGTGAATCACTGTTGAATGAGGTGATGAGGTATGCATGGGTCTTCTACTTTGGGTACCTCCCCCGTATCACGATATGAACACTGTTGAATGAGGTGCTCAGTGATGCGGGGGTCTTCGACTAATTGAAAGAACTGCAACGGTCATTAAATTCGGTACCAACTTGACATGAAAACTTGTATTGGTGTCGAATGTCAAGGAGATCGATGACATTAATGGGTAATAGTGATTCACATTGTACCACTCGAGGATATCCCTTCAGGGGGGAGTACTAAAGGTACTTCTATCCTGGAATACGAGTGTTGAAGTCGATAGGAAAGAAACATCAACTGCTCGACATGTTATGTCAGGAATCAATATAAGATGTAAACAAATGGTAATAGTGTGGGTCAGATAAGGCATGATAATGAGAGTTGATGATATGAGTGGATATGGACAAGTGGCCCAAGGTTGGAGATTTTGTGCAAATGGTGACAGTCAAAACATGTTTCTTGATAGGGATGGCCCTGAAGTCGGTAGGATTTCCAGGGTGGGTGTGAGTATGTTCTGACTGGCGTGAAGATGGTAAATGACTATGGGTGATATGCGAGCTCCAACCAAGGGTGACTAGAAACTGCTACCGAGTAAAAGACATAAAAAATGTGGGTGGGAGTCTTTTTCCTAAAAACCTTTTTGTACACTTGCCAAAAGAATATGAAGGTGTTTTGGATGTACATACACGGAGACGGGTGCCCCATAATAATGGTGACCTGTATGGGGGTGTGGTGTTTCTTTTTAGGGTGGGGGCCCCATTGGTTGGTCTCCGTGTTGCGTTGGTGAGGCAGATGAAGTGACACATACGGGCTATGCAATATGGGTGGATGATAGGCCAATTGTAGGACACGGTGGTGCATCTATCTTGATCTGTCATAAAGTACCAAGGATGGCCCGATAAATAGGGTGTATGGGCAATGTGTGCAACAGAATGAGGTTGATATTCAAGGAATGTAAGTGGAGTGATTCCCGAGCCTGAGTAGGTTTTCATGGCTCTTGATACTGTATTGGGGTATACAAACATGAAACGAGCCATGAGTGGGAGGGCTCTATTGACCGACGTGGATGTTTATCATATGCAAGGTGAGGTGGTGATAAACATGGTCGAGATGATGGACCCTATGGTGAATTTTGGAGAAATGATTTCAGGATATGCAAAGCTTAAGAGGAAGCATATCATGTTAAGTGGTGAATGATACCCGCTCTGTTATTTGCCTATCGGGGTGTTGGTCGAAGCGGGTTGTTTGTGGTGTACCTGTAATATACACGTCCAACACCCCAAGTGAAAACATATTTTTAAAACATATACATAATTTTTGATTGACTGAAACAAAGGAATATGTACCTAAAATGAGTTTCTGAGCATGCGGCGGGTCCAAAAAATAAGTTTTGGCAATTACTGGAATGAAGAGTTCCATGATGGAGATGGTGTGGTATTGATCCTTGCGTCTCTCCCATTTCTGTCAATGGAGATCCTAGGCTTCTGTGATGGGCTCCAAAAAATGGCAAAGAGGGTGATATATAGGGTTGAGAGGGCCAAATATCACTTCATTTGCAACCGAGCTTGAGAGGTCAAAACTAGTTTTGGGAGCATTTCTTACTGTTGCAGTCAGCAAAAGTACCAGGGATGCATGTGGGGAGAGATAGGTAAGGGATTGTACCCTACCCTTTATACTTTTGGTAGCTTTAGGGTAGATAGATCATACAAGGGTCCCCTATATGACCTTTTTATGGTGAGTTTTTAGGGTCGTGCGGGTGACTCTTGTGGAGTTGTGTGGTCGTTGTGTGAACCTATGGGGCTGCACGACAACGTTGTGCAAAAACGACCCTCAAATGCATGGTTCATGCGTTTGAGTTGGGACAAGCTGCGACGATACCCTTTGGGGGTCGTCGCGGCTTGGTCATTGGACAACATGCAGTTCACGCAATTGTGTTTGACACAGACACACAGGTTGTGCGTATGTGTTTGACACAGACATGCGGGTCATGTGTCTGTGTTAGACACACACGCGCGGCCTTCAACACATTAGTCGATGTGACCTATGGCTTGAAAGATGCGCGCATGTGCGTCTGTCCGATAAGAAGATGCGCATTGCGCATGACTGTCAGGTGCATAAACACACGACTGTCATAAAAGTGGGGATTTTCTCTTTTTTTTTTTAATAGCTTAGGGAGATAAATATTGATGCTTGATATCCTTGATGGCATGATGATTTGGAGAGATCGTGACTGGGTGAACCTATGCACGGAGGTTTGCGGGGGATCCATTGCTGGGACATGGACCAGAAGATCATGGTAATTTACAGGACTGATTTGTCGATATTGGCCCATACAAATGTTTATTTCGTGACTTGTTTGGTGCCTTGTTGGGAGGCTCTGCTCTATCCACTGCCATCTAGGCACGTGGACATCCATCGTTCGGTAGAGGGTGAGGCTCATTGCGGGCTTAACCCTTATGAGGAGAGTTGCATCAGGGTCGCTACCATTGTGGATCTCGATGAGCGAGTTGCTCTAGAAATGATTGTCAGGTTGGTGGGGTTAGCGTCCCCCATAGAGTATCGGGGCCTTAGATAGTGGTTCTCTAGCAGTTTCAGGTGGGGCATTTCTTTGATTAGGCTCAGTTTGTATAAAGGGGCATGACGTCCTAGTTGACATAGGTGTGTCGTGGTACACTTCCAAGTTTTTTCTATACGAGCATTCTATGCAGGAGCATGTATGAGAGGGTCATGATGTTATGTCCTATTATAGCAGTGCCAATAGGGCCTACCAGGGACCCTCGTATGCAATGGTGGGCACCTGCAATGCCACGAGTTGGTGGTGGTGTTGCGGGGCGTTATTGGAATTCCATCTTGGAGGATTGGTTCAACTCCAACCCTCAGCTGATTTTGGAGTTTCCCTACCATGGCATGGACTTCTAGGGAGATCCAGATATGTGGCTTCATCCAGGTGATGCCTAAGGACCAGCATGCGTTTTTTTTTTTTTTTTTTGGTTTTCCGCATTTGTATGTATTTTTGCATGTATAGGTGTGCCTTTTAAATGATGATGTTGATACCATATTTGTTTACTTGCAGATGTGGGGCCATGGGAACGACCACTAGCCTACTTGGTAGGCCATGATCGGAGACGCATTAGTGTCGCAAGGGAAAACTCATGTCCCAAAGACCGAGGGATGCAAGGCCACCTATTGGGCCTGAGCGGTCAGCGCAACAACGTCGATTAGAGATTGGTGGACCCTCTAGTGAGGGTAGCAGTGCAGCGGTGGTCCGATACATAGAGCTATGGCGCAAGCGTGTCGAGGCAGTAGAGGTGCAATTGGTAGCTATAAAGGCCGAGCTATAGAGTTACTAGGATACCCAAGGCAGAGTGGAGGCCCTGAATTGAGGGTTTCCCATCGAGGGTTCGGCGAGGCTAGACGAGGTCATTGTGGAGAGGACGATAGCGCTTGAGTGGTTGCATCGACCAATGTTGCGCTGTATAGCTATGGCGGTGGCCACAAGTGGTCCCATTTTGGGTCCTAACATAAAGATTGGTCCATGGGAGCATTAGGGAGATCTTTGGGTCTAGATTTTTTATGACACTATGTATGCACTAGGGCAAGCACCCATTACGAGGATGCTCCCCTTTGTTTTTTGACTTATCGGCTATTTCTGTACTCATATATATTTTTTGACATGTACATACGAGATGATTGTTTGGCGGCTCTTATGATGTGTCATATGCATCTATACTTTTTTATGTATTTCTGCATTTGTTTGATGGCTATATATATGTGATGCATGTTAGTCTAGGATTTGATTAGATATGCGATCAGCTGTATGGTTTTAATCCCTTGGTATATGTGTAAATATGTGATATGATCAAAATGTTGAGCTAACCTTTGTGCATGCAGATACTTCCGAAAAATGTGTGAATCATGAACATAAAAGGTCATATTCAATTGCGATAAAACCAATTAGGAATCAAGGAATACATGCAAGTGACAGATACCTAAGTGGTAGACATCGACCAAGAGACCTATGACAACATTGTATTCAACTTGATTGTTGGTGGTTGACATGATTAATTAATTAACTATGTCAATTAATTAGTTAATTAATTTACATTATTAATTAGTTAATTAATAATAATATTGATTAATTAATTGGCAATTAATTAATTAACTATATTAATCCTTTAATTTTACTTATTATATGAATCAATTAATAGTGATACTAATTAATTAAATTTTATATTTTTAATATTATATATAATATATATTATAGATTAATCTATTAATACTTAATAACAATTAATTTTGTAATCAATTCAAATTATTAATCTTTTGGTTCTTTGTCGGCTTTTTTTTCTTTTCTTCTTAATTATTTATTTACACTTTTTCTCTTATCATTTCTCTCATCAAGGATTTCTCTTGATCATGAGTCTTGGTCAGACTTAAAACATTGAGCAAAATGAATACTGTGCAAAAATATTTAAGAAACCTATCCTCGTATTTATTTATATTATTATATTTTATTATTTATTTATTTACTTATATATTAATATTATTTTATTTATTTATTATTATTATTATTACGAGACATTACATTACCATAGATGACAACCTAGAATTAAAATATATAACTACTTATATTGAATTAAGTGACTAATAATCAAGACACAACTATTCAACTATTTAGAATAGAATTTTCATAAAAACATGTGCAAATAGGACTTACTTGTAGTGTCGATATACCTTACTTGTGACTTTGGGGTTGTAATGGTACTCAGATCTTGTTGGCTGCAACAAATCTTTGGGGACGACTCTCCAACCTACCGTAGGCTTAGATGAACATAATATTTTTACAACTAGCCACCCTCGAGCTCTCAATTAACTACTACTATCCTGGAATCCTTTGTCTCACAACACTTTCCTTCTAAAGGAACGAATAATCCATCTCATCGCCCTTTTTGTCGATTAAATGGAACAAACAATCCAAAAATGGTAAGGGATTGGAAATGGATCTACATGCACGTAATCCATGTGTCAACATGCCAACTTTTATTCCTTTGGTTTTAAGTTTTACTTAATTCAACATTTTTATTAATTTAACTTTTTCTTATTTTACTCTTATTTAACTTTTTGTTAACTTTACTTATTCTTACCATTTTTACTTTATATATATAACTTTAGTTATATTTACTATATTTATTTTTTTCATTATTTATATTTATTTACTATTATTATATTTTATTCATTATATGTTATTTATTTATTTATATATTAATACTATTTTACTTATTATTATTATTACGCGGCATTAAAAACTCCCCCTCTTTAAGGAACTTCGTCCTAAAGTTAAGTTGAATCATTTAACTTTTTTATTTTTATTTTTATCTAGTTATGTATTTCTTCACGTTTTCCCTACACCCTCCATTGAACTAGTATACCAACATACATCAAAATTTTACACATCACCGAAGAAATCTCGAGGAACCCGAAGTCATTTTCCCCAACTTTTCGAACCAGACATATAGCCTCATCGGTCCATAACATAGCCCAAGGTTGGACCCAAAGCTCGCGCCAAGGCTTAGACCCCATCTGCCCTAGGCAGACACCCGACTTAGTATTCCATGCAGTAATACTCCAAGCATCTCTAAAGGTTTCCCCACTCCCTCCACACTCACTAAGGTACACAGCCCCAAGCATCAAAGTCCTCATGCCCCCTCAAGACTTCAGCATCCCAATCCAATATTAGGTACTCAGCCTCCTCAAGATGGTCCCATAACCTCTCAATAGCTATACAAGACAAAGGAACCACTGACATATGTAGTGTTGATTGAGTTTTTCCTTAGCCCATATGGTGTTACATATTCTCCCTCGCAGGTATGGGCTACCACGATATCATCAATTGAAACCGACCCTCTTGGCCCATTCATGGATTTCCTGCCAATTACCACATCTCAACATGTAATCAATGCATTAGTTATAACATCATAGTATCATAAAAAATAAACCACATGCCAAGCCTTGCACGTCATCATGAGAACATAACATCATTGTTAATCACTCCATTTTGAATAATAACGAACTACATTCTCATGCATGTCATAAAATTTGCATGCAATTATCACATGCTTCACCTTATGAAATACCATCATAAGTTATAACATCAACACATTTGCATCAAAGATATATCATGACATCACATAATAACTAATCACTTGTCAATATAACCTCATGTCATAATATCATAATCCTTATGCCACATTATGCATATCATATCCATCATGAGCATACCACATCATTATCTTAACACAATAAATAAACAAGACCTACATGTGCATCATTATCCTCTCATCGAAACTATGTCCAATTACCACATACCATTACATCTTGAACCTTGATCTCAACATTATACTTCAATGTCCTATGTTGACATAACCATTAACTGAAATCATAGTGTATGGTTTAGATGTATAAAAAAAATTAAACAATAAGAGATGATTTAAACACTCCACAAAAGTATCTATCTAAGATAAGTTATGCAATCATATCTAGTTCAACACACACTTTAATCAAATAGATAAGAAAAGTCATGAAAAATAGCATCTGCATCTTCCCAGGTAGTTGACCTCAGGCTATATTGGTCCCACTGGACCTTGAGTTGCTCAAAATAATGATTCCTGAGTCGAAGAACTCGACGGTCTAGTATACAAAATATTTTGACGGGAAGGACTCCCTCCCCATAAATTTGTGGACTCCAAAACAGTGGCTTGGTGCCCAACCTGACAATTGTTTGAAACATCATAAATTTGATGTTGGGTCTATGGTTTTTATCCTTTTTCTTTGTGTCCTTGTTTTCTAATCCCAACTTGACACTTTAGACAATCCCTTTTCTAGTGAAAACCCCCACATTCCCAACATTCTAATTGACCTTGATCCCCGATCTATCCTTTTCCTTGGCCACCAACCCCTCCATCTTTGCTATTAGTTCTTTTCAAGTAGGATTTGGTCAATGGCCTGTGTATGTTCACGCAGAATGGTTCTACTAAGAGTGGTTCCAAAAATGCCTGCTTAATGTTGGGCCCGACGACATAGCAATGAAGTTACGTTCTCCCACTACCTATTGATCCTAATGGCGTAAGAATATATAAACTAAATATCCTAGGTTGGTTTTATAAAGAAAAAATGAAATTTCTTTGTACCCAACCTCTTGAGGCCTTAAGGTGACTTTATGTCCTAAGAGCCTGATACCCAAATTCTTAGTTTTTTGAACATAATAACCAACATAGGGATTAATTTAGCGAGGTAGACTTGTGTATGTCATGTGATAGGCCTGTAAAATTCCCTCTTGTGGTAAATGTTATCTCTAATTTTGTCAAAAATTAAAATGACAGAGAAATTGGGACACAGATTCCAGAGTGTAGGGAAGTATATCTACTTGAGGAACCACGAATCTGCACATATGGAAGAGGCAAGCATCGAAAATGATAAAAATCCACAACTTCGTGCAGAAGGAAGAGGAAAGCAATAGAAATAGAAACCAAAAGAAGAGAATTAGTTAAAGGATGGATGACAGAAAGAATGGGGTTCTTTTTAGGGTTTCTTTCAACATTTTAAGGGAAATTTGTTTTCATAGATAGAGTTCTCTAGACTATAGTAGTGCAACTAATGAAACCATTGTGAGTGGCTTGTTGCCTGAGATAAAATAGTTTACAAAGAAGTGGATTTCCTTGAGGCTAAGGAAACCACTAAGAGTGGGTTTCCTAAGGGTTGATGAACCCACGAGGAAGTTTGCAGACTGTTGAACCTATTGGAAAGGAGGTAGAGACACCTAGGTACTCGAGACGCTGATGAACCACAAGGTGTACCCCTATGTTGGGAACACTGGTGCTTTCACTCTTTGATGAACTATCTTGATGGGTGATCTCCACACTCCCATGGTATCTTTTATCTTGATAAACCTTCCCATGCTTTAAAGGAACTCTTCTCTTCGTTTTGAGTTGTGACTTCTTGTGTTGTAAGGAACCTCTAAGTTGATATTGACTGAAATCAAATCTCAAAGGTATAACAATTGGAAGTTGTTGAAAAGGCTTGAGATAAGTGGTTCCTTGATCATTGTATTTGACTCCTGAATGGCTAGTGGGAAAAGGTGGTGTAGCCTTTGAAGACCCTGTTTCAATTGAGGTGTCAATTTTACCCTTGTAAGAACTCCTCCTAAAGCTCTGGAATCTGGCTCAGGGGTGAAAGTTGCAAGAAATACTTGGCTGTAACTTGTCTACAGTTGGGTGGAGCATTGCGGTCCTAGAATTAGTTGCACAACTATAATATAAGTATTTGTCATGGCTAATATCGACAATTAATTAAATGTTTATAATGTTGATCTAATTGCATGCATGGTTCTTACATGGTTGGATTATTGATATTTTGATAACAACTGTAATGGATTCCATGTTTATGCGTACTGAATTGATAGTAGGTCATTGGATGAACTATGGTTTCCTATGTGAATGGGTTAAATTGGGTAATACACTAAGCTCAACTACTAGACAAATGGTTATGTAATTGTAGTGACATGGAAAAGCTTGAATGAGAAATGCAAGTATACACACATATGTTCTTGACCTATATATATGGATATGTTATCATGGTGTGTGTGAATCACGTGTAATGGAAAAATTGTAATATAGTCCGAGTATGAGATTGGGATTAGTTGCCTTGCGAAGACTGTTTAAAACCAGACATTTATAAAAAGTGTATACATGTATATAATATATACGTCGGTTTGAGCTAGTGTTATTAATAATTTTGTGCTCATTGCCTATGGATAGAAGAATTGCTAGCATTGAGTCAAGGGGTTGGATAATGTGTATACATATACCTAGCAAGACGTGGGCTAGGAGTATTAGCCCTAAACATGTGTGAACTCAAATATATATATATATAATATATTATATATATATATATATATATATCTATATATTATATTATATATTATATATATATATATATATAACACCATGATTTTGTGACCCAAAGTTCGGGGATAACCCTTGGTCATATGTGGGGAATGTGAGCTAACAGAGAGGATATAGGGTAGGCATAGGCACTACGGGAACCAAGCCAAAACCCTTTCGGAAGTCAGAACAAGGACGGGGGTTGTTGAACCCTTGGAAGAGGATCTTGGCCATATGGCCATGTGATATAACCGTGGGCATTGGCATCAATCAACAACTATGATGGGTCATTGATCAAACAACTAGTATAAAATATGGACCCCCCAGAATGTTAATGGGGAGGAGGGGGGGTCCACACTAAACCTCTGCCAATGGATCAGTGGGAGTGACGTTATGAAATGAGGGTCATTAGATATTATGGTGAAACCATGTTTTGGAAATAGGAATGTGGACCCCCTTATGACATGGTAGAGGATGGAGGGTTTGCATTTAATATTGACCATCAGATGATTAGGCCATTTTGTCCTCATTAGTTGGGCGCAACAAAACTGTGCTATGGAATCACAACCACCCGTTTGTGAGCCTTCATGGTAATCAATTTAGCCAAAGGTTATATGGGGCCTACCACCATGAAATACGTCAATGGAAAACGGTCGGAACCCATAGTGGGACCTAGGCTACATGAGTGAATGATGTGAACCAGGGAGGAATGTTGCCATGTACACATGACACGTGGCACCTGAATTTGGTCTTTTGGTGTGCCCAAATAGGCCAAAAATCGACGACACATGGAACCCCTAGAGGAGGCCATGTGGCCATAGTGACACCAACATGACATCACCCTAGGTTAGGAGGTCGACAAATCGGGACTTGACAAGTAATTTTGAATCTAAGTTAGTCAGGAGTCGAGGTTGCGGGAGTGTGCACCATTGGGATTTCTCAAAAAAGGGCTAACCCTTATCTTTCATCAACCTGGCAATGTGGTTAGGCCACAGTGACATGGTAGTGGTAGGTTTGGTTGAGGTGGACCTCTAGTGGGGTGCATTTTCCATGTGATAATCGTGTGGATACCACGTGGCATCTCCTTGTTATGGCTAGAAATTAATTGGCGAAAATTTGAAGGGCCATAACTTTTGATCCGTAGGTCATATTGAGGTAAATTTTATATATCTAGAAAAACCTAACGAGACAAATTCAATGGTGCGATTGGTTTTTGTTTTGGAAAGGATGAAAAAGAGAAAAATAAATTAGGACCCATTTCCATGACAAGACTATGGAGGTAAAGTCATTGCAACAATAGCCTTCGTACATCCTTAGTGAGGTATATAGGTGGTAAGGGGGTGTGTTCAACACTGGACCTGTGGATATTAGATCAGGCTTCGAATCATTATGATATATGTTAAAACCTAGTTGTTGCGATGATTGATTATATATGTTGATTGATGAGCTTGATTGTGTTATGTACAAGTAGAATAGTACTAATATTTTATCATGATTTTAATTGTTATTGATGTACTAAATTTGGATGTAATTTTTCAGTTATCCTTAGATCACCATACTCCCATCAACAAACCAAGGTGATTATTTATATTAATCACTTAGTTATGTTTGATATAATAGTTATGTGTGTGTATGACAACACATAAAAAGACATCAAGAGTAAAAGGAATGAGTAGCAAGATGGTGCAATATAACATTGATAGGCCAAAACATGGAAATGAAGACGAAAGATCATTTGAGCATAGAGGAGAAGAAGGCACTGCTAACAAGATGGATGCACTAAGAAGCTTAAGTGCTTAATTAAGAAGTTGCAAGGTTGACAATGAAAGGCTTGTCAGAGCACAAGATAGGCAAGAAGAAGTGAATGCAGACATATTGTAGAGCCTCTCATACTTACAAAGAAAAAAGTAGCATGAGTTGGGAGCTAGTCGTAGAGGCATGCAAAATTCGAAACAAGAAGAAAAGACTAACAAAGAAAATCTAATAAAAGGCATCGATTATTAGCCGAGGAGACTATAAGAGGGGGTACTCAATTTGATACCTCAAAAAATAGGACAAACCATCATAGGAAATGACCTAATGATGTTCATAGACATCATCATCATCATCACTATCATGACAAGGGAAAAGGGAAGGAATTATGTACAAGAATAATTCAAGAAGGCCAAATCTCCTACATTTGATGGTGAGGTGAAGAAAACATAAGATATTGAAGCATGGTTTATTGGGTTGAAAACGTTCTTCAGAGTTCATGACTACTCTTAGGATATGAAAGTAAATGTGGCTACCTTCAACTTGAAAGGAAAAGCTGACAAACAAAGGTGGCTACCTTCAGCTTGAAAAGAAAAGCTGACATCTAGTGTGAAGACTTAAAAAATGTAAAAGGCATAAGATAAGAAGAATTGTCTTAGGGTGAGTTTGAGGGACATTTTAGGAGAAAATATCTATCTAAAAAGTATTATGACAACAAATCCAAGGATTTCTATGAGCTTAAAATGGGGTAGATGTTTGATGAAGAGTATATTACTAAATTCCTAGAGTTGCTACATTATGTTCCTCACCTCAAGGAGGAAAAGACAAATGTTCAAAGATTTCAGTGGGTTGTCGTAGTCCTTCAAAGACAATCAAATTTGATGAGCCACAAACATTGGAAGATGCAATCTGAAAATTGAAGCACTATTATGAATAGTCAAAACATAGAACAAAATTCAAGAATGATTGGAAGGGGAGAGGTGGTCTGACATACAAAGGAAAAGGGAATAATAAGAAGTGAAGGTTGCAAGTTACAAACAAAACAGAAAGAATGACTCCAACAAACCAAGAATGACCCTAGAAAATTTTTAATAATGTGAACAAAGGTTGAATTACCCAGACCACAAGAGAAGAGTCCAATAGCTATGTGGGAGGACCACATAAATGTTGGAATTGTGGGGAAAATCACCTGAGGAAAGATTAACCACAACATAAAAATAATGATTCGAAGATGCACAATATTTGAGAGGCTGAAAAAGTTCAAGGAGTGGCTCATATCATGCCCAAAATGCATGCAACCTTAGATAACAAACAAGTTTATCATTAGGCATCCATAATTGAAATGGAGGGTAATATTTGTGATTGAACTATCTTTGTTTTAATCGATCCAGGATCTAATTATAGTTATGTTAGCCCATAAATCATGAAGCAATATCAATTGGCCAAAGAAGCACATGAAAAATCATGGTTGGTCCAATTGACCACAAGGACAAAGAAAATAGTGGAGCATTGGGTGAGAAAATGCCCATTGGAGATGAGTGGCATATCAACTATTGCCAATTTAAATGTTTTAACACCAGGTGCATACAACACATTTTTGGGAATGGACTAGTTGTATATGCATAAAACTAAAGTAGAATACTATGAGAAAGACATTGAATGTCTTGATGAGACTGGGGAGCAAAGAGTGTTGCAAGGAAAATTGAAACCTACCTTAGTCATATTAATTAAAGCCATGTAAGCCACAAAGGGTTGTAGGAAGGGTTGTATTTTATTTATTTCTCAATCTAATAACACCAATGGAGCTAACAAAAACATTGAAGGTGATTTCCATGACATTCTAATGAAGCATACCATTTTAAATCAATTTCAATATGTATTTCCTAAATAAATTCTTAGGTTGCTCCTCATAGAGAAATGGACTTTTCCTTGAATTAATTCCAGGGGCTTCGTCAACATCCAAGGTTCCATATATAATAAGCACTCTAGAGTTAATCGAGTTAAAAGCTACAGCTCCAAGAAATGTTAAACAAACACATAAGGCCAAGTGTGCCTTCATTTGAATCACTGGTCATATTTGTGAAGAAGAAAGACGGGCACACTCAAGTTGTGCATCGATTACAAGCAATTGAATAAGGTAGCCACTAACAAAACATACCCCCTGCCACGAATCGGTGACTTTTTTTATCAACTAAGGGGAGTAACAATATTCTCCAAGATTGATTAAAGATCTAGATACCATCAAGTGCGCTTTAAACATGAATAAATGCACAAGGAAACATTAAGGACCATGTATGGGAAATATGAGTTTGTGGTAGTGCCCTTTGGGATTACCAATGCACCTACAACTTTTATGTGCCTTATGAACAATGTGTTGCACCCTTACTCAGAATAATTCATAATATTTTTTTATTAATGACATTTTGGTATATTCAAGGACCAAGGAGGAGCATGTAGAGCATTTAGCTACATAATGGAAATTGTTAAGAGAACATAAGATTTATGCAAATCTTAGCAAATGTGACTTTTTCCAATTACAAATTGATTATTTGGGACGCATTGTCTCAACAGAGAGAGTAGTTGTTAATCCAGAGAATATCAAGTGCATCATGGAATGGCCAACACCAAAGAATGTGACTGAGATTAGATCCTTTATGGGAATGACAGAATACCACAAAAGATTCATCAAGAACTTCTCCAGGTTCGGTTATCTAATCATTGCTTTGCAAAAGAAGGGGAATAAGTTTGAATGGGAAACTGAATGTGTTGCAAGCTTCGATTAGATAAAGTAATTTCTCACCAATGCACCAATGTTAAGAATAGTAGACCCAAATAAGTATTTTGTGGTGTGCCCATATGCCTACAAGGATGGATTTGGTGGAGTCTTAATGCAAGAAGGCCAAGTGGTTTGGTATGAATCTTGAAAGATAAATAAACATGAAAAAAACTATATAATTCATGACTTGGAATTGGTTTCCATCATCCACACATTAAAAATCTGGAGGCATTATCCTCTTGGTAAAATATTTATTTTAATGACTAATCATGATGGGTTGAAGACCTTATTTGATCAACCTAATTTTAATGCAAGGAAAGCTATATGGTTGGCCACACTCACCGAGTTTGATTTTTAAATTAAGTAATCTTATCCACCTAGGCTATCAAAATACTAACAACCATCAAGAAATTGTATTTTTGGCTACATTTAAAAAAAAGAGGTGGCTAAATTAATTTATGAGTGCATGGAATTCCAACAGGTGAAAGTTGAGCGCAAGCACCTAGCTAGATTATTATAGCCTACTCTCATTATGAAATGTAAGTGGGAAGTGATTTTTATGGACTTTATTACAAGTTTTCCAAGGATTCCAAAACAACATGATGTAATCATGGTCATGGTTGGAAAATTGAGAAAAGTGACACACTTTGTAGTTGTTAAGTCTACAAATTCAACAAGTGATGTGTCTCAAGTTTTCATTAAGGATATTGTGAGATTGAATGGAGTTCCCAAGAATATTATCTCAGATAGAGATGCCTAGTTGACTTCAAAATTTTGGAGAGAATTATTTGTAGGCTTTGGAATATATTTGGCCCTCAGTATAGCTTACCATCCACAAAATAATGGGAAAACATAGAGGAAAAATAGGATCCTTAAAAATATGTTGAAGATGTATGTAATGCACCAACTAAGGAAGTGGGAAGAATACCTTCCACTTGTGGAGTTTCCTTATAATAATGGTTACCAAGAATCATTAAAAATTAGCCCATTTGAAGCACTCTATGGGAGAATTTATAACACTCCTATCAGCTGGAGTGATCTAGTGAATAGAGTCCTCATTGGGCCTGATATGTTGAAAGAAATGGAGCAAGAAATGGAAACTATTAGAATGAATTTAAACAAGGCGCAAAACAAGTAGAATTGATATGCATACCAACATAGGACACATAAAGAGTTCAAAATTGGAGAACATGTATACTTGCGAGTTAGACCCAAGAGAATCTCCCTGAAAATTGGGTCATGTGTCAAGTTGGCACCACAGTTGTGTTGGTCATTTGAAGTGCTTGAAGGAATAGGGACAATATCCTATAGCCTGGCATTGCCTCCATCAATAAAAGTTCATGATGTTTTCCATGTTTCTTTTCTTAAAAGATATGAGTCAAATCTGAATCATGCGATTGATTGGTATGTGCTACAACTGGAACTAGAGAGTTACAACTGGAACCTTTATGCATCCTAGACTAGAGACAACTCATTCTTAGAAATTGAGCAATAGATAAAATCAAGGTGCAGTGGAGGCACCTTGGGCTTGAGGAAGCCACATGGGAAACGATTGATCAGATGCAGACAACATACCCTTCTTTACTGAATGAAGCTTGAATATAAATAATTTGTAAGGAAATTGTACAGAGTCGCATATTTAAAGCTCCATATAAATTTTGTGGTTGGCTTAAAGTCTGCTTTGTTTTTTGTTCGATTATAGAACACTGAGGACATTGTTCCTCCAAGTGGGAGGGGTTTATGACAACCCTGGCTAATTCACTCTTATTGTAAATTTTATCTCTAGTTTTGTGCAAATTTAAAATGACTGAGAAATTGGGACACCTATTTGAAATTTTGGGGAAGGAGATATGGTTGATGAGGCATGGTTGTTATTAATGCCAGTGTGGCGGACCAATTGTGTTCTTTAATTGAAAGTTTGGCTGCACCAGTAAACTGGAAAGGGCGACATAGAGGGTATTCCCACGCGACCTAGAGGCGGTTGCTACAACAATTATCGGGAGGAATTAAAGAATAAAGGGGACTCTATGCATATGGAAGAGGCAAGTGTTGAAAAGGAAAAAAATCCATGACTCTGCGCATATGGAAGAGCCAAGCATAAAAAATAGTTCAAACAATGAGAATATAATTATTTAATGGATGGATGGTGGAAAGAAATGGGTTCTTTACAGGGGTTGTTTTGACATTGGAATGGGTACTTGCTTTGACAAAGAGAGTTCACTCTATAGTAGTGTAACTATTGAAACCATTGTGAGTGGCTAGTTGGCTGAGATAAAAGATTTTACATAGTAGTGGATTTCTTTAAAATTGAGGAAACCAATAAGAGTGGGTTTCCTAAGAATTGATGAAACCACTGGGAATTTTGCGTACTAATGAACCCATTGGCTAGGAGATACAGACACTCAGGTACTTGAGAGGCTGATGAACGACCAAGTGTGGCCCTAGGTTCAGAACATTAGCACTTTCACTCTTTGATAAGATACTTGGATGGGTCATCTCCACACTATTACAATAGTTTGTTTGTTGATGAACCTTCCCATGCTTTAAAGGAGCTCTTCTCTTGGTTTTGAGTTGCGAATACCTGTGCTATAAGGAACCTATGAATTGATATTGACTGAAATCAAAACTCAAAGGTATAATAGGTGGAAGTTGTTCAGTAGGCATGAAGGAAGTGGTTCTTTGATCATTGCATTTGACTCTTGAATAGTTGGTGGGTAAATGTGCCATAGCCTTTGAAGACCATATTTCAACTGAGGTGTTAATTTTACCCCTGTAAACATTCCTCCTAGAGCTCTATAATTTGGCTTGGGGGTGACAACTACAAGAAAGTCCTGGTTGCAACTTGTCTATGGTTGGATGGAAATTGCAGTCCCAAACTCAATTGTGCAACTATAATATAAGATAAGTATTTATCATGACTAATACATGTAATGAATTAAATATTTATAATGTTGAGCCAATTTCATTCAAGTTGAATGTATGAAGCACAAGTTTTATGTGGCTAGATTGTTGATATTATGATAACAAGTGTAACGGATTCCATGTTTATGATTGATAAGTTCATAGTATGTCATTGGAATGTATGAACTATGGTTTCCTATCTGAATGGGTTTAATTGAGTAATACATTAAGCTCAGTTGCTAGACAGATGGTTGTGTAATTGCAGTGACATGGAAAAACTTGATTAAGTAATGTAATTATACACACATATGTTGGTTGACCTATATGTGTGTGTGTGTGTGTGTTTTGATGGCATGTGTGAATCTTGTGTAATGGAAAAATCCTGAGATGGCCCGAGTATGAGATTGGGCTTAAATGCCTTGCAAAGACCTTGTACATCCATAAATTAATAAAAAATGTATGCATGTATATAAATATAAATGATGATTTGAACTGGAACTATTAATAGTGCAGTGCTTGTTGCATATGGCTAGAAGAGTTGCCAACACTGGGTTGAGGTTTTAGATAATGTATATACATATACCTACTGGGACGTCAACTAGGAAAATTAGCCCTACAACATCTGTGAACTTTTCTATATGTGTGTGTGTGTGTGTGTGTGTCCCAGGGGATCAGCTCAATTGGTGATCGAAGTAATATATATATATATATATATCCCAGGGATCATCTCAATTGGTGATCGAAGTAATGTGAAATCTATGAAAATTGAGAGATTCAAGGTTCAAATCCCCGCAGTAGTGGCTTGATATATAGAGAGGAGGATAGGTCGTAGACACCCAAAGGTTTACTAGTAGTTATGTGTTAGGCGGGCTGCTGGGATCCTCTGGGATACACATATTTATTTATTTATTTATATTCACACGCACACACACACACACATATCGTAATTGTTTTATACCACCATGATTTGGTGAATCAAAGTTTGGGGATAACCGTCGGTCATATGTGAGGCATATGACCCGACAGATAGGCTATAAGGTAGGTATAGACATTATACTCACCAAGCTAGAACCCTTTCATAAGTTGAAACAAGGTTAGGTCCCATCGAACCCTT
This sequence comes from Pinus taeda, assembly GCA_000404065.3. NCBI lineage: Eukaryota > Viridiplantae > Streptophyta > Pinopsida > Pinales > Pinaceae > Pinus > Pinus taeda. The sequence goes on along the minus strand of APFE030576334.1, from coordinate 64,065 downwards.
AGGAGAGGAGCTTATTGTTAAATTGGAAAATAGGGGAAAAAATTCATGTGGGTCATCTTATTCATGGCTAATAATATTTTTATTAGATTCCTCTCATCGAGAGGTGTAGGATTGATCTATAGATCATCCGATTCCGATAAGTATTTATGGAGATATGAATTTATTTTGATTATGGAATTATTATCAAGCCGATCTACAACTCATGTAGGCTCAAAAGCCCAACAGTCACATCTATTCAAACATCATCAGTTGTATATAAATACAAGAGGAATTTTCCTCATTTGCACTCACTCATCTCATCACATCTCTCTCTCTCTCTCTCTCTCTCCTACGCAGAAAAGAGAGTCTTCTCTACTGCGTAGAAAAGAGTCTCTCTCTCTCACGTGGAAGGAAGTTGCTGAAACTGAAGTTGCAATTGCAGATCCCAAGTTTGACTAGTGTGGACCATAAAACCTCCTCTAAACTACATTTTAGTTTCATCTGAATGTCCTCTGAAGGCTGCAACTTTTGGTGGTGGAATCAAGTCGATCCGACGGTCGGTTTGCGAGATATCGACTGCCCTAGTTCGAAGGAAACTGCTGAAATTGAAGTTGCAACTGTAGATCCAAATTTTAACCAGCATGGACCATCAAACCTCCTCTTCTGAACTACGATGTAGGTTCATCTGAAGCTCCTCTGAAGGCTGCAAATTTTGGTGGTGGAATCAAGCGGATCTGACGGTCGGTTTGTGAGATATCGACTACCCTAGTTTTGATGATGAAGCTGCTAATGCTGATGTTACTGATCTAGGGTTTGCTACTGCTAATATTAATAAGATTTATTGTACTATTTCTCTCTGCTTAATTATTGAAGATAAAAGAAGATTTGATCAAATGGTTTCCCCACACATTATGGGGTTTGTCCCTGATTAGCCGTCACATCTTGTGTCTCTTGTATTGGCTTGTTTTCTGTCGATCGTTTAATGTTCTATCTGCACTTTACTTTATGTACATTTGATTGCTAATCTGTGGAATATAATAAGAAAAAGAAGTAAATTGTTATAAGCATAGAACATACCATAACTTAACATGGTATCAAAGCTGAGGTGAAGACAAAGCCCAAGCAAGAGCAAGAGCAATCACCAAAGAGAAGATAGGCAACGCTATCCTAGAATAACAAGGAGTGTTGGACCATGTGAGAGGCAATATTGTTGAGCCTCCATCAAATGCATCCGTTGTTGCCAGGTACAAATGGAAAACCAGAGAAGTCAAAACAAAGAAGATCATCCGGGACTCTATTGACAAGCACTTGGTGGCCTACATCTCTGACCTGAACACCTCCAAGGAAATCTATGATAGACTGGTGAGTTTATTTAAAAGTTAAGATGCAAAATCAAGTTTTGTTTCTTAGAAATAAGCTGAGGGAAATCAAGAAGGGTAAAGATGAGAGTATGCAAGCATACTTCTTAAGAATCACCGAGATCAAGAATGATCTCCTATCTATTGGGGAGAATATTACTGATATGGAAATGGCACTCACGACTCTTGGAGGATTACCATCCAAATGGTACGTGTTCAGGACTACTCTTCTGAACAATCATGTAATTCCTGGTTTCAAGGAATTAATGGCTAGATGCATTCTAGAAGAAACGAGGGTAGAAGAGCAAGAAACTCCCTTGCCTAAAGGTCCTCCTGCTACCTTTTCTTCTCAAGTTAAGAAAAGAAATAATTCCAAGTCTAAATTGAAAAGAAAGGCTGGACCTAAGGGTGGAATAAAAGGACGATGTTACATTCGCAATAAAGCAGGTCACTATGCAAGGGAATGCTCTGATAGAAAGGATTCTCACCATGGCGATGATCAAAATCCCTCTCATGGTAATCGAAGGGATGGAAAATTAAATAGCAAAGGTAAAATGAATGTTGGAAATCAAGGCAGAGGACAACCATTCAAGAAGGCTAGAAATTCCAGGATGTATTAAATGCACTTTACCTCCGAAAGAACTTGGTGTCCATCTCGGCAATGGAAGACAAAGGCTGCAAGGTAACCTTCAACGATGGCAAAGTATGTGTATCGAAAAATAATGTTAAAGATGCCTTTACTCTTGGGTTTCATGTTGATTCATTATATCAGGTCGATGAAAGTCAGGTAGGTGTCATGTCTTATGACACATCTCTTCAGTCCGAACTTTGGCATTGGATGTTTTCCCACCTTCATTACAAAGATCTACTCGATGTAAGACATATGGTAACAGGGATGCCCGAATTCGGAGTAGAAAAAGAAGGTGTATGTTCGAGATGTGCCGAAGGAAAGCTCAAAGGGGGACCATTCCCTTTAAACCTAAGCAAGACCTCCGATATATTACAGTTGGTTCACTCAGGCATACATGAGGTTAGCATTAAGAGGGAGACTACTACACCACATACTCCATAGCAGAATGGTGTGGCACTGTACAATTGTAGAAGCTATCTCTATGGGTAGATGATGTAACAATGCCTGATGTGGAAGAACCGATGGATCCTATTTATCCACCTGAGCCTTCCTCTTCCAGGAAGAGACCTTCATGGCTTAGGGGGATACTTGATGATGTTGAAAGACATGCTGCACCCCGAGGAGCCTTCCGTGAAAGTAAGAAACCAAACAGATATCAGGGATACCTGACCAGTATGAGCACAATCATATAAAATGAGCCTTCATCATTCTCAGATGCCGTCAAGCATCAAGTATGGAAGGATGCTATGACCATTATGGAGAATCATGTCTGGGAAGTAGTTCCCAAACCCCAGGACAAGACAATTGTTACTTCAAAATGGCTTTACAAGATAAATCTACAGTAGATGGAAGTACGGAATAGTATAAGGCTCGTTTTGTTGCTTGTGGTTTCTCCCCAAAGGAAGGTATAGACTATGATGTGATATTTGCATCTGTTCCCAGATATACGACCATCCGCTTGATCATAGCCCTTGTGGCTTCACAAGGATGGAACCTACATTAGATGGATGTCAAGACCGCGTTCTTCCACGGTTCGATCAAAGAAGAGGTCTATGTGGAGCAACTCGAAGGATTTGAGATTTATGATTGATAATCTCATGTATGCAGGTTGAAGAAGGCTCTCTATGGGCTAAAGCAAGCACCCCGAGCATGGTATGAGAGGATCAATAGCTACTTGATGAAGCTGGGATTCACTAGGAATGAAGTCGATCCTAACCTTTACTTTAAGGTTGAAGATGACAAGCCTCTCATATTGGTGTTGTATGTGGATGACCTCTTTCTAACAGGTGCATACCCTCTCATTCACAACTGTAAGAGAGAGTTGGCTTCTGAATTTGAAATGAAGAACCAGCACTTGAAGTGTGGCAGAAGCCAAGGGAAATTTTTCCTATCTCAACGAAAATATGTGGTGAAGATTCTGAAAAGATTTGGTATGGTGGACTGCAAGCCTATGACTACCTCAAGGATCTTAACTTTAAGAAGTTATATGGTAGTGATGTTAGACCATATTTTGGAAATGCCTTTGAGTTTCAAAAACTCATTCGCATTGATGTTCTTGGTGAACCTCCGTCTGAACATATGTTTTGCAGTGAGCATTGTGAGCTCATATTTAGTTGAGCCTCACTAGATTGGTGCCAAGAATCTTCTGAGATGTCTTCAGGACACAATCTCTCATGGATTGAGATACACTGCTGAAAATATGAAACTGCATGATTATTCGAATGCTGATTAGACAGGTAGTGTAGAGGATCACTGGAGCACTTTTTAGTGTTTTTTCTCTTTGGATTCTGATTTGATATAATGGATGAGCAGGAAGCAAAATTCAGTTGCCATAAGCAATGCCGAGACCATATACATATCTACGAGTATGATCTTGTATGAAGCTGCCCGGTTGGGGAAGCTCTTCAGTGAGTTGTTTGAACACATACCACTATGATTCTCTGTAACAACCAAAGGTGGGATTCAATTATTGAGTAATCCCGTATTGGTTGATTGCTCCAGCAGATAGACATCATCTGGGATATGGTAAGTCGATGAGCAAGGAGGCTCCATCGCATTAAGATGATGTACAGGTTGATACACCTTGTCAAAGCCCTGAGGAAAGATCTAATTTGTGATTTTCCCAAACGACTTGGAGTCGTCAAGAAACCCTTGTACAAGGGTCTTACATGTTGCATACATTGAGCTCCGGGAGCTCTGAGGGCTTGCGGTTCTTACTGGAGCAACATACGACCACAGGGTGACTCACCCTCCCCTGGTGGTGCGCACTGGAACAAGATGATTTGCTCTCTTGTGGGACAAGATGATTC